>VWZE01010704.1:1432495-1598555 GCA_013396675.1 Eubucco bourcierii
TTTTTTTTTTTTTTTTTTAAAACCATCTCTTCCTTTTCCACAAAGCACAGTGGACAATAAAGTAGAAGTATTTTGCACTACATGTTTATCAGGGTAGAAAAAAAAAACAAACCAAGAGTGAACTCGTTCTTAGGTTTTTTTAGCTACATTTACAGTAGAGAAGGGAAATTGCCAAAATTAAGTCACGACTATATTACACAAATCTGTGGAAATGCTAAGGCAGATATTGACAGACATCATCTCTTGCAACTCCACTTCCAAGCCCATGAGCCCATGCCTACTAGCATTTCCTGCTTGAGGTGCATGCCTCCATCTAGAAGGCATTCCATCATAAGGAATTCTTGGCCATTTTCAGTCACATCCTTGGAATTTTTCTCAATTCATATTCAAATCTATTATTGTAAAATCCAGCTATTTGGAAATGCAATTTTATGATTGAAAAACATGTGGAAAAGGAATTAAACAAGGAGAATCAGTGCTCAGTTTCACTGTCTGGATTATAAAACAATGCAGAGTCTCCTCCTGGGATTGTATTCATTGAGTGTTTCATTCCCAATCCAGCGAGGTCTTTCTGAGTGCTGCTCTGGTTCATGAGTACTATTCCACTTTCTAGGTCTTCCATTCCTGTTTTGTAGCCTAACATTTTGAGAAGAATCCACTTACAGGAAGTAATCCATGGAGGTTAAGAAATAATTACAAATTAACTATTATAATTTTTTTTTTTTTTACCCTGTGCTCATAGTTAGTGGATTGAAAATTGAGCCCACTTGGATGAATTAAATTAAATGCAGGAGGAAGACTATTGGGAAGTGATTATCTGGTCCCTGTGTTCTGGAAGTCCTGTAGTGCACTGCTATGAAATTAATAGCATTTCTAAAGCCAAATGGCTGAATTCTGGATCACAGGCTATCCTCCTTGGACACTGAACAGTTACCTTGATAAAACCTAACACGACGATAAACATGAAAAAGGTTTTAAACTGGCATTAAAAAGCTTACTGAATATATTTAATAAAAATCTTTTATCAAGTACATTTTCTTAGGAATGGGACCAGACTGGATAAGAAGATGGTAAGCAGAATTAGGTAATTTGTGGAGTCCTGGCTCTGTGATCTCTTTCCCATAGGGGAGAGGGGAAAGTAGGAGTTTAATTCCAGGAAATGAAGCACCATGAATGCTGCTTCTTTGAGCAAGCAAAGAAGGGAAACTATGATCATCCCCTGATCTACCCCTGCTGCAGGGCAGCTACAAGCTGTTGTCTGTTCAAGGCAGATGATGAAATTACAACCTAGCATAGCCCAGTGGGTTTGCTCACTGCCACAGCAGCTATGTTTAGTGGTGGGTATTTTCAGAATCAGAATTTTGTGTTGTAATCCGTGTCACACAGCACCTGACTGGCAGATGTCTGGATACACAGCGAGGCTTGGAGGAATTGGTAGCTTGGAAGTGCCGAAGAGTTTTTGAAACTGACTACTTTGATCATGTTGTCTTTGTTCCAGAAGTGATTTTTCTAACTACGCCCACAGTTCTGTGTCAGCAAAAAGCCCAAGCTCACATAAAAACAGTTTAATTTTTAAAGTTGTCAAAATGGCAAAATTGTTAAAAATTTGTCAGCTCTTTAATATGTACTAATCACAGGCCAGCTTGCCTTGAAATCATTTAGCAGATAAGATCTCCTTTGGTTGTTGACTAATTGAATTTTAGAACATTCAAGGTATTACTTCTTTTAAATCTTGTTTTCCTTTATGATTGCTTGCAACTGTTTGTATCCATTTAATAACTAAAAAAGAAAAGCACGTCCACACTATGTCCCTGGCTGAGTTCCTCTGAGTAGTTCACTCTTTGAGTGGTATTGGCTTAGCTTGTTGGTTCAGTGATCAGCACGATTTTTGAATCAATGTAACACAGGAGAGGGTTTACTGCTGCCACAAAATGTAATCAACTGCCTAGCATATTTGTCTGAAGAATTATTAAAGCATAGAATGCAAAGAGGCAGAGATAGAAGTATAATTCTGGTAAAATCATCAAAGGATGCAATAACCGAGTTAGAAAATGCAGTGACAGATCTAATTAACGAACTAAATTACAATTCAGACCAAAAATAATTGTCATTAGAAGTAAAATCACATTTCTGTCTGAAGCGTCTCAGCATGCTTGCCATAGTGATTGGTAAAACTAGAAAGAAGCCCACTCTCATTATTTTATTTAATGCAATTATTACACACAAAAATCAGTCATGAAATCGAATATGCCAGTTTAGCAGACCACTCTCAGCTGAGAGCTTTCCCTCTCACACTGCAACGTGAAGGTTTAGTGCAGGGCTGCTGGGTTCCAACACTCCTTTTCTGTTCCTGTTGGAGTCAACGTTATTTTTGGACCGACTTCCTCCTCCCAAATACCTCTTCGCTTTCAGAATTAAAACAACGGAAACGTTTAATTTTAATGTTGAGATAATTTTGTGTCTGAAGCAGTTGGAACTGTCTAACAAAAGGAAAATACTAACAGAACATGTGCCAACTGCAGTTTAAGTTGGGCTGCTTTTAATATCAGCTGAAGAGCTTTTGCGTGAAGCTCTAACAATGGGTAACACAGCCGCTGAGCTGATTACTTAAGCGACCTCTGGATACGTTCACACCACAAATTTGAATTCTAAGTATTTTGCATACTGTTTCCACCTATATAATTGTCTGCTGGCCCTTATCATTATTTATTATTCAAAACTGATTTATTTTTTTTTTTTGAAGCGTGAAGAATGAAATGATTTAGTATGCAAACAGTTAAAACTCTCATGTGGATTCCGATTTTGTATGTGTTGATAAATTCACTTACGATGACTGACAGTGTGAGATTTTTTGGGGTCACATCGGTCACTCTTTCCATGACACTGATGAAAATGATAAACTAAATGCCAGAAGTGTCCCTGGCGCATCATAGGATGAAATGTGCAAAATGTCAGTGTCTAGCCGGCATCTATTAATAACTAAATATGATTGCATGTAATGAGCAGAGATTTTCATGTTGATTGAAGTATGATTTCTTTTGATCTTCCAGATGTTGCTGCTTAGAAATTCATATTGCTCTTTTGCTGCTAAATGCCTAATGACCTTTTAAAACCTCTTAACTGTTAAAACCCCTATTATTTTCAACAAGGAAGTCAAGCTTCCAGCTTTTATAATGTTGAATGGAAGTTCCTTTCTCTTCCCATCCTCACCTTCCCTTTTTGGTTTCTCTGGTCTTCTCTTCTCTCTTTTTACTACCCTTCTTTTTCTCTAATGCATTTTCCTAGCAAAGTTCCTGACGACGAGCTGGCTGCTCTGCTTAGAGGGGCAGGTGGCATAAGACAGCTGGATTCTGTCATGACTTGTGTCACTGCCACTCCCTTAAAGTCCCAGGGAGTTGCCCAGCACTGCTGGGAAATTTGACCCGAGCAAACATTTCGTGTAAATACCCAGGTCACCTCGCTTCTGAGGTAGAAAAGAAACAAAAGCAGGTGTCAGAAATAAAGAATCACGTGGCTGATGCTGATAGTGGAGTGATCTGCTCTGAAGAAAGGAAACGCAGAGTATTGTAAGCTTTCTCCATGAATAATGCATTTGTGTCGCTCATTTTTGGGCTTAGTCACACCCTGCCTTCCACATTTGGCCCCTTTATGGGTTGCACCTGTGCATGAATGGTGATTGCCTGAGAACTCACTAGAATAAAACAAGGCCTGGAGTAAAGGCAGCAGCAGCAGCAGCAGTGTAAGCCTCTCTTCGTTATTCAGCTTTTGTGCCAGTCCCACATTAGCAGAGAGCTGTCTCTGGTCTGTATGACTCAGCCTTGTTAATGCAGGGAGCTGCTTCTGCACCATGAAGGTGTTTTAAGCTTTTAACCAATTTGTTTAGCGGTCACTGCATGAAGATGGAAAAGAAAGGTGTCTCTACTCCCGGCACTTTAGGTGATACAAGCCATCACTGTGCCATCCCTGCATCATTTACACTGAAAAGGGCCTCAGGAGACCACCTAGTCCAAGCCACCACTCCAAACAGGGCTGGCATTAGCTTGAGAAGTATTTTGCCAAACCCATTTAAAGTGTTTTGGATGGATGTAGAAGGAGAACCGCATCTGACATGTTGTGTTTGGTATGGTATTTACACTGTGGGTTAAGGGCCAAATCCTCTTTATAATTTCATTCTGAGCAAATGGAGTGTCTTCAAGTAGCACTCCTGTAAATTAGCACAAGGACAAATCTGCTTGGAACAGTTTGACTAATTCAGTGTAAAAGGCTTGTCCTATCTAGTTACTTCCCAACCATCCTCTGGGCTCACTGCCTTCCAGCCTAGGAATCAGTCCAGTGTCTCTTATTGCCTGGATGCTGGCAAATGATGGAAGGTTCCCAAGGGCAAGGCCAAAGCACAGAGCTATCCTGAGATGTTTTGTGGCCTCTGAAATGAGGACATGGTTATGGCGTCTGTTTTAGCTGTTGTGTAACAGCAGGAATACATACCGCTTCTGCACAGGGAGTGTGCAGATGGAAGAGGATAATGACAACAAAGCAAAAGAAAATACCTAGCAAAATAAATCTCATCTGATAAAGTTTTTTGTACTCAGATCTGTTCTTGGAAATGTTCAACCTGAAGCAAATTATTCTGGTTTAAGTTGCAAACTCATTACACAAAGCCAGACCCCAGGAGATCCTTGGAGAACTGGCTCAAGTCCACCATGGCATAGGTGGCTGCTGTACCAGGCTGCATCACATTTCTGAGTTTGCAGGTGAAAAGTGCTCTCCACTGTAAGGCATCTTTGCAATGTCTTTGTGAAAATGGCTGCATCTTTTACATCTTTTTTCTTCCCTGTTCGTCACTAGTGCAATAGTGACAGTCCTGGAGCCCTCTTGCTCTCCACTTCTGGTTCCTGTGCAATGTACTGTGTCATTCATTATATATTCTGGTCCCATCTGGTCTGACAAGCCTTCTCCATCCTCAGAAGCGATTACAAATAATAATGATGACAGAACCCAGAGAATTTTTGCTTTATTTTGAAAATGATTGTTTTGTGTTGCATGAGGGCGCTTCCCCCTATCTCTGGGGGTCACCTGGCAACCAATTCCTAGCCTCCTGTCATCAGATCCATATCAAACAAGGGCACCTGGAAGCTCATTTGGGGAACTGTTCCCTTTCACCATCCCTGCTGGTCTGCTGTGGGCAGAGGTGAGGTGGCTGTATACGACGGCTTCATGACCATTCCTCTCATAGAGACTATTTAAACATACTGTAGCAGTTTCATTTGTGTGCTGCCAAAATATTAAAACAAAAGCTGATGCTAATATAGTATCAACCACCAACGCTGCATAATTAAGGATGCATTATTTGTAGCTGATGTTTGTCTGTTTAATAGACTTAAGGCTAATTAAGAGGAAACAGTGAGAAGATAGCACTGCATGATATAACAATCTACCAAAGCAAGTTAGAGAAAGCAATGCCTTTGAGTAGGATTGTTCACCCTGTGTGCTGTTTGTTGCTTTGGGTCACCTAATAATAAAAACCATACATTTGTATCATTTTTCATTTTTGCATCCATTCATACACATATGTGTGGATGGATATGGATTAAGTGAAAAAGTGACAGAGCATGTCTAGGGCATGTTAGGACTTCAAAAGGTTTGTTTAAAGGGTACACTCAGATTTTGAAAGAGTAGAAGCATTTGCCATGTGGGACTAAACACATTCAGCTTTCTCTAGCTCAGTGTCTTTCCCTTTTGTTTACGCTGAAATGCTCTGTGACTGTTCCTGTCTCATCTCATTCCCCACTCTCCTCATCCTGGAGCTAACATCTCTGAATTGACTGGAATACGTCCAGAGGATGTTAAAACACTGGCTTGGCCACTGGGTTTTGCTACAGGAGTAAAAGTAGATGGATGGCCCATGCCAATCCATAGTGTGGTAGAAGCATCTGCTTTTGACATCCCACCTTGGTGCTAAGCTGCCTCCCTGGCTGTGGTGTCTCAGATATAAATCACCTTTCTGCTGGTGGCTATCTCTTTGCTTTGAGGGTCTGTTTCTTTAATCAAAATCAGTAGGGACAGCAGAGGGAGTGTGGCTAAGGATGTATTTACTTGAAACATCCAGAGCTCTGAATATATCACTAACGTGGGCCAGAATGGCCTGGGGAACATCTGTGCTTCAGCTTTTCTCAACAAAGACAAATATGTCTCAGTGCTTTGCTATTATGTAAGTTTCCATATTGGTAGGAATAATTCAATGTATCTTGGTAATTCTGTTAAGGCAGGCTCACCAGTTCCCTCACTTCAGATTCAATAGTAATTGGGTTGATATTACCTGCAGGTATCTTTGTAAGAAGGTGCTGTTAATGTCACTACTCCAGAAGCTTTATCAATACTTTAATTGGTGCTAGAAAGTTGACAGCTTGCCCTTATGCATGTCTGGCTTTGAGCAACCTGAATCTTAAGTTGTTATTTGAAATTGTTTTTGTTTTGGAAGAGAACGCACTACAGAGGGGCAGGAAACAGCATCCTTAGACAGCACCCAGGTTTGACGAATGTATACCTAATGCAATCACTGTGTTCATTTGTTCCTGTAGTGGAGGCACACCCAGGGGCTTTGGGGAGGATTAGGGCCTCTCTGCTCCATACCACTTACAAACAGCTTGCAATCGAACGTGGATTCATATATAAGAAAATGAAACCAGTCATTCCCTTTCAGAAAAATTGAATTTCCTTCCCAACAGGTCAATAAGAGGAGCTCAGATGGTGACAGTTGAAAAGGATAGCTGCCACAGTGCACTGTAGAGCTTCCTTCAGAAGGTCCCATGTCTCCATAAGGTTTCAGCAAGATGAATCTTTGCATCACCATAGAGCTTCTGGGAAAAATTGTGCTCCAGGATACTTTCCCCTCTGTCTTCGTTCCTCCAGGGCTACCTTTACAGTCACAGTTGTTGATTCCTGCAGTAGTTAGGGTTGGTAGACTGCCTCACTTGGACAAAGTATGTGGCATAGCACTGCCTCAGTCCCCAGTTTGGCCAGTCTCTATCTTCACAGCTGCTGGAAGAGAATGCAGAGACAGTTGCTATTCTGGGGGATTATTGCCTTTCCTCAGCAATAACTAAAGAAGCAAGTCCATGTCTCCTTCCCAGGCCAGTTTCTCACCTGATCCAGCATCTCCCATTCACCGCTCATGAAGCATTCAGAGGTCCAGTAGTCCACAGAGAACTTAGAAAAGCAGTCTTTCCCTGATATCTCCCAGCTTTCCCTACACGTCTCCTCTAAATCTTCTCTTTGCTTTTGCAGAATTTAATTTTGCCTGTAATAAGGATGAGCCTTGAGCTGGAGTTGTGTTCTTAAGCTCTGCTGAGAGCTGATACTGAAATGCACCTTTCTGCCTGGATTTTGCAGAGCTCTCTGAGATCCAGTCCTCCTAGGACTGCACAAAACCCTGAAGAGTTACCACAAAGGGATAATGAGGACTACTGGCAGCCACCTGAACCCAGTTGATCTAATTTGCATGAATAGCAATTTTTTAGGGGGCTGGGAAGAAGGAAGAAGAGAGCAATACGGCTTCCTAAAACTCTCTGTCAGTGAATGCAAAGCCATAAGAAACTTTAAAGACTTGCAGAGGTTTCTATTGTCTCCCTTATTTGTGAGGTATGAGGAAAGTAGGGGGAACCAGAAAAAGGTAGAAATCTAGCACTGGATGGTGTCATTTCTTACATTTTGAACCATGCAGCAGTAAAACACTGACTCTGGTTGGGGAGTATCTATCTAGCTCTCAACTTCCCTCTGATGGAGGTACAATTGTTTGCCAACTTCCAGGGTTCCCTTATCAGCAAACTACCCTATATACTGGACGAGAGCAGTCACAAACTCTTTTGAAACCAAACCATGGTACAACCATTAGTCACATGGAAAAGACAGAAAGCAAGAGGGAACCCAGGTAGCAAACAGCAGCCAAACACTCATTCAGCATGTTTTTTTAATCCAGTGATACTAAACTATAAGAGCAGAGATGCCCCAGCATGCTGTAGCCATAACACTTTGGGAAATGACTGCACCACCTTGGTGGTATCAGAAGTCCTGACTCATATGGAAGCTGAGGCAAGGTGTAGGTGCCTGTTTTGCCCACACTTTGGATGCTTTGGAATCAGGAGCCCCAACCGCACCACCTGCACCAGCAGCTACAGCAAAAAATGCCTGGTCAAGATACAGGACAAAACCTGCATGAATTTAGCTCTCAATGTCCAAGCACATGGTTGTTGAAAAGGAGCAATTCTGATGAACTCAACTCGTGTCTGATATTTGTAAACCAGAGTGTGTCTGCGTTCATATTTATTCACACCACTCTCCAGTGTTTCAGTTCCTAAATTGGTGTGAGGATAATTCCTTGGAAATTAATAACTGTTAGAGCTCTGAGGCTCGGTGAATTGTTTACTTCCTTACATCATTAATACCATCCTTGTAGCGAGAAAGAGTGTTGAAAATAATAAACACTCTTTCCTTCATTAACATTCTGCAGGCTACGGGAGCAAAGGCAAGACACGACTGCTAGCTAAGCCGAGCCCTCAAATACACAGCTTCCAGCCGCCGCTCCCGTCCGCACTCAGGTCCTTTCCTATCACCACAACAAAAAAGCGTGCAATTGCACAAGCCCAGGTTTGCATCTTCCCTGACGTACCGATTCTTCTGTTGTCCGCCTCTCTGTGTATGTGTTAGAGATGCATCGTTTGGAGCACAGACTTTTACCTGCGGGGCGCGGGCATCACTGCTGCGTGCGGCCGGGCGCCCACCCGCGGGCGGCGGCGGTTCAGCAGGTGGCACTATTTCCTCTTGCTTTAGCACCAAACCCGAGTCCCGGCGTCCTGCGAGCAGACCTGAGGCCGGAGAGCTCTCTTCGAGTCGGTTATCCTGGCGGGTTCTTTCTGTACAAGACGCGAACTGCGTTTGTGGTCTCGGGTGGGAGGAGGACTGACCCCTGGCTTCGTAGTTAAAATTCATTTGTGCGATTTCGTTCTGATTCTACAGATCTCTTTTGCACATTCAACTGGGTACTGTATTGTTTTTACTCAGCAGCCTAAAAACTGTCATCTGCTATTCAATGTGTTGTAGAAACTCTAAAAACCAGTTGTTACTATCTAGCCTCGAGAAGGCTGCATTCTTACAGTGGAAAAGAAATAGGTCTGCATACATTCTTTCCCTCAGAATGTTCAATCTTAATTAATTGCCACTTAGAAAGTGCTTTGAGATCCCCAGAGGAAAAGAAAGGGGGAAAAAAAAAAAAAAAAAAGTATGGAAGTGCAAAGTATTGTTAATTGTTATTTTAGCACTTTAAAAGCATGAGCCTGGCCCTGAAAACTAGCCACAAAAATGCACTAATTCCAAATTCTGCATGAGAAAACTTGAGGCCACAAGGGAATTTGAAAGGTTCCTAATTAGGGAGAATTCACAAGGCAAACAAAAAACTGGAAGACAAAGGTTAAACAGAAGAGGCAAGAATATATTTCACAGGAATCCACATGACAAGTAGAGAAATGCAGTGACAGACAGATACTTGGGCCAGACCACAGAGGAGGTGCAGATCTACCTGGGAAGATGTCTGCACCTTAGCACACACTGCGCAGATACCTGCAGTGGGCAAACCCATGGCTGAGCTTGCTCTAATCACTTCCTTGGAATGACACCAGGCATTTGCTTGGCCCCTTCTGTCTAGCTGATATCACAAGAGCAGAGCCAGGGAGTTAGACTGACACTGATCACTGCCTGCCATTCTGTTGAGGAGAGGGTGATCATTTGTGTGCTGCTGGCTCTGCCCTGTAGGGTCTTTGGATCTTGTGGGGCTTCACCATGTGTTATTATCCTTACTATTTTTAGAAAATCTCAGAGAGAAGGAGCAAGTGGTTAAGGTCTCAGTTTCCAATTGAGAAAAAAAAAAAAAAGGAATTGGATTTACAAGGATGGTTTAGGATACTAACAGCCATTTTATGTTTTAAGTCCAAATGCAAATTTCCTAACCCTCTCCTCTCCCCTCCCAGGAAACATTTAATTCTTTAAATGCCAACATTTCCACTGGTAGTGTGCCAGGTGCCATGGCACTGGGTTTGCACAAATAGACCTCCAAAGACCTTCACTTGCAATTTGGTGACTCCAAGTTGTTTGACATCTGTTTTGCTGATAATTTTTTGCCCTTTCCCAGAGGAAGGGATCCTGCAGCTTTGCTTGGAGCCCACTTTCCTCCCATCTTCCTGCAGATTCTCACAAAATGCAGGCAACAATCCTCCCCACTATACACCTTTTTACCTGTTCTTCCAATAATCCTTGAGATCAAACCCCTGCTCTGTCTCTTTTGGGGCAGAAGCTCACAGCCAGATCTTTATTTCTGGAGACTTTCTGCCAGTGGGATGCTGAGTGAGATAGGATATTGTTGTCTATGAGTGAAACCCATAAGTTATTTCCAATTTCATAGGAGCCCTTTCCTTTGCATTTGCAATTCAGTATTCATGGACTAAAGGACCCAGCCGTGCCTCTCCCCCAGTGCAGGTAAGGATCCAACCCTCCAGGCTACAGAATCAACTCTTTGCCACTTCTTATTCCCCATGACTTAATGAATATTTATATCTTTATTGCAGCATGGAATAGCTCAGGTCCCCTGAGCACAGCAAGCAAGGGAATGTTTGATTTGAGAGTCTGAGATATGGAGCAGTTGTAGCTGAAATTCAGGTGCCCTGGGGATTTCTGTAGAGGAGGGGAGAGCCTGGATATCTATGTAATTTAGATACCAAGAAGGTCTTGAGGATAGTTGAATTTAGATACCTCCAACATCCCAGTGAATCTAGTTCCAGAGGCTCCAGGACATTATACAACCCATATTCATACATTTTAATTGTTAAAAAAAAAATTTAAAAAAAAAAAATTTTTTACTTTCTTTGAAATTTAAGCACCAAAGGCCTAATTCTAAGTGCTACACTGATATAACTCTTTCTAAGTACCACTGAAACAGATCTTCTGCTGAAGCAACCTTTCAGTATTTGAAGGGGACTCCAGGACAGCTGGAAAGGGACTTTTTACAAAGCTATACAGTGATAAGATGAGGAGGTAATTGCTTCAAACTGAAAGAAGCTAGATTTGGACTAGACATTAAGAAGAAATTCTTCACCACAAGGATGTTGAGGCACTGAAATAAGTTTTCCAGAGAAATTATGGAGGGTCCAGCCCTAGAAGTGTTTAAAACCAGACTGGGTGGGATGCTGAGCAACCTGATCTAGTAGGAGCTGTCCCTTGCCCAAGGAAGATGATTGGAACTCTATGATCTTTAAGGTCCCTTCCAACTCAAACCATTCAATGATTCTATGAAAATAGAGAGCTTCTCCTTCCTTGCTGGTCTTTGACTAATGTTACTGGTGCTCAAGATGCAGTAGTCAGTGTTCATTTTCTTGATGTTAAGATACAGCAAATCAGTCTGACATCTAAGGTTAAACCTTACTGCAAACACTGCATGAAAGGATACAACATCTCCATTTGCACTGGGTCTTTGCTTAGTAACCTCCTTGGTTGTGACAGTAAACATTCTCAAGAAATTGTTAAGACCAGAGTCCATTTTCCTTTGTGAATATTCCTCCGATGAATATCAGTCCAGGTACTACTTAGGGTGAGGTTTTATGAGGTAGCTCAGCCTTACAGTCTACAGTTTGCAAAAATTGTAATGTCCTCAGTCTAACCATTTCCCTTGCATTCACTCAACTCTTTAGACCTCTTGGCAGTCAGTTTGCGTCATTAAAGAGAAAAAAGTTTAACGTGGAGAAAGAAAAGAAGGAATGCAAGTTTAGGAATGCAAGTTAGATTACTGAGTTATCTGTCTCAGGGTTCCTAGCTGAGTCACTGTGAAGAGCAAAATGGGGCAGTGCTGCCAGCAGCAGAGGTATGTGCAGGGATAGGGACTGTCTCTCAGAGTTGTGAGCTTTCCCCATCTGTGAAACTTCACCCTTAGAAGTGAATGGATGTCATTCCTCTGTGTGATCCTCCCCACATGCCTCCCAGGAGAGCTCCCAGTCCAAGGTGAATGCAACAAACTAAACCCAAATGCCTTAAATTAGAGCATGCTACCATTGCACATCACACCACAAAGCAACCTGGGATGGGATAAAGAGGACCTGAGAAGTGATGCTAGCAGTGGTAAGAGAAAATAGACTACTTGTTTTCTGTGTTTGAGCCTAATTATTATACTAGGAATCTGTCATCAGTGATATATAGGAGCTTTAGGGCTCTGTGCTGAAAGCAGGATAAGTGCCAGTAGCATAGGAACAGGGTACTCAGTCCCAGAACAACAAAAACATCTTCATGAAGGCAGTGACCTGCAGGACTCTAATTAGCTCTGGTAGCAGCAGGACCCAGCTGTGATGCTGAACACAGATCTGAAGCTTGAAGAGACTCTGGCCAGCCACAAGCAGGCTCTGTAACTGAGCCAGCATAGAAGAGAACAGAAGAAACTTCTGCCATGGTGACATGAAAGAGTTCTCAAAAGGTGTCTTGAGCTCTTGTGCCAGCTGGCTGAGTGGTTGCAGAGCCTAGGTAGAGAGACTAATTTCTGGGAAATGCAATGACATCTATGTTTAATATTAGAGCCGATGACTCATTTTCTCTATTTGCTAGCCCAACTGTGCAACCAAACACAGAGGCTCCCATCTTCTTTCCTATGACCTTCAATCATCTGTTGCAAAGCCTCACCATTAGGATGAAATTGGGAGAGTCTATCTCAGAAATTTCACTAAGTGAGATAAAGAAACTTCTGAGATGCGATTTCCCACCTTTCCTTGAATACCAAAGATAAGGTGGCTCACCCCAAAGGCAGATTTTTCCACCATTCTGACACTCTTAATGTTTTATTGAATGCAGGAAGCTGATGACCTTAATTTTGTCACGTTTCCCAAGACATGAGCCTCTTTTCATCATATTCCTCTAGGCAATTGCAGATCTATTTTCTACTTGACCCCATAGTGATGATTTGCGTGGCAGGTTGCCTGTTCCTTTACGTTTGTACATTTCCTTTGTTTAACAGAGACTCCCATCTTAATCCCTTGAATTTGCCCATGCTTCTGCCAGTAATCCCTCCAAAAACTGAAAGGGTACAAAATGTGCAGACTCTCCCAGAACCTAGAGAAACAACTATCAGGAGGAGCATCAGCACTAAATACTGTTGTTTAGTCGTGCACTCCAAATGCATTAACAGGTTACAAAACGGAGATGCATTTAGGTTAAACAGACAGCTTTGTCACTTTGCAGATGACAGCCCTTTAGCCTCACTAGATAAATAAGACAATTCAAGCATGGCTTTAGCACTCAACATACTTCTCCTCGTGTTCTTACAAAAGCTGGTGCAATTGTACATCGATATAAAAGGCATTTTCCTGCTTATGATTATTTATGTAATCAGTAGGAAAAAATTCATGATGAACTAGACTCTGTGGGTCAGCCTCTGATCACTCTAATTTGAATGTTGGATGAAAGAGAAAGGTTGCAGGCAGCCAATATCCTGAAAAAGAGAAGATCTGTGGGGATGCTGACAAGGGACTGACAGCGAATTGTCACAGTAGACTTCTCTGCTTGTTTACTGTCTTTCTCTCTGTGTATCATCTGGTCTTTTGCCCCTGAATTACTAGTTTGGGCTCCCCCACATGCAAGACAGATGCCTAATTTGTGGATACCAACAGGAGTCACGTCCAAAATAGATGTTGAACCGCTCAGACCTGTTAAAACCGAGAAACTTATGGGCACGTCTGAAAATACAGTATTAGTTGCTTCAGAAACGCTGATTCTTGAGGCTGGGATGCCTACAGATCTTTAGGTGACACCAGGTTTCATGAAGGAATGGTTTTGGGGGTGCCACGTTTGTGGATCCAGGTTTGCAATGCTCAGCTACACAATGCCACAGACTTGCTCCCATGTAGGTCCAGCTGAGTAGAACTATGGAGACTACAGATCTCCAAATGTCCATCCCAATCCACATTTCTGTGATTACATGATTTAGACAAGTCTGGCCTCCCCCCCGCTCCAAGTTGTTACTCATAGCACAAATGGAGTTACAGGGTCCTAAAATGAGACTGAGTCAGACCAGGAGACTAGAACAAACAAAATCTGAGAGCAAAAGTTTTGCTCTAAACCTCAATGCATCAGAACTCTTGAAGAATTTTACCCGCATGCTGGTACAAAATAAAGAGCTGTCCATGAACTACTATGTACAATGGACTGACTGTGAGTCTCCTGTCATGGTAAAAAGAGCTGGGGATAAGTTCAGGTGGATCCTGCTGGAAGGAAGTTCAAGTTGTTGCTCAGCTGACATAAGAACAAAGTCTTTTTATGCCCTAAAATGATTCTTACAGAGACCAAGGAGCTTTTTTGTTTTGTTTTTCAGGTGGGAGGGGGGAGGCATCCAGCTCTTGACAATAGTAGTGCTCATGATTGAAATGTGAGGAAGAGGGAAAGAAATACCCTGAGAAAGCAAGACAGCATTAATTTTACTATTGCTGAGTTTGAGAGTAATACCAAAGTCTCAGGCTTGCAGTCATCCATGTTGCAACAGCCCCGAATATAGCCTGCAACAAAGAAGTCTGCTCCCAACACAAACATATCTACACCACCTTTCAAATAGCTTCAAATAGTGCCACTTGCCAGTTACTTCCTAGGTGATGAACACATTCCTGATGAGTGGGCAAGAACAGCATTTCCAGTTCTCACTGTTCAACAAGTCTTTGACCGTATCTTCTGGCTGCTGCACAGAGCTAATCCTGCACTGCCACTTCCCCTAATCCTATGAATCAAACCAAAGCAGCAGACTGAAGCAATGGCAGGCATGCACCAGTGTGCATGGATATGAAACCTAGAAAAGAAATAAACTTGTAGAGCTCCATGGTTCAATTTAAATGCAGTATTTTGTTCCATTCCATGTAGCTTTTTATACAGTTCCATCACCATAGCAACAGAAGTCCAGCTCTTCGAAGGGTATTTGGGTAGCCTTCAACACCCAGATCTACCAGCTGGGTGCTATTGCAGTCACAAAAGTATTATTCCCCATGCTCCGGTGTGTGTCCAAGGTGCTGGAATATCAATGCTGCTCATAGCTGAAAAGCTGCTAAGTGCTCCAGCTCAAGCTGAAATAGGACATGAAGACAGATCTTTAAAGTCAGAATTTCCCCACCTGACTCTCTAGTGCCTTGGAAACACTCTGGGAAGATGGCTGCATGAGCCATGGCTCATCCAGGGGACAGTCTAGGAGCAAGTATGTCCATATAGTCATTTCTGTACCTGTCAGTCTTGCCATCCTAGTAGCCCCATTCAGCCTGGTGGTTAAAACACTGATATGTGACAGACAGGTTTTAATTTTACTCTGAATCATGTGAAGCAGAGAAGCACACCACCTTCTCCCACATCCTGCCATCCTCCAGTTCTCCCTGTTTGAATGAACAGGGCGAAGTAAAAAGATTTACCTCTGCAGAACACCTTTCTCCCCAGGGAAAAGGTTTGAATTTTGCCTCAGATGAGCAAAACCAAGGAACTGAGCTAAAGTTTCCTGCAGCACAAGATTAACAATCATCTGTCACGGTTTAGTTCCATTATCTTTTTGTAAAGGAGATGTGTGTGCAGGGGAATTTTTAAAATATACATCTGTCTGTGAATATAAATTGTGTGCTGCTTTGGGTGTTTCTGCTTAGATGAATAGTGTGGGTATATTTAGCAGCATTGTACAGATACTGCATGGAGAAAGGCTGCTGTGCACATTTTTTATTTCCCTTCACTATATGTTGTATACAGTGATGTTTACGTGTGCAAGACTGTGTGTACATGTGCCCTGTTTGATGGGGGAAGGGGAATCTCCTTGGCACAATACTTATTAGTATCATCAATCATTGGGGGTGTCATTTCCAAATTCCCTTTCCCTTACCTAATTTGCTAAACCTAATTCTTTATCACACTGCAAAACCCAGCCTGAGAGATGGAAGTGATAATGAAAGGTGGCTTGTTCATCCATGCTCTACTGTGTAGATGCAATGTCAGCCTGGCATCTTCTTGAAGGATTTCCCATTTTCTTTCTTTTCCCAGGTAGGATGCTCTGTATCTGCTCAGCCCAGAGCTGCTAGCAGCCCGTTGCATCCCTATTGCACTGTGGCTTTATTTATTTTGGCTTCTCACTGTGAACTTCCGTTGCTGTAGTCCCTAAGTCAAGCATCTTGCTTGATCTGTCTGCTGGTGCTTTCTTGGCTTAGATATGTTTGTTAATGCATCCAGTCCAGGATACCTCCAAAATGCACTTCATTAATCTCAGCAACCTAAGGCTATGCATTTCCCCCCATCCTCCCAAAGCCTGGTACTAAATTAGCAGAAGACCTTTATAAAAAACTTACCTTATTGAATTTGCCAGACCTGTTCTACTTGTGCAAATAACTGCACGTCTTTAAAACTTAGGGGGGAGGAAAACAACAAACCGTGAGTGGAATCTAAACTACTGACTCAACCCTCTCACCCCTGACACGGACAGGGCCTGGGTTTCATTCTATATGTGCTGTCACTCTCATCCCGTATGCAAGTCCTGTTCTTGCCAATGAATTTAACTCACTAGAAGTCATTGATTTCCTTGAGTTTATTCACAGGATTGCCCTACACATGGACTCTTCATGGAATTAATGGGTCTGCATCCTGCCCACACAGATTACAACACTGGATTTGGGCCCAATTATTCATAGATCTGACTTTGCTTCACCAGCAGAGCTTTAAAATACACAGTTTCTCCTCTCGGTTGTTTTAAAGAGGATGCCATATCAAGAAAACACAAACATGTGATAAATGGTAATAAGGCAGATCAGGAGCCACAGCATTAAAAAAAAAAACCCAAAAACTTCCAAATCTCATGCATGTTAAAGAAATAAAAACCCACCAAGTCCTGCTTGCCTTAAAAGAGGAGAGGTATATCCAGTGCATAAAGCTTTTAACATCAACACAAAGGCTCAGTACAGTTGGAGTCTTCTATTTGGTGAGCAATGAGTAAAAGTACAAAGATGTCACCAATCAGCAGCACCTCAGTGCAAAGTCTGAATATTTTTAAAAAACTGAAGGAATAGGAGGTTTATTTTTAGGCAAAGAAGAGACTTTAATCAGATGGAGAAATAGATATTATGGGGGATGTTTTACAAAAATCCTTTGGGAATTTGGTTGCTTAGAGTTGAGAGGAGCAGTACTTAGCTCTCTCTTTTTTTTTTTTTTTCCCCCTCCCCCCACTTTGAACATCTATGATTCCCCCAGTGGCAACACAGTTCCAGGAACTAGACCATTTGGTTCTCCTCATTCAGACACTGTCACGATGACATCAGTCTTTTTAGGAGCACAGGAAATAGCGTTGTGGATCCAGGCACACTGCCCTGAAGATTCACCAAACCCAGAATCTTTATGCAAGCCCAGGAAAACAGCCTGCTTTGGGAAGCAGCTATTCCAAAAGTGAGATGTCACATCAATAGCACAGGTGGACAACAGTAAGGATTTATCAGAAAATCAGAAGAGAAAGTTTCTGACGCAGTTGTGGTACCTGGAGATGTACAGCAGTGGTTCTACTTTTGTAACTGGATTCACAGTGATGAACCTTACCCTCCACCCACGTGTCCCCCTGAGGCAGACAGGTAGGCAGATGCACAACAAAAGCAATGTTACTCACATGCACCATCTGCACTAGCAAGGATCCCAACCATGGATTCAGCTGTTTGCTCAGAGGCACTGAGACCACAAAGAGTGCTTTTCCTCTACAGAGAAGGTACATGTTTGCTCAGCTTCCTGACTGAAAGCCAGGTTCAGATAGCTATAGCTGTAAATAAAGGCTTAAACAATGGTATTTGAGATTGTAGAAATTCTTGTAAGCAGGGATTGAGCTCTATGCTGGCCCATTGCTCCTTACTCTGCTCTCAGTTGGCTTTTGGGTACATCTGTAGGACTTATTATTCAAAGACAATATAAAAAGTCCTTAAAGGCTAGAAAATGACGATATTCCTATGGGAGGTATCAAGCATAAAGGAGAGGCTGTGCTGGCTACAATCTAGACCTCTGAGGTAGATGTCACACTCAAAAGGATCCCACCAATGCCAATGTCCAAGGAAAGGTACCATTGGATTATGGGATGGCCCATAAATGAACTTGCCTGATTAAATTCTCTTTTCTGGAAGCTGTAAGTACCTAATGGAAATGGTTTTTAGGATAGAGAGGCTACAAGGAATGAAGTAAGACTTTGGCACCTAGACTGCATGTTGCTGATCAATGGCTATTCGTCTTCCCAGAGCCAGAAGCACAACTCTCCCCCCCAGCAAATGCTCCAATATTTGGGTTGTCTGAGAAGTATGAGTGTTTTGTTGGTCTTTTGTAGCAGACCAACAGACCTGTAGAGAAAAGAATGATAACCTAAATTGTAAGTCTAAAAATGATATAAGACATCAGCAGTAAGCCTCAATTCTTGTGTATTCCCTTGCAGGCTGAGAACAGCCTTTCCCTCCCTTTTACCCTAAAGCTGTCTTAGCAGCTCTGTTCACCTGCATGCCTCACTGACACATGGTGTAGAGCTGCTCCCTGGAGAAGCTGAAGGAATTGCGACTTGAGCTTACAAGCTTTGGCAGCTCAACTTGTTGCCACGTGTGTGTCACATCACAGTACCCTCCACACAAGAAGAAGGTATTTCTCTGATGCAGTCAGCTGGTTGCTATGATTAAACGTGAATTTTGTTTAAATGCTGTTTGGAGGCTGTTGTATATACTTCTTGCAACATCTAAGGAGGTTTGGTTTAGGCTCCATTTCTGCCAGGACCTTCCTTAATCGTTGGCCATTCCCTTGTAACTAATATTTCTAATGGGTCCTGTCAGCGTGGCATGTGAGTTAGGTCTTCTAGCAACATCAGGAATAGTCATGCATGCAATCTGCTGTGAGAAACTGTGTAAGGACAATTTACTGAGGGATGTGCCCATTTTCTCCCATGTCTCTCAGAAGCAAAGGAGCAGCTCCTGCATGGATGACTAACTCAAGAGTTGCTTAACTTAGACCACAACAACCAACTGCAAAGATGGATGAAGCTCTTACCCTCACTGGCAGAGTTTCCACTCCAACAGGTGGAAATTGGCCAGGTCTCAGATTTTTTTTCAGTCTGTAGAATTTTAGAGAAGCCACCAAATGATTGCAGGGATAAATCTCCCTTGCATACTTTGAAATTGAAAAACATTACACTTCTTGGCAGAGAAGTATTTGACAGGTAAGTATCTTGTGATTCACATTTGACTTTCATCCATCACACCAGAAGTCAGATAAGTCCAGCTAATGCTCTGCCTGCGAGGCTGCCAACAAGTCTGCAAGGCTAAATGTTTCTACTATTGTATTTAGATAACTGCCACAGCTACCTACAATTAGATGGTCTGTACTAAGAAAAATATTATTACTTTGCACTAAGAAAACTATTGCTGCTTTTGCAAATCCACCAGGTTGTACACTGAGGTGCCATTCATAGGGCAGTTATGAAGGCAGTTGCCACAATCCTCCTGCTGCTCAAAGGGCTGCGTATCAGTTTTGGCCCAGGAGCCAGTTGCATACTAGGTTAAAACACCAGCAATTTTCACCTTGGGGTAAGGTTTAGTAGAACTCATTGTTTTTAATTTGCTGCTTTGAGAAGTGTAACTGTCTATGTTTTATAGATTTTTCTTTTCCTGTGAGGGAACTCATCAACTTTGATGTCTGTAACTATTGATTCTCTGTATTAAGGGATTGGTAAAACAGATTAACTGCAATAGCATGTTAATTAAGACCATGTTTCAGCTTTCCAAAATTACTCTCTTTTTGCAGAAAGCTGATGAATTGACTAGCACTAGAGACCATCTAAGCCAAGGAGCCAGAAGGTATAATTCGCAAGGGAAATTGTCCACATACTCAGGAGAAGGTTTGGAGGCAGTATCATCCCGTTTTTGCAATGTCCTGTGTGAGGCTGTTGTATCCAAATCTTTAGTGGTGCTACCAGGATGCTCTGCATAGACCTGTCAGATCTCCAGCCAAGTTGAGGCTGGATTTGCAGTCTGTGAAAATCCCAGGATGATGAGGCAAGACTAGAAACATAGAAAGATGTTCTGCCAAGCAAGCCCAGCCTATCGGAGTGGGAATTTCTTCAGTTTTTTTTACACTACCTTTAGCTAAATAAATGATCTGGCTCCTTCCATCCTTAACTATAACCTGTCTCACGCAGTTACACTTCAGCCTTTCGAGCAGACCTTTGTGGTGGGTCTGTGCATGGTACAGAGGGTGCTAATCCTAGCTGAGGACATTATGGCTGTTTTAAGTAATAGTTTTCAACTGCAAGGAAAATGCAGATGTCTTGCATGCTTTGTTGTCCCACCATGGTGCTTCCAGATTCCCACTCTGGTGGAAGTGCCTTCTCCCTGCCTTCCACTCCAGCTTTCCTCTGCCTTTCCCAAGCCCCATTTCTGACTGCACTCTCACTGACAGTTTTTTTTTTTTTCCAGAGGCTGTAACCCTCAGTGTCAGTTCAGCTTGCATTAGTGTCAGAGAAATATCTCTTGACAGTTTACAAAAGAGAAAATGGAAAGTTGAGCATTTTTTTTAATGGGAAATGTGGTAGAGTTCCTATTCTGAGCTTCTCTGAGAGGCCTGAGGCTCCATCTGCCTGAAAAAACTGATAAAAGTTGCTGTCATCCAGTGATTCAGCTCCCCTCTCTGGCCCATGGCTCTGGCCCTGCTCTAAGTGGGTGACTCACAGCACACAGGAACTTTGTGGGTTTTTAGCTCAGTCTTCACTGGCAATGCCTCTTCCCATCTTTCAAGTGGATAGACTACAAGGTAGGGAGAAAAAAATCCCCTCATTGTGAGAGAAGATCAGGTTTGTGACTGCCTGGGGGACCTGAACCTACTTTGGTCTATGGCACCTGGAGGAGATGCAACCCGGAGTCCTAAGAGAACTGGTTGGTGCCGTTGCCAAGTCACTCTCCATGATATTTGAAAAGTCATGGCAGGCAGGTGAGCTTCCTGGTAACTGGAAAAAAGGAAACATTGCACTCATTTTAAAAAAAGAGTAGAAAAAAGGACTCTAGGAACTACTGAGCTGTCAGCCTGGGAAGATCACGGAGCAGATCCTCCTAGAAGATATGTTAAAGTTCATGGAAGACAGGGATGTGATTCCAAACAGCTAGCATAAGTTGTGGGCAAGGTTAAGCCCTGTCTGACCAACCTTCTGTGATGGAGTGACCACATCAGTGGATAAGGGAAGAACTACAGATGTTGTTTATTTGGACTTCTGTAAGGCCTTTGACAGTCCCCACAGCGCTTCTAAACTGGAGAGATATGGGCTTTATGGGTGGACTGTTTGGTGGATGAAGAACTGGTTGGATGGTTGCATCCAGAGGGTGGTGGTCAATGACCTGATATCCAGATGGGGGTAAGTGACAAGTGGTATCCCTTAGGGATCCATAGTGGGACCAGGGTTGTTTGATGTCTTCATCAATGAGGTAGTCAGTGGGATTGAGTGTACTGTCAGCAAGTTTGCTAATAGCACCAGTTAATGTCACTTCGTTTGGGTGCTGGAAAATTGAGGAGTATGAGTTGTACAGCTTTTGGGCTGTCACTTAAAAAGACATCTTTCCCAGGTGGATGGAAGCATGCAAAATGTGGGTACCTTTTAGAAGAAAGCTCAGTGTTATTGATACAATTTGTAACTTTCAGCACTTTCTGGAAGGAAGAGGGATCTCTTGCTTGGAGGGTATTCCAGCTGGTTCTGTCCATTTTGCTGAACTGAATTACTTCCCCCTCTCCAAAAGGCTTTCTTTTTAATAACAGCTGCTATTTCTTTCCAAGTGCTGGGAAAAGGAGTCCAATAAACCCCTCCTTGGGTTCCTTCCAGAAATAAAAAATAATTCTGCTGTCATTCAGGCCTGCCTTTTCATTAATTCTGTTTTGGTGTATTTTATATGACCACACGTCGGCCTTTGCAACAGCAAGGAATCTCAGTGGGATGGAGCAGCTTAATCGATCAGCAATGCTGGTCACCCAGAAAGGGTGTTAATTGGCCTCGGTACTTGAAGCATGTGGCACTGCCTGACCTAATCATCAGCACTGGAGAAGCCAATAATTTAGAGGAGAAATGCAGATGGATAAAACAAGGACCAATTCTACACAGCACGCTGTGAACGCCGTTCCTGAGACCGGCAGTGCTACACGGAAAAGGCAAGTCAAGCATCTGCTGGGTAAGGCTGAGAGCAAGAATAATGCTGTGTTTTCAGAGTTTCACCTTTTAGTCTTCCATCACATACATTTGATATGTCTGAGCAATTTGTCGTGAAAGCTCCTAACTGAATCTGTGGAAATCATTCATTCTTGCACTCTAATAACCCAGCGGTGCAGCTTGCCATGGCCCTGCACTCCCCAGGGGTGGACTGAGGCTGCTGAAGCCAACATGACCTGGTCAGGGGACTGGCAGGGACATGCCAAGGCTCACTTTCCTCTGAGAAAGGGGTAGCATTCACACAGAACTCAGTGTCCTGGTTAAATGCTTCAGGGGAGATCTCAGCTGAAACAATGGCAGCAAGCTTGTTTAGCCACAGGATCCAGTGTTTACCTCCAACCACTTCAGGTAATTTCAGGCTGTCAATTCAGGTCTGTAATTTAGACACATGATAAAGCTGGTGCAAATACCTCCTCTGGTGCCTGTGGTATCTGCCATCAGCCATGGCCAGGGGAGGACTGAACGAGAGTGTGTTACCTTCAGAGGCAGGACAGTCTCCTCTAAGCCTTATTAAAATTGTTCCCATCGCTGTGCTGCAGATGAAGGACTTCAGTTCCTGGAGCTACCAGGGGTGACTTTCCAAACACTGACTGCAAAGGAATCAGCATGTGGAAGCACAGGCTGTCCTGATGAGTGGAGGAAAAGATTACCCCACATACACAGCCAGGGTCTGACCACGTGGACTTTTGGCAGGCAGCTGGGTCAGACAGACCAGCAAGAAGAAAGACTCCAATATCCCAAACCTGCATGGGGCCAGAGGCCCACTGCACACTTGTGTAGTGTGGCTGGGTAGGAACAGAACTATTAACATCCCTCTGTGAGACAGGGTGGTGTCAGGGTTGGATCTGGAGTAATAAAGCTCTTCATCATGCCTTCTCCAATGGCAGCATGCACCCTGACCCACTCTGTAGAGCCACACAAGGGAGAGAGGAGTCAGTTGCAGATGGTCACTATCTACATGCGCATCGCAGTGCTCAATAAAAAAGACCCCCACCATCTTCCCTATTTTATAGGTGGCACAGTGACAGCATTTGTTTATCTTTGGAATTCCATTAAGAAACCAAATTTACTGCCTTCCTCTTTAGAATTCTGCCCCTGACCACCTCTCTTTTAGGAAGGTAAACATATAAAAAAAAAATAAATCATGGCTACAATGAGAGAGTCTTCCAGGAGGCTTTCAGGTTAAGAGATTCCTATCAGTTAGAACCACCTTATGCTTGTGGAGTCAGTGGAAGATACTTACTGGTGGGAGAGGCACTGCTGCCAGCCAGGTGCATGGACAGCAGTTACAGGCAAAATAAATCCTAGCTCCCAGCAGAGCCGAGATGGTAGTGAAGAGGTGGACGTCTCCTACACCAAAAGCTATAGATGCCCAACCATGAGTAAGCGAACATGTGCCTGGTAGGAGTGCTGTGATGCTATTTTATCCAGCACAAGTGTCTGGAGGTACACTTACCCATCTGTTGGCTATCCACAGAGCTGTGCTCTTTAGTTTTTTTTTCCTGTTGTTGTTTATGTATATATAGACCTACCTATCTTATATATTGTTATTTATGTATATATATATATATATATATATATATATATATATCTCACATCTCCAGAGATAGTTGCCCAGATAAACATCTGTAGTCAAAGTACAGTCCACAGTGGGAAAAAACTCCACTGTGTTAGCAGAGAAGTTAACATAAGCCTGCAGTCAAAGGTCACAGGCATAGTGCTGTTAGTTGCAACTGTTGAAAATAAGCAAAGCTAAAGATTAAAAAAAAAAAAAAAAAAAAAAATATTAAAAGGAAGAAAGTTAACAAGGCACTACAAACTCATTTTGTTGCCCTTCAGCTGCCAGAAGGTGTTCAGAGAAAGTGGAGCTATTGATGTTATGTCAAATACGAAAGGAAACTAAAGCAGATTATAATAGTCTGGTGGACAAGAGTGAGAAAAAAACATAAGGAATAGGAGTAATAAAGTCTGCAGACCAGCCAGGTGAAAGGTGCAGACCTGGTTTGTCTCCTGTTTTTCTGAGAGCCAACAAAAGTGATCAGTAACTCATCCTGTGCCTGCTGGCCTTTCAGTGGGGAAGATGGGATTTTTCAGTAACACTAATAAAGATTTTATTTTTTTTTAAAAAAAGTCAAATTACCAGGCCTGTCATGATTCACCTCTGGAGTCCTTTATTTGGCTAATGAATCTATGCTCCTCTCACTTGGGGCAGTACACCTTGCCATTCTCAAAAGGATGTACTTGTCACCGTATCTCATGGGGAGGTGAGGCAGGAAAAGGAATCTCTGCTCAGCTTCCTTGGTGCTGGTCTTTCCTTCCTTCAGTACTTGGTGCTGTAAGAGGGCTTATCTCTGACACTGCTTTGCTCAAGAGCTGCTACCCTGTCTCAGAGCCTTTGAGCTCGGGAGGAAACCAGAGTGCTGTGAAAAAACATCACACCTTTGTCCTTTCTCAGAGCAGAATCTGCTTACCTTGCTGCAGTGCAAACAGCTCCTTCACTGATTCAACTTGGATGCAAACTGAGGGGAAAAGGTTGAGCAAGAGTGAAATTCTGTCTGAAAGGTGGTCAAAAGAAGGTTGGACTTTGACTGAAGTCGGACCAGCAGATTCTGCATCCCTTGTGTGGACAAAGTACTAACCTGTATGACTGTAACATGACTCAGGGGGCTCTGAACTTTGCCAAAGACAGGATACATTCCATTCCCATCTATTCCTAAGCCATTTCATTCCATGCTAGGGCTGCTTCTCATCCCTGGTTCAGGACCGCAGACGTTTTGCCCAGCACCTGCATGCCCATTGTGAACACCTGGCAAATTGAAGTTTGAAGGCAGCAGAAGATCAAACCAGTGTCATAGCACATGGGACAGCTCTAGGAGTTGGAACACCTTCTGGTATTGTTTTTACAGGCTCTGACTAAAAAAACTGAAACCAGAAGTCATGGGATTTTTAATATGCAGCTTCAAAATGTCTATTATTCATAATCCTCACACAAACTTAACCTCTACATGGGCAATCTTTGCCTCAGTTGTGTACTGCAGTTCTGGCACATCAGGGAGGCTCTGTAGGAGCTCAGTCTAGCAGTTGCTTGTTGGCAGTGCAACGCTCCCATAAGAGGTGCAGTTTCACTGACCAAAGCCCCAAGCACCCTGTGCAACAGCAACTTTCAGGGGAGACCTAAACCCCATAGCCAAATGGGAGTCCTTCTACAGCTTGTGATGCTTTCCTTCTGCAAGAGAGGTTATTTCAGTAATGTCCTGCCTACCTAGCACCCAGCCTAGGTATTTTTCCACTTGCAGCCCCCAGACCATTCTGGGCTAAATAACTTGCCTCTACTCATCTCTCTCTGCTGATGTGGGAGGAAGCTGAAAGGATTAGTGGAGACTACCACTTAATTTTTAGCTGACTGGATTAGAGGAACCAAATCCCACCTTCTATGCCTACATTGTAGATTAAAGGGTTGGAAGATGAGACGGGATGGGGGGACAAAAGTGTGTGTGTGTGTGTGTAAGTGAACACTTATTAGAGGGTTTATAAAAACATCTTTAGTCTATCATCTCCTGGATGGTCTAACCTGTAGCAAGCACTCCATGATACTGGGTACAGGGAAGAGGACTTTATCAAGATCCTGGCACTTAGCTTCCCTCCCTTCTCCTCCCTGTACATTAAAAGGCAAACTCAGACAACTAATTAAATTATTTTTCCTTGACTTAAAAAACTTAATAATATTAAATGAGCTTTCACAGGTGCCAAAAGTTAAAAGCTATAATGACATTTTCAGCCAGCATTGAATTATTAATTAATTGACACACATTAAAAACAGTGCAACACATGCAGCATCAGCCTTCTATTTAGAGCAAACCTTTAAAATGTGATGCTCTCATTGACTCATACTGGCCAGATGCAGTTAGACTTCTATACATAGCAGCAGGATCCCGCTTTATGATGGGGGAATAACACTGGCTACGTATGGCAGGGCTGTTTGTGTCTGCCATTTACATAAATCCTGCTTTTACAGGACTAGAATTTGCCAAGGACAATTACAAAAGGCAGCATTCTGCTTAGAAGGGGCTTTGTGGGCATTTTGGTGGGTCTGTGCACATTAGATGTTGTGTAAACAACTTACAGAAAGGTAAGTTTGGGTGGATGCAGAGCAGGAAGAGCTATGAAGATCTTCCAGGCTAAATATCTGCAGCAGTGACAAAAAAGTGTATTCTTTCTCTTCCTGAGAACAATGCTATTAGAGATTGGAACATGACTAGGTGGTGAGATGACAGCACAGGCATGTCACTACAAAAGGGGTCCATCTATGCCATTCCCTGGCAAATGGCATGATATGAGGTTAGTGCTGTAACTTCTCTGCTACAAGGCAATGACCCACATTCTTCCTGCAGAGTACACCCTAACAGCAGTCTTACCTTCAAGATTTCTATTCTTATGCCTTACAGATTCGTATCAGAAGGGCACCAGCCTACAAGCCACGTTCATCTCTATTTGGCATCTTGGCCATGGGGGAGGAGCAGGGCAGAAATGTGGCACAACTGAGATTCCAAGTTCCAGTTCAGCAAACACAACTACAACAAAATCTTTTATTAAAAAGATACCTGAAAGCGTACAAGTCAGCAGTACATCAGAAATGTTTTCATTTCCAAGTCATTATAGCTTCCTGTTGTTATAGTGTCTTTAGGCCCTCAACTGCAGAGAAAAATCAAGAAGCTCATTTAACCTAACAGGCAGAACCTAAGGCTTTCTCCAAAATAACCAGTGCTAGGGCTAAAACTAAGGAAGGCCAAGTCTTGCCTAACTGTTTAGGAGCACAGTTTGTATTGCTGCCTGTCTTGTGGGTCTTTGCCGTGAAGATATATGGGATAATTCAAGATGAATCCTAATTGATTCCAACTTGTTATTTCAACTGTTATAATCATAGAATGGTTTAGGTTAGAAGGGACTTCAAAGCTCATCCAGTTCCAACCCCCTGCCATAGGCAGGGACACCTCCCACTAGTACAGGTCACTCAAGGCCTCATCCAACCTGGCCTTGGACACCTCCAGGGAGGGAGCATCCACAACCTCCCTGGACAACCTGTTCCAGTGCCTCACCACCCTCACTGGAAAGAGCTTCTTCCTGACATCCAGTTTAAATCTCCCCTCTCCCAGTTTAATACCATATTTAAAACGCAAAACAAACCAATCAAACCCCAACCCACCAACTAAAGTAGGCTTTACTTAGACTGAACACTTGAAGTGATAGAGAAGTCAATGCTCAAGACCTTGTGTCCTGTAAGGAAGGTATCACCGAGTCAGGTCACTTCCACAGCCCCCTCAACCACACATGGCCAGACACACCAGCTGGTAAATTAATCTCCCTTTTCCAAGAGAGGTGTGTATTCCTGCTCATGGAAACAAATCTATAAATAATCAAAGTGTGGTGGTTTGAGTTCCCCTTCAGTTGCCCTCAAGAACACTGTTCCCTCTTTCAGCCTTGGCAGTGCTTTTATGGTGATTTCAAAGCTGTGGGTCCGCTTTGGTTCCTGCCCAGCAGATCAGGGGCAGCATCAGGAACAGTGTAAGAATTAGTCTTGCTTGTGCTCACTCTCACTCTCACTCTCTTAATATCTGTATGCAGGAATAAACATTTTTAACTTGGACAACACAAATGAAATCTGCTGGAAAATGGAGCGGATTTCCTGTGTGAAGAAAATGGGTGCCACATTTAGAAACAAGTGTTACTAGAACACTGCTCTTCCAGAAGCTTTGCTACATTAACTCAAAAGTCTAAATACCATGGGCTTGGCCATTTTTCCTTTTTTCTCCCCCTTTTGTGCTGGAAAGCAACAGTGCCTCTGGTCCCACACAGCCCTGTCACTAGCTGTGAGGTACACAAAGCCATTAAACACTACCCAGCATAAAGGTTACTCTTCAGTTGTTCCCTGTTGGAGTCATTGTAGCACCTTGTGCCTGGGCTTGGCATACACTCAAGCAATGCTGCCTGATGCTGAAGTCATAAACCCTGGCTTAAATCCAGTACTGATGGATGTTCAAACAGGTGTGAGAGGGCTTTTCAAAAGGTGCTGCAGTTTGGGAGCAGTGGGTTCTATCAGGGAAACTACTGCCCTCTGAAATCTCTTCCTATACCCTGAATTTCAGTAGAAACTACAGAATCCAACTAATAGATGTGAGATTTAGTTTTCTGAATGTAGGTATCCAACATCATTCAAAGCACCTCAGGAGATTTCAACCACCAGCACAGGCCTGGCAAACAAAAGACTTCAGACCCTCAGCCATTGGGCTGGAGGCTAGGCAGGATACCCACAGCATCTGCAGTCACATTGAACACCTACAAACAAGCACTGAATGATGCCCAGAGGGTGAGATTCAGCTCATGGATCAAGACACGTGCCCTTCCATGTGTGCTACATGCCTGAGCACCCACTATAGTAGCTGGCAACCTTGTTAGTGGAGTCTAGAAAGGGATTCATCCATTCAAGTGTAGGTGGTTCCTTTTGGGGAGCTGATTAGCAAAGAAGTTGCATCAAGGAAAATTTCCACCAGGTCTTGCAAAGATATTTTTCACAGAGGAACTCTGCATCTCTGGAGACACTCAAAACGTGTCTGGAAATGACTCTGAGCAATATGCTCCAAGTACTGCATTGAATGGAGACTTGCACTTGCTGAGCTGCAGAGCTCCATTTTAAAGTTCATTCAGTAGCTCTTCACTGACTCCAGAAGAATACCAAAGCTATTTTAGTAAGTGTCTTACTCTACAAACTGCATCCACCCTCTCACGTCTAGATCCTACATAATGGAGAGCATAACAGAGAGGGAGAAGCAACATGGCTTTTGTAGGGGATAGCCATGGCTCAAAAGCTTGCTTACTAAGAAGCTTTGAAAGAAGCATTTAGCAAATGCCATCTCAAGAAAGGTTCTTGCAGCAACTACCATTGGATTAGGGGAGAGCTTTTTGTGGATTAATGAGTGATTAAGAGGTAATAAACAGGTTGTGAAGAAAGGGACAGGTTTTGGAGTGGTGGTGATTTCCTAGTATAAATTACATGAGAAAGGAGGAGGTGATAGGTAGCAGCATGAATGACACTGCAAAGTGTCGTGGAGAGACCTTGGGACTGTGAAGATGACAAATGAAGTCACTGATGAGAATGCTAAAGTAATGCACATCATGAAATACCCATCCCTAACAATAAAGAGATTATGATGACTTCTGGATGAGCTACTGCCCTGAAGAAAAGAATTCTGAATTGCTGTGAATGAAGGTGGTCTGTGAGTGTCAGCTCAATACTCAGTAGTGGAGAAGGGAAACAGAGTAGTAAATTTCAAAGAAAAGGAAAAGGGAAAAAAAAAATCACTATATGCACCTGTGCACCTCAGAGCGAGCATAGCAGAAACACCAATGGGCGAGGTAAGGAGTAGCAAAGGTGATCAAAGGCATGGGACAACTTCTGTAAGAGGACAAATGAATCTTCAGTGCAGAACAGGAAAGAACTGAGAAGGAAGAGGGTAAGAAGGCATACAAATTCACTGATAAATTACACCCTAAAAATGCTTATTTTCCACTATTTTCTGCAAAAGAAACTTATGGCAAATTGCTCATCTGTAGAATTCCATGCAAAAACTACTTAGTGATTGGTTAAAATTAACTCCACCTGTTGGGAATGATGGAAGAAGACATTTCTTCAACCTTGAGAACTATGGCCAGAGCTCCTGCAGGGAAATATCTGCTGCAGGACAATATAAGTCATGTAGCCCCAAAACTTATTTTAAATCTGTATCACCCAAGATGAAATGTGGTTTTTTTCCCTTCAACCACACCCCCCACACCCCTCCTTCTGTATTGCTGCTATTGTATGTAGGGGATAACAGGCACATTCTCAAAGGTAGAAACTAATTTTTGGCTTAATTCCATGGCAGTAAGAAGAATTTCCCCAAGGATTCAGCTACTTCAAGCACACAGTGTGCCAGTTCTGTCACTAAACCAAGAATAAATCCTACCTACAGGTTACACCTCACTGCAGGTGAACAAATCTTTGTATCCAGCATGCAAAACAGAAGTATCAACTATATCAGCAGTGAAGTTTCAAATAACTTCTAAAAATAACATACCACCCCCCAGGGAACTTTGGGCAACTTGAAAAGATCTGAATACTGTTTGAGGGGTTGTACTGGTTTACCTGAGACCAGAAGCAAGTCTTTCCCTTTCTCCTTGGCATGAAGCAGGGCAGCAGATGAGCAGCTCTTTCATTCTCTCTCTCATTTTACTGAGTGCTGTGTCCTGCTGCTTCCCCAGAAGCACAAACAGCTGAGGCACAAAGGCGTGCTATCAGGGTGTGGGCTCTGCGATAAGAGTATTCAGGTGTGCTGGGAGTGCTCCAGGCTGATGCTCAAAACCAGCTCTTTCCTGAGCACTACCAGAAGCCAACAGCCAGCCTGCCATACTGATACCGAGTTAGAGCCATGACTACAAACCTATGAGTGACAGCAACAAAAGTAATGCCCCTTGGCAGCAGCTGAGACACTGTCCTGCAGCCAGAGCACTGGAGAGGGCAAGGCTGCCTGTGTCTGTGTAGTGTGATGCAAAAGCAGTTGCTGGCTGCATGAGTCAACATATGCACAACTGATGGCTTTTGTGTTTGCCTAGAAGACACATAATGCTCCTGTAGTTTTATAATTAAATATATTTTTCTTTTGTCCTCCATCTGATGTTACCAGAGACTTCAGAAAGCTATCTTGGAGATGAAAGACCTCCTAAATTACACCACCAGGAAAATAGCTGTAATGGTGCATATATTTTGTCTTCCAAGATGAAAGTCACCTTCTTACACTGAGAAAGGCAAAGATATTACACCACATAACAACAAGGTTGAAGAATGTAAAATGTGATTCTTCTGATGGGAAGAGAAGAGAGTGAGCTGGACTGAGATGGTTTCTCCCTTTCTGTTTACATTTTTCTAGTTATTTCCAGTTAAGTGCCAAACTTCTTCAAAACACAAGTGAAATTTTAACACACAATACAGGACCATGAAAATTGCCATCTCATGGCTGTCTAATCCTAAAGACTAACTCTGACTTCATGGAAAGATACAAACCTTCATATAGTGGACAGTGATGATGGGAAAATTGCTTCCTGTCCCCTGGGGAAAAGGCTGGTTACTTTATGCTGTGCTTACGTGGGAACTTCAGAATTTATTCCTCTTAACCTTATTTAATATAACAGTAAAGCATTTTCCATTACCAGTTCAAATCCTTCTGTGAATCTCACTACTATTTGAAAATTTGCTCCTTGGGCAGCCCATGACACCCATTATGTGAGGCTCTGATCATTCAGCCTTCTTTCCTCAAAACCATTTTCCTGCCTTTAATATTCCTGAAAAAGGGTAAAGTTTATTCTATTTGTTCACTTTGTGGCATGCAGCATAGTCTTCCCCCCACCCCCCACACTTCCCAGTTGTACAAGGAGGGTGTCTGTAATTTAGCAATTTTTTTTGCCTGCTTCACTTTCTGGTCTGAACAGGAGTCTGCCTTGCTCAAAATATTAGAAGGGGCAGTATTAAGGCTACATGCCCAAGCCAGAAGTGCCTGCAATCTCTTCAGGTTAGAGGTGCACATGTAAGCTGCCAGTAGGACGTTTGTGCCCTTCTCTGTCAGCCTTGTGTGCCCACCTCAGGTGTTCAGAGTCCATCTCTCCAGCAACCCACAGAGGTGCCACTCCCACCTTCCAAAGAAAAGCAAATCACCAGCTGAGGATGCTATATTCACAGTACCATACTCCACGGACAACGTGACTTTATTCACAAATATGATTTTTACAGAGGTAGAACAAAATACTTTGTATAATATTTTTGTCTTTTTTTTTTTCTCCTTTCTTTTCTTAAACTATGTACAGATAAAGAATATAATAGAATGACAAGAAAGAAAAAGCTGTAAACGAAACGAGATTATGCCATCAAATACAGTACAAACAGCATGCAAGAACAGCTTCAAATGAAATCTTGCTGGTGTAACTTTGTTTCTAATGTGGTAGATGAAGAGTAGTAAAGAGTCATGCTCTAATTGGATTGAGTATGCCACAGCTCTGCAATTTTGTTTTAATTGTTTTTTTTTTTTTCTTCTTTTTCTTCTACAATAATGCAACAGGATAGCTTTCTTTTCACTGCGGTGGGGAAATGCTTTTGTAATGCCCAATGTAATCTTGACATAATAAAATAAAATATAAAATAAAATAACAATAATCAAACCTACAAAGTGTACTCTCATTTAAAAAGCAAAATCATAAAAACTGTACAGTTCTAAAAAAGCAAATTATCTCAACTGCTTCTTAAGAGAGTTTTCTAAACAAAGAATAAAATATGCAGAATAAAAATTAGGAGACCTATTGTTCTGTAACAAAACTAATTAAACAGTTGTTTCTTATTCCAATATTATTATTATTTTTTTTAAATTGATGACTGTTCTGGAAATTATGAAGTGGGTTGGGTTTTATTAATGTTCCACTTGACTAATAAAGCATGAACTCCTTACAGGTATTATAGCTGTCATTCCCCTGGGGGTGGATGGAGATTGGCTCTGCCCGCATGCTTAGAGACAGGAACAAGGTTTAGTCATTGGCATAGTTTTTAAAAAATACTTTTTTTTTTTCTTTAATGTTTATAATTTTTGTCATATCTATAAAAATAATCTTGTTTGTTTTGCTCTTGGATTGAGACTCGGATATGGGATTTTCTGCTGAAATTCATTCTTGGTCCTCATGCTTGCTGAGGACTTGCGCTGGATGCTACCTGGGCTGCATCAGGTGCCACAGACAATGGTCAACAGCAATGGTTAGAACTCTGTACCTGGAACATGTGAAGCTGACAGCAGACTCCACACTGTTTGCCCCGTGGCTAGGGATGAACCTCAAGGATCTGGGATTTGGAGAATGGTGCTGTCCTGCATCCCTCTAAATCCTGGCCCCTGCTCATGGGAAGGGTGAAGGCAGGAGCAAGCAACTGTGCTGTGACTCCTACGAACTATCAATGCTGGTGACAACCACTCCTCCATCCCTCATATTTAGACAGACTGTGAATACAAGAGTGTGGGGTCTGGCCGGGTCACTGCCCTGCTTGGGGCCAGCAGCCCTGCTTGCTGCTGTGCCTGTGAGAATTCAGGGTTTTTTGCTTTGCCAGAGGCCTTGGCCAGCAAGGAAGGAAACTGTGAGCACTGGTGTTAAATTGCCCTCATGCAGCTCCCTCCCTTAAATGTCATTTAAAGATTCAACCACACAAGCAGTAACTGTAGATTCAATTTCATTATCAAGAACATGAGGATGGTCAATATTAATTGCTATTTATGGCTATGTGTCAGACATCAGCCCAAGCTTCAATTGCAATGAATTTACTAAAGATCAAGCAGAATACTGAACAGTGGAGGATGGTGGGTCTCATTTGACTCTGGGCTTTCAGGTGATCTTAGCTTCCAAAAAGATGCTTAACTCAAGTTGCCAGTGAACACAGAGCATGGCCCCCATTCAGCACAAGTGGCCAGGGGTGCTCTGGACAGCATCCTTCACCAATTCACAAGGATTAAATTAACTGCAGTGAATAGCGTAAAGAAATACCTGCCCTGCATGAGAAATCCATCTCTGGCTTCATCCACGGCTTTGGCATCTTCCTGGGAAATGGATTGCCAAACCCCTTTGGATCACCCTGCTACAGCTGAAACTTGCATTTCACTAATAGACCCTGCAGCAGATTCTCACCCCCTAGAAACAGGGCAGTTATTGAGAGGTGTGAACAGCATGCTGCCTGCGCAGCCGTGTGATAGTTTGCAGTCGATAGAATAAGCCTAGGACCTCTTGGTGGAAGAACTGTTCAAAACATGGCTGAAATAACAAGATTGTCAATGATATTCAGTGGGATATACTCTAACCCTCTGAGTAAGACTGCATCTTTCTGTTGTGTAAACTGGTCTACAAGTGTGAATAAATCAACACATCCCTGCCCCATTAGCCTCGGCGAAGATTAATGCCCTCTAATCTACCCTAAATAAACTCCAAAGGATGAAGAGCAATATTTGAGTCTTACACTCAGCTGCTTGTGAATTAATAGGGATCACCCTGAAATTGCTAGCATGAAATGCAAATATTTGCCATGGAACAATTAAAAAATATTCCTGAAGTGCAAACTAAAGGCTCATCAGCCACGTTTCGTGGTGTGCGCAGGGACAGTCAGAAGGCGAACATTAATGAATCCCAGGGCAGAAATCTGTGCTAAAAACCCATTAGCCCATTGCCAGTAGGTAATGGCACAGCATCTTGCACTGGGAAATAATTCTACTTGATAATCAGAGGGCTTGGCTTAAGATGCTCTCATTTTGATTCTTTGGACAGTTTGTTTGGATATAACTACCTGTATTTTCATAAAGCTGCGGTACATGGCTCACGGTAAATCTACTTCAAACACTTGCTGATACTGCTCAAACTGATCTCATCTGCCCTGATCTGCAGTTTTGTGGTAGCTAAAGTAATAAAAGAATCCTGTTAGACCTGAATTATCAAATGAAAAAGGCAATTTTCTCATTCATACTCCATTAGTTTTTTTAGTTATTGCTAGGAAAGCTCTAAAATGCTTAGGCCATAAAATAAACATGTGGCTTAATGTACAGTATGTGTACTTAAGAGGATGATGGCATCTGCAGTAACTGCTCTGTACTGTTATAGTAACAGAATGCACAAATTAAGCAGCAGCACATATCAAGGAAAGGATAAAAAAAAATGTAGGGCAAAAAGTAACAAGCTTTCAGCTTTTTTTTTATCTTTATTTTTTAATAATTCTTTAATTGCTGTAAAGAAATCACCAATACCCACACTAACAACACAAAACTGCAGCATGGTTGATTTTGGTTGATGCCTGTAACCTGTGCCAGCAAAACTCGGTGACATTGTTATCTTTACCATTTCACTGGTTAGAAACTTGTAAAAGCTTCCTCTTCACAAATGAAATTAAATGATGCATTTTCCAGTGCTGAAGTCGAACGATTAGCCTAATACAGTTTCAAGCAAACAACATTGTTGAGATTTTGGAATAAAAAAGCACCCCAGATTTGTAAATCACAGAGATGTAGGTTAGCATATGAAAAAGCATCACTTCTGATAATGAACTTACGAGCCCAGATCACTTAGGTACCTTTGATGAGTACACTCTCAGGCCCTTCATTCAAACACATCAGAGCACTTTCTATCAATCATTTCAATTCCTTCAGAGCACCACAACTCAGGCTGTGCATTCACAAAAGCGAGATTGCATAACCAAACCATTTACAGACATATTTTAGCATCACTTTGCAACAACAGGCGTGAGGATTTAGAGAACACAGGGGCCTCTGAAATTCAGCATGGGTGGTTCTTTATCCCTTCATGGTTAGTTAAAACAGGTATCAGTCAGAACAAGGACAAGCAGAGCCTCTGCAGAAAGGTGCAATGGGCATTTCGATCAGACAAACTCGATGAGAATCATAAAATGCAGACTGGAGGTTTCTCCTTCAGCCAGGTTTTTACAGAAATATATTTTCCTGGCTACAAAGGGTGACACAGCAGAGTTTTACAGAGGGAAATGCAAAAATATAAAGAGGAAAGTCCCATTTTCTTCCTCAGTTATCCCATAAAGCCAGGAATCTTCCCCTCAGAGCTTTAGACATTTACCTGACTTCTGACCAGGCTGCTGTCCACCACCTGAGGTGAGCCCATGCTCTCCTTTTCCACGCTCTCAGTGGTAGGTACATGATCGGAGCTGTGCTCATTATCCCCTGGCTTCCTATTAACGTGACCAACTTGTTCTCCCTGGCTGCAACAACTATGCAGGCCTACGTACTTAAGAGTTCAGATTTTCTTCTATTCATGGCATAAAGCTGAAAAGTAAACAACAGTTAAGAAAACATTGGCTTGCCAAAGCCCAGCATGAGAAGGTGCAAGCTCTAGTTGCCAGAGCCTGGACCTGTATTTCCTCACACTCTCAGCACTGTTTCATGCTCTAGCTCAACATTGTGTAGGTACAATCATCATCCTCTTCTGCACCCCCCCCCCCCACCCCCCCATTATTTAGCCTTCGAGAAGTTACAAAAAAATAACAGAACACTGTTTTCTGAGACTATATTGACTGCACTAATTACCCACAATACTGTATATTTGCTATTAAGAACATGAATGTGTGCTTTCAAAGTGTGACATTCGGGGCTCCGAGGATGCCAAAGGAATCGGATGGATTCTTCTGTCACTTAATCCGAGGCTTCGATGTACTTTAAAAAACTTTGTTTAAAACCCCCAAAAAACAGAATACACATTTTTAACTGTTGAACTTTTTACCAGCTGAAGGAGTTTGTAAGGACCCTATCACTATGTGATTACAACAGAAGATACACAGTTAAGGTCAGGTCACGGTTTCCAAGGATGTTCACAGGGACTGAGGATGAGGAAAAGGAGGGACGGATCCTGCAGGAACCCTCAGGAGTCTGATCTGCTCACTGGGGAAGTGCCTTGAGTATTGCATTCACTTCCTCTGCCACCGCTGTCAAAGCAAACTCAAACTGCTCCTGTGGAGAGAACAAACGCACACCCTGAATAACAAACCAGAACACCTCCCCAAAGCCTGGTGCACTGCTCTGCAGCTGAGCATCCTCAAGACACTGTTGAAAATATGAATATGCAGGATGAACTGTACTCTGTAATGGGAAGGAACAAAATGTTCTGGGATTATTGATGCCATATAACATGTCTGACAGCATCTTGAAGCCAGAGTAATTTAAATGGAGAAAAATGTTGTTAGCAAAAACTAAGCTATTGGGACACAATGATGTATTGCAATTACGTGGTCAGAGGGTTTGGGAGGAGTTGATCACCAGCCATTTCCTTCTGGCACAGAGACAGAAACTTGTTAACACAACCAAGATATAAATAAGGAAGATGTTGCAAACCACAGCCTTTGGTTTTTCCCCAGACTGTTTCTAGTTGAAATCAGGTAGAATAAATATCTCAGCTCCTTATGTCTATTACATAGAAAAATATCTGCTTCATTTTTTTTGTTTGTTTGTTTTGCTTGTTACTGTTCTTTTTGCACCTTCCTTTTCTACAGTCCTTCTGCACTCACAAATTACTCAAAAATGTTTAGATCAGACCTATTTAAGAAATACTTGGGAAAGTTTCTCTCTGCTATTAATTTACTGTAAGCATAAACCCCAAATTACTAACAGCCTTCTGTGCTGGACCGGCAGAGGCAAGAAGGAGCAACCACAAATGACCATTATCTTCTGAGTGCAACCCTAACAGACTTCTGAACTGCACAGTCCTACAGAACAGCAAAGAAGGTTTGCTCCCTCAAGGTTGACAGGTGTTACATTTTCCAAGCAGGTATTTTTTCTGAAAATTTTAGCTTACTGAAGTATCTGACAAGATGATTTGGTGTTCATGGCTTCTCAGACGAAAGAAGAAACGTGGGCAATTTATTTCAGAATATAGGCAAATCAAGGACACCAGACAAGGACTGTGGAGAAGTGTCTGAATTTTCCAGAAGTACTCCAGTTGTTTACACCAGTCAGGGTCAAGAGCTGCTGAAGAACTGGCTTTGAGAATGGAGGTCTGAGGTGTGCCCTACAGAGCACCCTGAGATCACTGCTGGGATGCTGTGTGTGTTTCCAGACAGAAAATGCTCTGCCTTGTCTTACTCCACTACAGTCATATCCCAAGCGGAGATGCCTCAGAGAGAAGCAATGATGGGCACAGTTCCTGAGCAGAAAAAAGAACAAAACTCAGAGTAATTTCTCAGAGACACTGACATTCAAGAGTTTTGCTGTCTTCTTGGTGCTGTCAAAGTGGCATTTGCTGGACTGCAGCCAATAGTTTTAACTCAGATGTCAATTCTCCCTAAAGAGCAGGGCTCATCCTCATTAGGCACAGAAAATGGTGTAGATGTCTCTCTGCACTCCCCAAGGTCTCTGCAATTCAAAGGCAGAACTGGGAGTGCTGGTGATCACCTAGGAGCATCAGCTGTATTTTAACCTGAGTATACTGCATGACAGGAACTGGAGGGCAGTGGAGGCAGAGAAGGCACTCATCTGGACATGGTATACTTACACCAACTCAAAAAGTTTCAGGAAATTTGGGCTGAAGCTTGAGAAGTGCTTGCCTTCAGGAAAAAAAAAAACCCCAAGAAACAAACCCTTGGCAGGAAGGGCCAGCAGCTGCTGGACCCCACTGATGCAGCCCTGCCAGGTGACAGACCTGTGGAGCAGCCTAGGCAGGGTGGGAGACCTTTGTTCTGGGGCTGACAGGAGAGTAGCAAAGCAGATGCTCCAGGATGCCAGGGCTCAGATGTGAGCGGGACAGCTGATCCCCATCACTGCCATTCCTTGGAGCATGAGGAGCACAACAGAAGAGGCTGATCTGAGCATGATAGGGTTGACATGGTGCTGCAGACAAGTTTCAGAGATGTACAGATGCCTCTTCCAAGATGTAGGTGTCACTTCAGAAGAAGGGAAGCTGTCCATAATGTTACCTAATGTGCTCTTCATCTGAGTGTTTTACAGTCAGGAAAAGCTCCTAAGATTGGGAACTACATTAATATTAGTCATATTGCTTAAAGTAACTTATATTACTCAAAAGTTATTCACTGAGAAAATCTGCCCCTGATCCAAGATGTGTTCATCTTGCTGTGAAGATCTGTCAGGTTGGAGACCATCTGACCTGTGGGTGTCTTTACCCCTTGCAGAGGGGTATCCCCCACCAGAGTGCAGGGCATCATTCCTCTGCCTGAGGAAAAGTGTCTGTCTCACCCAAGGACTGTGGATTGATCAGCATGAACTCCAAAGTTCGGTGTGGATGGTGGAGACAGGTCCAGGGGAGACCACCAGCTAACATCAAGTATGACCTTCAATTACTGAGGCAAAACACCTTAGAAAGAGTAATCTTTACGGACAGATATCAAGACTGACCAAAACACTGCAGTGAAAGGGGCAGTGCAGCAGAGCCAAGAGATGTGTGAGGATGTGGTCTTTCTGGGAGGGTGCAGCTGAGTTCTTCCCCCTCCTTTCCTTTGCATGACACAGACAGTGCAGTTTCCATTGATGTGTATCACTAGTCTCCAAAGAAAAAACCTTTACACACCTTCCACATCTTTCCATGAGAACAATCACTGTTAGACCAAATTAACTGCAGTAATTTTGAAAGGTGTTTGTTTTGTACAGCTACACTGACATTCACATATGCTATCTGCATACGCAGGATTGGCTGGAGATGAATCTTAACACCTGGTTTTGCCTGGAAAACAGAGCCAGACAAGCATTTTGTGACATTGATCCTCCTGTAACACACAGGTAACAAGAATATATTTGGTAGAAAATACTAAGCTAAGTTTCATAGAATCATAGAATGGTAAGGTTGGAAGGGACCTCAAGGATCATCTAGTTCCAACCCCTTGCCATAGGCAGGGACACTTCCCAGTAGTACAGGTTACTCAAGGTCTCAATTTCATTAAGTTTCATTAAGTCTACAAATAAAAATCCATAGGAAAGCAGAGCATATGTAGCATCTATGACAATCTAGAATTGTAGCTAAATATTGCAGATTATGAGAGAAAACATAGAGGACAGAGCAAAAAAGGAGATACATATTTTTCCCATCACAGAGAATGCACTTCCTCCATCATTACTTTTACCTCTCACATTTATGATTCCCCTGGGAAAAAAAATAAAACAACCAACCAACCAACAAACAAACAACTTCTCCACACCCTCAAAAAACCAACCAACCAACCAACAAACCACCACCACAAACCCACAAACCTTATAATATACTTCTCAGAAACGCAGAATGTCATTATGATAATTTCATCACCATTTATTATATACCATGCTTTTGAATTAAAGAGCCCTTCCAGAAGACAAAATGTTGGAAACAAATCTTTCATGTGCTTATTGAAAATGTGGAGCGCTGCCTGCTGGAAACACAATAACATTGCTGAAGTAAGTTGGTGTTTATTTTTGCCTTGGGATATTCTGTAATTGGCATTTCTAACCTGACTTTTAATCCATCGCTTTAAATTACTCCAACAGTCTAATATTCCTCATTTGTATTCAGTTGGGAAAGCACAGGGGTTTGTTTAAATCCATCAGAAACAAATTCTCTGGGGATTGTGCGTTGCTAGCATGTAACCAGATAGTTATAATTTGCAAGACATTAGCTTGAAGAAGTGATTTTGGTGGTTTTGAGAAAATGACAATGATGGAAGAAGGAGCAAGAGGAGAGATAAGCAATATCTTGAGAAAATTTTTCATCCTGGATGAAAACAGAGGGTATATTTGTTTTCTGGAGCTCGTCCAGATAAATCTTTGGAGGGTAAAAATGCTTCTTGAGTGAGATTTTCATGGGATTCAGGCAACTATTTCTGAGTTAGGTAAGAGAATTTGTCTGCATAATCTCAGTCTTCGGTTCTGGAACTATGGGGGTTTTTTTGTTGGTGGTTTTTTTTGTGTGTTTTTTGGTTGGTTGGTTTTTGGTTTTTGTGTGTGTGTGTTTAGTTTTATTGTTGTTGTTGTTTGTTTGTGGTGTTTTTTTTTCCCCCCCCGTGTGTTTTCTTTTCTTTTTCTTTTGTTGAAGGCAGCAAATTGGAAATTCTCTGCCCCAAAAGGAAAATCTGGAATCCGAGCTCTATAGTTCTACAGAGCTGCCATCTATTTTGGATGCATTCAGAGGATAGCTCAAGGCCTTCCACCTTCCCTGAGGGTAAATCCATGTGACATTGGATACTGTGTGCTATATGCATTTCCACACACCCCCCCAGTCTGAGTAACCAAAGGACAAGAAAGATTTGTGCAATTTTATGTCTTACTTGCTGATAAAGACTAGCTAGCTTTGACTGGCTCATCTTCATTTTATGCACTTACTTAATTGGTAAATAATAATTAAAATCCCCCCAACTGTTCTTCAGCACCACTTCTCCTAGTATTAGCATGAAGATAAAATGATTAGTAGGAGATTCAAGAAAACTTAGGAAGCAATGATTCCCACAGCACACATTCATTTCACCTTTGTCCCTCAGCAATTTCAGCTCCCTAAGTGCTGCTGACTTCCCTATCAGCTCCAGCATGGTCAAGGCAGAGTGCTGTCATCTTGCTCTTGTTATTCAGTTAGGAACTGTAACTCTCCTTTGGTGTTTTACAATGTCACACACAGATTTATTTTGTATCCCTGCCATGAACAAAATTCTTTATTGCTGTATTTGCAGCTCTTAACTTGCAGCAAATACCTCAGAATACCACTCCATGCATCACTGAAATTGTTAATAATAGAAAGTTTCATTTCTAATTTAAGGGACTACAATCAAACCATCATCTATCTGTAATAGTTTTCCATTGTGGGAAAATGTCAAAACTATTACTGCTTACAGGAATCACAGAGTAGGGTGCTCACTTCACCAAAGGGTACAAATATAGTTACCATACTACATCCACAAAGGACATGTCTTTAAGCATGATGTCAGCTCTTCTGCACAAAGATACTAAAAATGACTTGATTTCATACAAAACTACATTCCTTTTGTTCAAAACTTTTCCTTTTTTATTTTTCTTAAAAAAAAAAACAACCCAAAAAAATCAAATGCAGCAGTTACAGTCTCTTTAATGAAGATAAAAAAAAAAAACCCAAAACTATTCCTTGCACAGTTAAGCACAAATACTCTAAGAAAATAATCCATATTTCAAGATGAAAGTAAGAACATTCAAATGCGCATTTTCTTTAGTAGGCTATAGATTGTTGTCTTGACTGCCCTTCATATATGGTAATCAAGATAGATGTTGGAGATGTTACAAGAAAAAGCAGTAAACACCAAAGAAAGTAGCCTAGATAAATCTTCAGCATAAATAAACCTCAGTTGGTAGGGAGCCAAGCAGAGTAATCAGCAAGCGACCTGCGTTAAATTAGGTCATACCCTCTCTCTTCTGTCATGAAAACAACTACTGTGAAAGACCTTTAATGTATTTAAAATCCCAGTGGATTTATTGACAGTACCTTTGTCTGGACCATGCCTGGTCTCTGGTCCCTCAAGTGCTCCAGGGTAGCAGCAATATCAATCTCTTTAGCACCTGCAACAAACCACAAATTGGGCTGAGTTCAGAGCACAAGATAATCCATGGTGCATCTGTCAATCTCTTGCTGTTGGGCTCCCTTTGGGCTAACAGTCCAATTGAAAATTATTACATCCATCTCTCAGCAGACTTGGCAGGCAGCTGCAATTTTTGTGTTCATATAGAAAAATAAGAGGTGGGGGCAGCCTTTATTAACATGAATTCAAGAAAAGCGGGAGAAAAATGAATTCTTAAGAATGCTTCTGCATCTAGAGCAGAATATATTTGGCAGAACCTAAGGGTCCATCTTGTCAATGCTACTGAGTGCCCCTTTGTGCCTTCTAAGAGTATGCATTGAATTACAGGCCTGAACCACACAAAGATTTATGCTGTTAGAACAAAATTTAGGTGAATTTTTGTCACCTGCAACAGAGATCCACAAAAGTGGTCTGTGGCTTTCTAGTTCTGGACCTGCCAGACCATCTTGCTGTGTGATCGCTGTTTCAGCTGGTAAAACTACAGCATGTTCTTCAGGTTATATTTCGGTCCTCTGGATGCTGCTGCTGTGTGGTGAATGTCAACATCAGGAAGCAGACAAGAGCATGCACAGCCTGCCTGCTATATGGACTGCCTCCCTTTCTTGGTGCAAATGGGAGTGCTTTCTTTTAAGACTTGGTATATGGAGATCAACGTAAGTCCTTGTGCCTCTCACCTTTCTTATAATAACCCAAACCATAGAGAACGGAGAGATTTCCTGAGTTTCCTCAGTTTAAGATGTTTCAATGCCATCCTCCTCAACTTTCTTAAGTGCCTAACCAGCTAATTGTTTTTTGAAGGGATTGAGAGAAAATCAGGATTTTGGACCCTCTTTGTATGAACACCATGAGTAGAAGCCTGGAGAGAAATCTTCTGAGGTGAGAAGTTGAGCTACGGAGTTTGAATTTCTTACATCCCATCCCTTTCTGCATCTTTCAAGAACATCACACAGTGCCAAAGCATAAGGCAGATGGATAGAGTATACCACTAGTCTAAGTGTAACTGCCCCATCTCTGCTCCTCTATCTCCGACTGTCTATATATTCACCTAGGGCAGATATAGGCCATAGCATCTGAAGATTAGAAAGATACTGACCTTCGGCATCTCCTCTTCAGTACACACACTTTCAGCATTAGGTGGTTTATCAAGGACAAAGATCAGCTACAATTCTGAAACCTTTTTTAAAGATGCTCAGTGTTGTGCTCTGAAGAAGACTGTGACCCATCAACGTGCAATTTGACAACCATGTCTTATTGACTGGCCATAGAAGTCTCCTGGTACAGCCTGTGCCAATTTGGGACTTCCTTTTGGAGGCATTTAAATGACTCACACTACTCACAGGGGTCTTGATGCCTACTTTTGGGCCACTCATACTGCTGCAGTAGTTAACTTGTACACATCTAGAACATGTACTTGTTTATTTCCCAGGACTGGATTTGGAGGATTTGGCACAGTGCCTACCACTCTTCCTATAACTCTTGTAATTTAAAGGCTTACATCAAACTCTAATTAGGTTATTGCCAATGTACACATCACAGACCTCCTCTTTTACCCAGAAAAACAGTTGAAAGAGAGTGTGATGGTTTGGGAGTTACCTGNGCAGAGAACCCAGAAGGGGCTCCCAAGCACCCTCCCACCTTCTCCCCACCCCTATCCCTTACGCCAAGGTTTGCCTTATGTGCAAGGTGAGCTTGGAGGGTCAGCCAGGGGGGTTAGAAGAAAAGTGGTTAGCGAAGATTAATCGGCAAAGAGAAGCCAGAAGCTAGACCGCCCGAGACGCTGTGCCCCAGAGAGAGACAGACTGACACTGCCTTATCCGTGTTTTGGGTTCTTCTCTTATACATCTCAGCAAGCCTGTGAGTGAAGTAGACATCACCATTGTTTCCTTTTCTCAGCCTATAGTATAATTTTCTCCATTAAAATATTCCAATTAGCTTCAAACCAGCACAGAGAATGATTTTAACTTGGTTAACTTAACACACAGTCTTGAGTTTGACCATGCTCTTGAGCGGCAACAGTAACATGTTGCAAGGATCTACCCAAAGACCCTCCCAATGGAGCTGGTAGATTCCAGTGCCACACGGGCATCCCGGTGGTTGTAAACATCTATATCCTCCCTCTGATGAGGGATGGGCTTTATTTGAAAACTCTAGCCTCAGGACAAAAATGGGAAAAGAGTCAAGACAAGACCTAATAACACTCTTTAATGGCCAGACAGGCTTCTCAGCTTACCTTTGAAAGAGTTAATTCCTCTATTACTGTGATGCAGATTGCAGGCATTTAGGAGAGAGCCAATGCTTGCCTTTTCATCATCATTAACAGAATGACATGCTTAATAGTATGAACAATGCCTGATTATAAAATCTTGATTCAGCAAAGCACCAAAGCATATGTTTGCACTGGAACATAAGAACAGTCCTAGCCGGCCGGTGTGCTTAATGGATAGTTTGTTTTGAAGTGTTTTGTCAGTAAAAGTCCATTAAAAGGTCAGATTTTTACTGCTTAGTGTCCCCCAGCCCATGGGTTTTGATCAGCCTGTCACTCACGTTCACTTCTGATGTTCTCAGCCACAGGCAATTAAAAGGCAATGGAGAGTAAGGTATGATTTTGTGAAAAATCACATACCTTGTGGAGAGACCGGGGAGCCAGGCACCAGGCAAAGCAGAGGCAGAGATTAGCTTGCAACCTGCTTTTTTCCATTTCTGAATGCCTCTGATGGGAAACACCTAAGTGCCTGTGCACTTAGAGCATGATCAACAAAACTTAGTGGTACAAAGATGTGCAGTTGTTTCAGGAAAATAAAACCCACTTTGGAACAAGATCATTTACAGGGAAAAGGAAGGAATCAGTGGCATCAGGATAAAGCCAAGCATGGCTTGTTTTCTGTCTATATGAGTAAGCTTTTCTTCCTCCTGTGCATCCATTGCTACATGTCCTACCTCTATTGCCTTATTGTCTAAAACACAGGAGTTTAAATATCTATACACTATTAAATCTCATTTTTTTGATGTGAACTTTTTTTTTTTCTATTCAAACTTACACTAGACTGCTCTTGCATTATGTAAATTCAGCACATTTCCACTGATCAGTGCAATAGTCTGCAGAAAGTTCTTTGGTGACACAGATGGAAAAAGGAAGAGAGATTTTCAAGGCACAAAGGGAAGTCTGAACCCAATCTGCCTTCAGAGGTGAGAGAAGCTCAGTGTTTAACTGCAGTGTGAGCTTTCAACTCCCTTTGGAATTACCTGAAATCTGCCACAAATTCAACATCATCTTTGCCACACTGACATCTTCTCTTTAATCTGAGTACAGCGGTGTGGCTTAACATTCTACAGCACCCAGTAACACTTTCTTTATGCTTTTGAGCCATTTCAGGGGATGAAAATCCCAGCATATGCTGTATGAGAGAGAGAGGGTACTCCCCCTCTGCCTATGCAGGAGAGAGGGTACTCCATCTAAGGACATTAGGGTCAATATATAGGGGAGAGGGTACTCCATCTAAGGACATTAGGGTCAATATATAGGGGAGAGGGTACTCCATCTAAGGACATTAGGGTCAATACATAGGGGAGAGGGTACTCCACCTAAGGACATTAGGGTCAATACATAGGGGAGAGGGTACTTCACCTAAGGACATTAGGGTCAATATATAGGGGAGAGGGTACTCCATCTAAGGACATTAGGGCAAATCATGCTTTTATTAAGATGGCCACAAAACATCCACACACTGCTAAGGTCTTTTGAACATTGTTTATCTGGAAAGCCCACATGCAAATGAAATCTGTGTTTGGAGAAAATCTGGAAGATTCTGATACAATGACTCCAAGGATATCCCATTAGTGGAAGTGCTTTGCTCAGACTGCTCAACTATGAAGTCCAGTAATACATGGAGGTGTCAACTTATTGCCATGCAAAAAATAATCCGGAGGAAGCATTAAAAACATTAGGAAAAGAGAACACAAAATATGCCAGAAAGGCAATCTTTTCTGCCTTTTCTCCTCACCAATATGTCTGCTTGTTTCACAAAACACAGAGGGGGATAAACCAGGATGCATTTAAAGAATAAAGAACTGCCTTTTCACCTTTTGACTGTGGTTTACTCTACAGGGAATAAATTTGGTTTGTGTTTGCGACAGGTTCCTTTTTCATGATGGATTTCATTGCTTGTTTTAAATGAATGTACGAATGTAGCTTTAAGTGTGAGACTGAGACTGAGCTAACTTTGCACCAGCAGTATTGTGAAAAATGACTGTGCAATGTGTTTTTATTCTTTCAAAGAGAACATGCATTTGCAGTAAAACCACAGTCAGATACTACCAGCCTTCCCCCTGCCCTTAGCAGCTCAGTGAGCTAGCTGAGTAAATACTTCCAAAAGCGTTTCCACACCAGTGCAAGCTAGATTTTAACTTCAGCAATTAGCTATCATCTTCCTAAAGGCTTGAAGCATTCACAGTGAGTGCACAACAACCCACACCAGGAACATTAACTGGATAAATGAAAAGAAAACAAGAGAAGATGTGAGCTGAACGATATTTTGGCCCTAAGGAGAGAAGCAGTTTCTGAAGTTTGGGGTCATATCCTTTTCAGCCCTTTCTCTCCCTCCAGGCTCCAATTCAGGATGCATGCTGGCACTTAACAGCTGGTGCTCCTGATTAGCAGATCTCAAGGGGTTAAAGTGTTTGCCCTCAGATAGTCATGTAAGTGGAATATCCAGAATGTCACAAAAACATGGGTAAAAGTTGAATTCCCTTTTCCTCCTGCAATAAATAATGACCTAGCCACATTTGGCTACCGCAGGCTCCATGAGGTGACCAGCAGTAGCTTGTGATTTTTAAAACCATAATGAATTACCCAATCTTAGTTTTATAACTAAAATAGTGAAATCGTCCCTCTTTTCTCCATCCCCCACAAGATAGCAGGGGACCCCTTTTGATAAGCACAAGACACACGAGAAACCACCGTGGAGGATAACCCCACATTGAAGCAGCATTGCTGTCATTGTGATGGTGACAGGAATATGACAAAGTTTGTTCAGAGGGGTAACATCTTGTATCAGCTCAGGGAAGAAAAAGTGAAGGTGGTTTTCAGGTTCAGCACACTACAGAGCTTGTGCAGATGAAAACGTGCTGCCTTTTTTTTTTTTTCAGCTGTTAAGAAAAATCAGCATTTGTTACATAAATGCATGAAAATTTTGGCTTAATTAAGGCAAAGTTTGAGATTTTGTTTTTATGAAATAGGCTTGAACATGCTTGCACTGAAGGCAAAGTCAAAAGTTCTATTTTATTCATCACTAATGAAAAGTGCAGCATAGATTCTGTGAGACTGATAGAATTTTATATTAAAGGACTGTATTAAAAAGAATATTTTAGACTCTAGATGCTCTGAATTTTCTATGTATTTATAAAAATAAAATGATCCTTAAATACTTCATCAAAGCAGTTATTTGTGTGGGGGGGTCTTTTTTAAATATCCCAAACTGAAGATATTTCTTTGTGATGTTTCACAAACACATATCACTCATAAATATTAAATTAAAAAGGATTTTTTTTTTTTCCTGTAGCTGGGAACAACTTTCAGATCTACCAGTACATAACCTCAAAAGATAGGACTATAACTTTGCAGAATGGCTATAAATTTGTACTCTGTGTGTCCTGAAGGATGGTTTGGTCATTAGGTTGGTACATTCAGATATGTTTGAGTCCTCTTCCAGACTAAATCTCCTGCACCACTTTGGTTAAAATGTTAAATCCAGCCTTTGTTTCACACCATCATTTATAAAATGAACCATCTTTTCCCTGCCTATTAAGTTGTTAGGAAGGCAAATCCATTAATAATTAGATTAAAAGGCACATGGACACTAGAGAGATGAGGACCTAGATAGATACCCTGGTTGTTTTTTTTTTTTCTAATAATACCCTTTGCACCTTTCTCAGTCCTCTTTCTGTCCCCCATGATGATAATGCTGAAAGTATAATGTAGGAGTCATGCTGAGCAGTTGTAAATGTGGGATTATTAGTGCTGTTACCATTTCTCCTTCAGGAGATGATGATGATCTATGTGGGAATAAGCATTTAGCCCAACAGACAAAAAAAAAAAAAAAAAAAGTATTCTAAGGGAAATAAAGAAATGACACGTCAAGGGCCTTTCTCTTTGCAGCAGTAAGTATTCAGTTTCATTCTAGTCAGATGCTACCTGCTTAACACATCTTTTTATATTTATTATATTGTATTGATTTTGAATTAGGCCTCGAAGGGCAAAGGGACTTGTTAGGTCAGATTAATAACTGCCTTGTTAAAATCTCAAAGGAACAAGTCCCTAATACAGTTCTTTCTACTGCTGTTGCTAGAAGTTAAAAAAGAGCCAATTAATATTTTCAAGATGCTGATTGGCAGCCTTTTAGCCTCAAGAGGCAGGCACGACACAGTGTTCAGGGTGATTGGGAGCATGATGGAAAAGTCACTCATAATATTACAAAATAGCAAAATACACAGAAAGAAAATAAAGGCAAAAATACAGTGTCATCAAGGACAATGAGCTGCCCCATCACAGCATGTCTGTGTTTAGGAAGAATACAAGAGCTTTTCATGTCTGGGTGATGACTGCATGACTCATGCCTAAAAGCGACGCTTCACGGTCAAAGCAAACTTTATGCTGCCTTTCTTTCCTCCCTGTGTGAGGACTTTGACAAATTCATGGGGTTTCTTGGGCTTAGTAGTTTAGTGCTTACTATGTCTTTACAAAGAAGCAGACAGAGAACTGCAGAGAACGAAGGACAGAAACTTCCTGCAGAAGAACAGACTGCAGCTAGATCCAGGTCTGCCTGTGCAAAGGAAGAATCCATCTATACTGCTGGATAGAAGAAAAACAGAAGTGAACCCTCTGGGGAGTTAAGAGGGTATAGTGTATCAGTACCCATGGACTATTACACTCTCACAGCTACCCTGTCCCTAGTGCCCACACCAGCTGGACGTTGTGCTATGGATTTGCAACGCCCACAATGCCTCCAGTGTCCCACTGACTACGTTTAAAGGATAGTTTGTATAGTTGCTCCAGTGAGTGTTTGCCCCATTGGCTACTTAATGTTGCAGCAAAACATTTAATCACACCATATGAGGGGCAAACTCAATCTGATTAAAGAAAAAAGGGTGATAACTAAGGGGAGTGTAACACCACTTCTTCACTGACCATTAGTTTTAATGGCATACCAGTAATATTTACTAACTAGCTTAGTCTCAAAGGCCCAGCTTCATCTCATCTACTCCAGCCATCCTTGAAGTTCGAATCAGAGTTAGTCATGTCCTCTCCTAGCAGCTAAGAGAGAGAGGGGTAGCTCTGGTGGGCAATTAATTTGTCTGAGAATTATCCTCCAGAGGTGCATATTCTTCTCCACTGATGACTGAAGAGACCTAGACAACTAGGTGGGGTGAGATGCCTCACAGTAGGTCCTTCATATAGTTGAAGTTAGCTGGAATGAACCTGGGCTGAAAAGGGTTGAGTTTCTGCACTGTGGCTCTGGGCTCCTTAATACCACGTATTTGAGACTGCTGCATTCCCTCCTCCCCTCATCCCTCAGTTTGGCAATTTTTGATGGAAATAGCAAAAGAAAAAGCAACATGAATCACAATGGAAAGATAAACCAGTTGCAGTACGGCATAGGGAAGTGAAAAACGTGTTGTAAGAGTAACCACAGTTTATATAGAGCTCTACTTCAAAGAAGCAAGAGTATTTTCTTGTAAATATTGGGTTTTAAAACAGGAGCTGAACAAGAGCTAGAAACTACAAAAATAAAAGCAATTTTCATTTGCAGTTATCCAGATGTCTGCTGCTGTAGCTGCTGGATTTCTGATATTGGCCAGGAAGATCATTTGATGTTTTTTGTGGAAAGAAAAAACCAGCAGCAAAAAACATAGTGAAGGACACACTTTTAAAGATAGCAAAAAAGAGAAATGTATTCTGGCTGGCATTTTCATTAAATGCTTATTCTCTCCCTGACACGAGCAGAATCTGTGTGCATCTGTGTATGTAGTTAGAGATGGACCCAATGTACACCTGAATCAGTGAATTGTCTTCAGTTTCAGACAAAATACCTAAGTACCTATATATCTAACAATGACCAACAAAGCCAAGAAAATCCAGTGGGCAAAGCAAACATATAAATGGAGAAGGGGGTACTTGAAGTAATAAAAATGAAGTAACGGAAATTACTGTGAGCCCAGTGACAGAACAAGAAGGCACAGTCTCAAACTGTGCCAGGGCAGGTTTAGGCTGGACATTAGGAAAAAATTCTTCATGGAAAGAGTGATTGGCATTGGAATGGGCTGCCCAGGGAGGTGGTTGAGTCACCGACCCTGGAGGTATTTAAAAGGAGGCTGGAGGAGGGACTTAGTGCCACAGTTTAGTTAATTAGAAAGGTTATGTGATAGGTTGGACTCGATGATCCTAAAGGTCTTTTCCAACCTGGTTAATTCTGTGATTCATGCACACCCAGAGCATACATTACATAATGTGTTATTATTTACACATTTTAGATTGGTCCTTACAGGCTATGCGTTGCAAATGTACAAACATAACTGATACGGCTTTGTCAGTACACAATTCAAAGGAAGGGGACACTGGAGGTGGAAGACGCAGGAACAGCCTAGTCTTTTAACATCAGCTACAGGGAAATAATGCTTCTGAGCTTGCAAGGATAGACATTCACTACTGACGTGTCAGATTCGAACCTAATATCCTTTGTTGATGCAGAAAAATGCATGCAGAAACCACTCACTGTAACTGAATACAAACAGATTACAATTTGAGGACCAATCCTTCCTCAGGTCCACTGTGCATGACAGCACAGCACACGAAATTCTGTACCATATAGGAACTGTTCCTCTTTTTACATCTAGATTTCCTCCACTCTCCCCAGAAATTATAAGTAAAAGGAATATGCGTAGATGACTACATGCAAGAAATTCAGTTTAATGAGTTTTATTCCTCAGAGGGTAATGAGGATACCATAATAACCTATAGTCACTCTAGAACCAGTGCACACATCTAAGTTCGACTTACACAAGCACACACAGCGAAATACACGTGCACATACAAACTGTGTGCATAGTAAGGACTGTGAATGTACTGCTACTCCCTACTTGTAGATGCTCCCCAGGGTCAGCTCCTATAGAGTCCCACGCAATTTACTGTTCCTAGTACCTCTTCTTCAAGAAACTGTCAGTGAAAGGCAGCAAGGCAATTCATCTCCATGCGCTGAATCAAACATGAACAAAGTTAAGATGCTGATTGCAAAAGTGCCATTTCTGAAAACATGCCCTAAAAAAAATCTTGGAGGCCCCTTTGGAAAATTTGAATTTTCTTTACAGAGGACACAGAAGTAGCTCACCCACATGAAGCAACTGAATTGTAAGAAATGCATTTTACATTACTTTGATTTTACATTGCATGTAGGTGGCAAAGCTTTCACAAGACAGTATAGGGAGTGACCTGAATAAAAGATGCCAAATATTATGGACTCATTCTTTAACAAAGTTTATCCTTAAAAGTGACTAAACTGGTCCATCTATAGAAGCTGTAGAATAATTGCACTTTAGTTAGGTAATATAGGTTGTATCCTTTACAACCAGAAGACTACCATCTGGTCAATTAAACACTTCTCTCCAAATCCTTCTATGGACTGCGGCATGAGATTAGCTATGAAAAAAGTAGTTCTTCACTCTGTATATAAACCTCCTTTTCCAAACATTTGCCCAGCTGCTTCTCAAACTGATAACACAGTACTTCTACCAGCAGCTTTTTCCTTTTTTTCCATATTCTAACCTACCCATTGTGTGAAAAAATGCTGCCCAAATTCCTTATCTGCTTGTCTCCTCCTTAGTTTCAGTCAATGACCTCTTGTTTTCAAATTAGTCACTATCTCAAGCTGCTTACTGACATCAATACATTCCTTTCAGGGTCTTCTAATGCTCTATGGGGACCCCCCTTCGTGCTCCCTTTCCCAAGGAATAGCCCATGTCTGATCAGTCTTTCTTCACAATTCGTTTGCCCCAAACCCTGAATAATTAGGATTGCTTTTTATCATGCTTTCCTTCTCCCAATTCTTTTCCAATAAAAGCCTCGGAACAGCAAATAACTGAAGAAATACAGCTCTTGTAGAGTAATCCCCAACCACTAAACTAGCTAAAAAAAGAAAAAAGCCAAAGGAACAACATCAATAATTTGTTTGCTTTTTGTCTGAAATCTCTCCACAGCACAAAGGAAACCATCTGAAAACGCAGTCCATGCAACATACTCTAGGAAACATCGATCAACATCACCTTCCTTGTGGTCACAAATTCATTTCACAACAGAAGCTTGCAGAACACACTACATTTTTATGTTCACTTTCTGAACTATTAATTAATGAGTCTATAGTGTCAATAATGTGCCAAAAGCTTTAGAGTTTTATATGCCAAAATGTGCTTTGCAAAGGAAATAAACAGCATTTTAAACAGCTTGTTCTAAATTGCAAGAGTTCGTTGGGCATCACAGGCTGGACCGTGAAAAAATGTCCTATACATTCCCTCTACACTTTTGCATGTAGCTGGGGGCCCAGTTCTCATTGTGATTAATTATCTGCTGGGAAAGGCTGCAAGAATGAGCACTATTTGCCTAATTGTGTTTCCAGGGTAACTCATTACATAAAAGTTACAATACATAAATGCAGTTCATTTGAAAAACCAGCCTTATAACATATGATATGTTTACATGGACACTAAGAACTTCCTTCAGAAACTGAAAGAGCAACATTTCACATTTAGCACTATTGCTGCTTAGAACTGAGGCAGCCTTGTGGATAAAAGCACAATAGTGCTAAATCTAATTTTTTTTTTTTGGCTTTACTGGCCTGCATTTTTTTTCCCCCTTTTTCCAGTAGATAATAATCTACCTCACCCCAATCTCAAAGAGCAGCACTATGATTGATTCAAACTTCAAAATGTATTTGTTTTCACGGTCTAAGTCCTGAATTTTTCTGCTGTAAACTTTTCTCCAGAATACCATCTATTTCTAATCCCACTCCTTACCCTCTTACCATTGAATAACACTAAAAAAAAAATAATTTAAAAACAAATCTCTTTTACATTATACATTCTTTCAACAACTGTGTGACACACAGCATGTGAAGTTTTGTTTTAATGGGAGAAGCTGGATCCTGGCTTGAAGAAATATTCCTTCATCCACCCAGAGCATCTCAGAAATATGCTCTGTTTCTATACCAGAAATTCTCTAGACTTGTATCATTACAACTGAACAATAGAACTCGCTCAGACTTGCATAAGCATTCAAAAATAAGCAGAGTGAACCCATTTTAACATGAATATGGGCAAGCATTTTCTTTCATAAAATCCTTTCAGAGAGGAGCTAACCCCACAACTTCATTATGATTGTTAAATCCACACAGCAGATAAGCAAAACCTCAGCAAGGGTTCAGATTAGCCAAAATCATTTGATCACGATGAGTCAGAAGGCGAATTAAGGAATCTTTTGTTTTGCCTTAAAATGTCACGGTATAAACTGCATCTGCTCAGGAGCTGACTCACAAGACCCTCAGACAATAGGGTAGTGGGGGCAAGGAAAGGACTTGGGGAGATAACCTCCACAGCCAGCCCAGGCCAAAGAGTGTGTGCTCATCAATTATAATCCAAGCTTTTGAATTTGAGAGAATAAACCATTGGTTCAGCTTTGCTAAATTGAATTTTTTTTTCCCTGGGTTTTTGAATTCAGAAATCAATACTTTAAAGGGATTTTAAAATTCATATTCGCCTTCCTTTTGACTCATCTCATTCCAGCTAGTTCAAACACAAGAAAATGGATGGTCAGCAAACCCCAAGCAGCTGCTAGCTGGATTAATATCTAAAAATCAAACTATTATCTGCACTATCCAAGGCTCTCAGTTCAGAAAAATGATAGTGGGAAGACTCATAATACTTTTTTTCTGGTTTTTTTTTTTTTTTCCTTTGTGCCAGAAACACTCAATAAAAATGTCTTGCAATATATAAAACTTTTAGTCAGTACAATAAGCCTGCAGGAAAGACAACAAATGAGAAAATCTTCAACTTTTCTTGAGATCACACACATAAAAAGAAAACCAAAACCAACAACTCGATCGTGTCAGGGTTACTGTGAATTTGGGGGGAGGAAGGAACAGCAAGTGGACTAAATCTAAACTGATTTATCTTCCCTAGAAGCCAAGCAAACTTGTAAATACAGCAAGGATGTTGAAATTCTCAGCAGAAATCAACTTCAGAAAAACAGTCTGTGACAAAAAGTCAGCGAGCATTATTATCTAGGAAACAAATCCATTTTAATTTTCTCTGCTTACTTAAATCATGGAAGCGCACATGGAGTTGAAATAAATCACTTCTTATCTTCTCCCTCAAAAAACTAAAGACTGGCCTAAGCTGTCTATCAGGGAATGAGGGGTGAGTTGGTAACTGCCCTAAAATTGGAACACTCATGTAAAAATAGCATCATATTAAGTACCTATCATAGTAAAATCATGTTAAGTGATATTTAAATGCATTACTTCAAAGCCAGATTTAACACTCTTTCATTTTTGGTATTCCTTGGATGGGTATAGGATTGGGGTTTTGTAACTACTCTGCATATCAATCTAGCAAGAAGAATAATTATAGTAATAAACTTCATGATAAATAGCAGCACTAAGTTACTAGAGCAACTGAACACAAGGATGCACTTGCATTTAAAACTTGCCCCTGACAGCACTGAAAAGATACCAGTGTTCTCTGACTGTTCCAGGATCTAATCAGGTTATTCAATGTACGTTTGGAGGGAATGCACAGATGCAGTCATTACATTTACTGCACAGAGGACAGCGAAATTCATTAAAAACTCAACCCGACAGGACATCCCTCCTGATGCTGTGCAGAGCCAGAGGGAGTCCTGCAGGCCAGCACTGCATAGCTCTCAAAGGCAGCTGGGGGCTGGGAAGGCATTTGCTGCGTGAGGGCTCTTGTGAGCTCTGTGCTTGCTCCTGCGTGCCCTCCCACCAGCTCACCACCCCACTAAGCACACTAAGGCGGCATTTCTACCCTCGGCACCAACTTCTGTTCTGCAAGCACACTAGAATAGGGAGCTTTGTGTTTCTTTAAACTTCAATCCTGCTTTCTCGGAGGGGTTGGGGCTGTCAGACTGAAGTGGCAGGTGTCAAGCACAAAATCCTCCCCAACCTGATTTCTTTCCCCTTGCATTAGGCTTTAAGAATGGATCCCTTTCTGGTGCTTTTGGGCACCTAAAATAACACGAGGGACTTCAACAAGCAAGCTTGTGGAAGATATGAATTTATATCATGTTTAATAGACTAAGTGTTAGCACTAATTCAATGAGCAGTAGGAGAAGAAATTGTAAACGACAAAGGCATTTACAGTTAACCGTCTAAGAGAATGCAGGGAAGTAAATCATTACTTGAAAAAGGAGCTCCTTTTTCTCAACCTACCCTATTAAAAGCCCCACTAAAGAACCAAGGCATTTATTGATTGCTTTCTACTTTCCCACTGTCGAAACTAAGTACTCCTCTATTTACTTTGACTTAAAAATGCGTTATTGTCTACTTTCCAATAAACCAGACAGCAGAACAAGAAACTCAAATTATTCTAAGTTTATTCCTGAAGGTCCATTTTTTTCGTGGTTGTGGGGTTTGGTTTTTTTTTGTTGTTGATTTTTTTTTATTATTATTTCTTGGTGGGTTGTTTTTTTTGGTTTTTTGTTTTTTTCATTTTATTCTATTCCTTGGTGGGTTTTGGGTTTTTTTTTTTTTTTTTGAAAGACTGAAGGCCTTAATCCTTAAAAGCCTTTTTTGAAAGAAATGTTACTAGATGCTGGCCTTGCAGCTGTGCCCAGATTGAAAGTGCACTTACATTTTTATGTTTAGTGCTGAAGGACTCTGAAGTTAGCCCTCACACTCCACATAAAAGCTTTGGAAAGGGCATTCTTTGCCACTCGTGCAATTCATTCTCTAAGAAAAGGAAATGGAAAGAAAGATTTCATGTCCAGGGCTTCAGGCCTTTGATCATTTGATGAACATTGGATCCTCAACCTGGGCCTCCAGCTTCTCAGGCCAGACAAAGAGGGCCCCGGCCGCACAGGCTGGGTCTTGGTTCCCGCCCGAACAAAACCTTTGGCGGCCGCACAGTGTGACAGCCTGGGAAAGGCCCACCTCAGCAGGGCTGAGATGCCCGCTCTGCCCTTTGATCTTTCATTTAAACCCCAGCCAAAGCACCAGGTCAGAGGATTTTGCGTTGCAAACCCCCATGGGCAGAGGGGAGCAGGTCAAGAACAAAATGGGGGTGACCGATCTCCAAAAAGCGCTGTGACGCCTTTCTCTGGCCAGTTTCACATGACTTGTCTGGTATTGTGAAGTGTTAAGCCCACACTTAAAATGGAATTTGACATTACATGCTACAATGGAGTCAATAAATGGCATTCTTCAGTGCTTTTACAACAAAGTCAACCCTCCCTTAAGTGGCTGAAAGCCTCAAGCTAGAAAATACTTCTCATTTGCTTCTTTATGTGAGTAAATTGCATATACTTTAAATCCAGTTTTCATTACAGCTTCTCATTGCTGATGACTGAAATGAGCCGAACAAATACCTAACAAAGGTCTACATTCGTTTTACGATGTACCACTGCTTCTATTTTTAAAGACTAAGTTGTCACATGGCACATAACAAGCATTGGAAATATCTCCATATTCCTTCACAGAACGAAAACCTATTTTCCACGAAGCATGAAAAACTAATCCCATCCCACTGAAAAATTTATTTTCAGCACACTGCTAAGGAGAAGGCAAACATACAACTTCGTTTAATGTCAGCAGCAAGTTCCACATGATGCTCATGGGCATAAAATTCAGTCTCCATTTGATGAGACATGTTAGTAAAAGAGAGAGAGTGAAAGAATGCTTAACTCTTCTTCCTAAAGGGACAAGATGTTGCTATGTCCCGCAGAATTTGGATCTCCAGGATGCAAAGGCACGAGAGTGCAAGGTGTGGAATGTTGTTTTGAACAACATATAAAGTATGTTCCATGTTACACATTTTAAATAACAACTGTAGAGAGACTAGAACTCAAAGAACTAAACGTAATTTATATAAATTAATACATGTTTTTACAATTTTTGTGTTTTCTTTCGATACACATATGTTCATAATGACAGATAATGTGGCTTAAGAGTTCAGGTTAAGAACTAAGAAAGGCAAATTACTATTTTCTGTTTGTTTTCAACCCCACAGGGCTTCTCTTCCTGTTAAAATGCAGTTCTATGAAACCGTGATACAAATGTGTCCAAAAGCGTGAGGAAGGAATATAATGTATAAAGCTGACTACTATTAGGTCTTTTTAACATATGGTCAGGTTTACATGGCCACTTTCATCCTCCTTCCTTCTGAAGACAGCATCAGTGTTAAAAATTCATTTTAGTGTCAACACACAAAGATTATTTCAGACCATTTATCAATTAATAAAAAGCACAGGAATGGCCCCAATTACTAAAGAATCTACAGACTTAACTTAAACAAACAACACTACTGTATTTATGTTGTCATCATAAAATTACATTTCACAGATAAGGAAACTAAGGAACAGAAAAGTTAAATAAATTGTTCAGTATTGGACAGTGGCAGTACCACCATTTCTAGGCACTTTGGTGGCAATGGGCATCTACAAAAAGAAATGTAATAACATTTGACCATCGTGGTTGGGTAGGTGACAGCTGACCTGGTAGCAGTCATGAAGCAGCCCAGGACCTAACACATGTAAGCACTAAATAAGGATTGTACAGACCCACAGTATCTTCTCAAAACTGTAATGACTATTTGTAATGATGGCTTTCAAAATTCAGATGCCTCTCATTAGCACAAAAGCACCTGCTCACTCACAAAGCATTTACATTTGAGTTTGTTGTTTGAAATTGCTATAAAAATAAAACTTAAGAGGATTCAGGAAAGAGTACAATTTGCTTCTAATTTATTCTCAGATTTTCTGTGAATATTGCTCCCCATGTTGTCATGGCAACAGAAGCACATCTTTCAGTAGCAAGGAAGTAACAAGCCTTTCGATTCTCACCTTTAGCCATTTTATTGAGAACCATGTCAATTAGAATGTAGGTTCCACTTCTTCCTGCACCATCGCTGCCAACAGAAAGGGAAAAAGAAAAAATAAAGCCGATCAACGCGCATCTAGATTCAATATGAAGGTACCTGCCCTTAATGTTATATTGTTATGCGTGAAGGGAGAGGAGCTGGGGGCAGAGGAGAGAGTGTGAGGCTAAAGGAGGGTATTGAGAGAGGAGAGAAGGTTTGTGCAGAATTAACACAAGCTGTTTGTAAAAGATTAGCTGCTAACTTGCATCAGTTACAGGGGTTTGTTTTCATCTTTTAAGTCAAGTTCTGCTTATGCAAGCAAAACCTTTCAAGTAAGTGGAAAAGTCACTAACATGACAACAGGATACCATTTCTATGAAAAAAAATGTATGTATGATGATCTTATAGTCACTTGTACATGAGATCAAGAACCACAGAATAAGCTAGACCAGAATTATTATCCAGAATGGTTCCAAAGCATCGTAGATTGCATTTGAACACAGCGGTCAGAGGCAGTATGTACAAAAATATGCCAGAGAACCAAAATATTTGATTACTGAGGGACTGCAATCTTTCTTCTGCATACATCAGAAGTGATTTGCTTTTTCTTTTTACCTTTCCCTCTAATTCTCCCTTTCTTTTTACCTTTCCCTCTAATTCTCCCTTAGCTGCAATGATCAGAAAAAGACATTATCACGTCTAAGATACAGGTTTAACTTTTGTGTACCATCAACCCTTCCTCAGAGATGTGAGAGCAAGCCTTGGGAGGGGGAAAGCTCCCTAATCTGAATGCAGCTTGTGTCCCTTTCAGAAAGCTATGTGTAATTGCCAGCATGATGCTCTTTTAGAGCTGCTGTTAGCAAACATAATTAAGACTTTAAGTAAAACCTTTTTTTTTTCCTTCTCCTCCCCAAAATTTTTACAAAGGTGCATGTGTGACCAATTAGACTGGTATGTACTTTTATTAATTAAGCCATTATTTTTATTGATAGCTCCATTTGTGTGCAAGAATTAATGAAAGGAAAAATAATAGAACAGCATGAAGCGCGTTATTACATTCTGTTTACAGGCGGGCTATGAAACTTAATTTTTGTTAAGTCTCTGTAGACAGAAGCTTTTTTCTTCCAGTTACTAGATCACTGCTTAGAGAAAATGAGGTAATGGTAATAATTTCCCCCCCTCTATCTCTATGAAGAGAACAAAGACACAATCTTATTAGTTAAGCTGAATAATGAGAGACAAGGCATCGATCAGGCTCAATAAAAACAAAAACTACTGAGGTGATGGTAGACACTTCCATCCATCACAGTAAGGAAAGAGCAAGAAACTTGAAGGGTCTTCATTCTGCATCAAATGTTTCTTTTCTCAGGCTTCCTGAAGGCAATGCAAACAAACCTCTCTCAGGGCATTCGCCTCTGCAGAGGGCCCCTCGCATCCAGTGGAAGGTGACTCTGCTGAGCCACATGTGAGAAACACATCTCCTCCCTCCTCACTCAAAGTGGAGTGACACATGTCAAGCAATCTGCCTCTTAGTAGGGCTGCTTTTTCTAGCTTCCTTATCTACAAGAATATCGATGATAAATAAGTCCATCACTCTCCTCGCAACTCATAACCTCCAATGGTGAAACCAAATGTTAACATTGTTGTGGTGAAGTTTTTCAAAGATCTGCTTGATAGCTCTTGTGTGCTTTGGGCTATCAGGCCTAAAGATAATCTGTGTTTAACAGATTGCTCAATCTCCAGGTAGGTTTCCACCCCCTGGCATTTCCCTCTTCTTACCATGATCACTAAACGCAAGCAAAGAAGAAATAAAGCATAATTCAGTGTTAATAAAACAAGGACGACTAATTTGGGAGGGAATTCAACGAAGCATTCTGAAGAAGATTTATGAAACTGAAGTGCATCTTGGTAAGGGTGGCCATATACTGTTAAGTCACAGTACAACATCTATAAAATCATAGGAAAGGATAATTTTGTTATGAAAACAGATCCTAAGTATTAATTAGCATTAAAAAAAATAACCTGAATTACAGTAAATACTTCAGCCTACCTCACTGTCTGTTTAGTGATTAATCTAAAGCTTTTATTTATCCTTTTTTTTTTTTTAAATCTATATTAAATTCTTACTCACAAATCTCTCTAAACTATTTTAGAAATGGTACTTGCCTGCAGTGAACAACTACTGGACAAGAGCGACCCCTGTAGCACTTGTTTACTTTTCTGAAATAAAACAGACACAAGCAATTAATTAAGTATATTACATAGCTTCTCTAGCCAGTTGTCAAAAATAAGCAATTAGATAAAGCAAATATTGCAGTCTTTAAAGAAACAGTCAGGCTCATAATTTCCCAATAAAACAAGCAGCCGTTACGTACATAATCTTGTTTAAAGTTTGCTTCTACTTTGCCGCTGTAGAAATCCCAGTAAACATCTCATTGTTGCTGTTGGTTAGGCAAAATAAATCATCCCTTTTCTCAAACGTCTTGTGTTTTAGCTCCAAACCTAAGATTATGTTGAGATGCTTTAATTTTAAAGCCAACTTTAAGTTCATAAGCTTGCTCAAAGAAATATCAAGGGACATCAAACTGAATCCAAAATGAAAACAAAAGTCTGCTCCAGTTTACTTTGTACAATGCGTGATGATTTGTAAAACCAGTTGTCCCTGGAAAGACAAATACCAGATCTCCTGAAAAGCTCACAAAATTCCAAAAGGCAATCTATCGTGGCAAAAGTAGCTAAAGCCATCAGTAAGCTTTACTGCTTTGCTTCTAGTGTAGTAGTCTTATATATTTAATATTTACACATTCTTGTCTTCTACACCCTCCTGGCTAAACATTCTCAGTGGCAAGAGAATAGATGTGCAGTTGATCAATAAAAATGCAGCCACAGAAGAGGTCTGCTGATACGTAAACTCCAGGAATTAACTAGGTTGAAGCAAACCAAGATATTCAGTCTAAGAATAGAGACCACAAAATTAGTTTAAATCTATTTAAATTGCCTTACAGAAACCCAAATCCCAAACCCTCTCTTCTGCTTTAGGATATATTTTGCATGTCAAGTATGTTGCAGGCCCAGAAACCCATAAAATATGCACACTTATGTTAACAAGGCAAGCTGAATAATGGTTGAAATGGGAAAGTATTGCTTCAAGAATCAAAACCTTTCACTCCATTTACTTGATGAGATGTTTTGAGTTTACTTGAGCTAGAAGGTCTCATATAAAATTATTTCATAGGGCAGCTTCCAAAGGGTGCTCACTCTCTCATAGTCCCCAGCTCACTCTAAGTACTACACAGGATGCTGACTGCTAAACTGAAGGGTGCTACAGGAATTTGGCAACCATGGTATGAGGTTATTATGAATTTTAAATCATAACTAACCTACTGAATCATTTAGTTCTTGGCTGTTCATCTATTCACTAACATCTGTGCTGTGAAAACATGCATATATCTTTAAACACTGCTTACAGTATAGCCTGAAGATGCCTAAACTTCTGATCTGACAGGGAGTCAGGATACCTGCAACTCAATCCAAATAGGCTGTGAAGATGCTGGTGATGTCCCATGAAACTATGTTTTCATACTCTGCTTTTTATTATTTAAGATTCTAGCCAAACTTGCTAAGATTATTAAGTCTTTGTAATGGTTCCTGTTAAACATTGGAATTCAGGAATTTGTCACAATCCTTACCATTTTTATTATTGATGTAAATTGTACTTGCAGAGACATTGTGCCTCTATATTCCTTGGATGTAAGTAATCAATACAGTAAGACAATGTTCTGTAAAGCAAGTGGTAGGTCATTGAGAAGTGCCTGACTCTGGAACTTAAAATGGACTATTTCTATGTCCATTAATGCATAAAAATGGAGGCACTACCAAGCAGAACTTCAGTGACTTAAGCTGCAGTAGTTTTTGCATAACTGAACTACTCAATTCTTAATGGTCATATCTGAGAACTAACTCCTCCTATACAATATAAAGCCTGATGGTTATGCTTTATATTGCAAAGCAAATTACATTTGAAATGTCTGTAACAACACCTTGTAACAGTCGGTCTGGATTCCTCTACCTGCAGCTGGTCATTTTCCTTCCGTCCCCTTCCTGTGCATTAGTTACAAAGTAATTTCTGTATTTAAAGAACTAAATGAAAGCTAATAGCTGCAGAGGAGCATTTACCATTTCTCTCTCTCTCTCTCTTTTTCTTTTTTTCTTCTGCTTGTGTGGTTCCTTTGTTCCTTCTATGGCACCACTAATATGATGTTTGCATGTTGTGACTAGCCATCTACCAAAGTCCTAATAAAATTTCAATGACAAACTCAATTTAAACCTATCAGTACATCAGATCTCCCAGTAAATCAGACAGCCAGAGACACATGTAAGGGAAAGACACCTTATGTTTGTCAGTTTTATTGAAGGCGTTTCAAACATTTTCATCATCACACATTTCAGAAAGCACATTAAAACAAAGGGTTCCAATCCAGCTGGTTCATAGCTCTGTCTATATATAGCTCATGAAAATACTGAGAAATGCAGCAACATCTTATTTCATTCTTAGTTCTGCCTAATGAGAGCGAGCTGAAAATTCATCAGTAAGCAAAGTTCTCAAATGTTGAGGAAAATATATATTATATATATATATACACACATATACAGGAAGAATTAACTTAGAAAGAATGATTAGTAATACAAACCAACCCTTGGCTCATTGAGTGAAAAAGAAATCATCATGCAAACCATCAGCAAGCAAAGGTCAGAGGTCGTTAGAGGCTCAGAAAAGGGGTTTCCCACATTGTCCCTGCAGCAGAGTCACAGTTTCCAATGATCACTTTTGTGACTATGCAACTGGGCTCATATTACTAGCTGCAACATCACAAAAATGACACTGGCAACCGCTAATTAGCTGGCAAAATAAGAATTTGTCCATTTTTAAAGTGAGCAGTGTTAGTAAATGCCATTGCACACAGCGAGAAGTGATAGCATAATAGATATATATTTTAAGCAAAGCCCTCACATGTGATGCTAATTATCTTTTAGCTTAGCAGTCCCTCTTTAAAGTGTAAATGTGCTCCCTCTGGGCTCAAGAAATATTTAATTACACATATCAGTGCATGACTAACAAGCTAGTCCAGAGCAATAATGATTGGTCTATTGTTCAAAATGAAATTAGGACTCCAGAAGCATTTAAAACTGACCAGTGGTTTCTGTAGTAGCCTCACCTCTCAGGGACTGTTATTGGTACAGATTTTTAAAATACATAGAATAATCTCTTTTTTGGCAATTTGTACCTACATTATGAAAGTATGATAGATTATTCCACAAGGTTTCATGTATCTGCTAGATGCAAAATCATCTAAAATACTGTCTGATATATAGTAAGATAAATGTAAGCTTTTGGTTTTCAAAGAGACTTGTAAAATTTACTTCAATAAAAATTTTAAGGTCCATATTTCCACAGACTCTGGGCAAGGTAATTTTGGGAATCCAATTTTTCTTGGTGATGAATTATAAAAAAATAGAGGGTTGGTTATGTATATGTTTAATTTCATATATGTATGTGAATATATAAATATACACACATAGCCATATATATATATATATACAAACACACTGAATGCACATAAAAAAACCATAGATAAGATTAAAAGAAATAAGAGCAGCCCCTTCCCAACACTACCCTGCAATGAGTAGGGTAGTGCTGTCAGATGTTTATTCTGGGGGCTTTATGACTCAGCTGTCGTAATCCAGCCGAGTTTGCACTTTAAATAGGAAGCTTCAGGTGCAAAGCATGTGTAAATGAATTCCAAACACATTGTTTTGGCAATAGTGCATTAGTTGTTTTGTTTGGGGGGTTTTTTTGTTGTTTTTTTTTTTTTAATCATTAAAAACCCAGCAGCATCAGATGACCAAGAAAACTGAGATTCACAGACCAGCTATTGTGCATGCCAAAATTCCTTTTCAAGGGGAATTTTACTATGCATTCAGTATTATGAGTTCATTGTACAAAACCTGCACGTAGCAAATGATTACAGTAGCCTACACTGGACTGTGAATACATATGAAATGAACACTCAGAATTCAATTAAATCTTAACAGGTTCATTCCCATACTGGTTTTAAATACAAAGAATGGCAGCTCCACTACTTTTCTCATCTAGCTATAATTTTTCTTTTTCAAAGTACGGCATAGCACTTCCTCAATATGCCTATTTAACCCTTGCACAATGTCACTTTAAGAAGTGCTTTCTTGACGATGTGAACTGTGACTTACTGTAGATCTAATCCTGCAGTTCATGCAGGGACTGCGATTCTTATTGAAGCAAGTTTGAGCTCTGAACTTCCCATGTCCTGGCTGTGCAGGCTCATTTACAGTCTAGTTAGAATTGCTAGCAGATTTCCCACTAACTTCAAAAAGATCTGTGTTTGCTCTGCGCTGAAGCCTTGCACATCTTAAGGGGAACTCGTTCAGAGTTTTCAGTACAGAAATTCACTATAAGCAACTTCTTCAGTACCATAAGCAAAGAGAAATCAACCCATAAAAATCATGCCAAAGTTTGAACCCAGAGAATAAAATTATAAAGATTTAATTACAACTTTTAAATACAACTTCATCCTATGACCATGCTTCCTTTCTCTGCTAAGCTTTTATATGGTGACTCTAGCATATCTTATAGCCTTACCTAGACATAGCTCCTAGAGCTGTACTTCAGTTACTCGACTTGCACCGTGTGAGACGACTCTCTGCTTTGAAAAGCAGTATTTACAAGAATACTGATGGATGAAGGTTGGCACTCAGTCCTAAATTTTTATGGGTAAAATTTTGCCAACAGACAACTGCGCAAACAGTTCCCACTGGATATACCTCAGCTTCTCCCCTCGGGTGCAGGTGTGTTAACTCCAACTGGTATCAGTCAGAACTTCCAGCACTTATTCAAAGAAACAATTCGGGAGCTTTTGAACACCGAGCCCCTTATAATCACTTTGGGAGGCTGTAGATAATATTGTAGTACAGAGAGGAAAACAGACGATCCCACAGGCCACTTGTGGATTGAGAACCAACTCCCCAAACCTCCCAGAGATTCTTTTCATTAATCATAAGCACATCGCTGTGGATTAGCTGATACAGGCTAACACCTACACATGATGCACTGGGCACGGTTCGCAATCAAATGAAGATTATTTTTCTCCAGCATTTATCATGCCTGGCTTTAATTTTCAAATTAAAATTTAGACAGACACAGCAAACATTGGAGAAGGTGGAAAGGACTTTCACAGGTTTTGGTTTTGTATCTTTGTATTTTAAAACCACGTTGACTTTCCTTAAAATTCCGGAGAGTATGTTTTGTCAACATTTTCACCTGCTGTCTCACATTTCCACCTTCCTGCAGCCACAGAAGGTCTGGAGATCTCACTGTTTGATTCTTACAAAGAAACACTCCTCCAAGAATGCCACTATTGCTGCATGGCTCCACTGTGATTTTTTGGGTTTTTTTCAAGTGTGCTCATACTACAAAATCTATTTGTGAGATTCCTGCAATAAGGATCACAGGGGAGTCACACAAAAAAGTTTGGAAGTTGCAGAATGGATAAATACTTGAAAAACAAAGAACTATAAAAGAGCTGTACAAAGGGAGGAAAGGTATTGATCCAAAAATGGAAATGAGTATATCTTAAAATCAGGCACCATCTATGTGTGAGATGACGCTAAGCATCAGCCTACTTGCAGATTTTTGTGTTAGTTGAGCATTGTGGCTTCAGAGACCAAAGAACTCCCTTGCTAACCAGAAGTATTTAAAAGACAATAAAAGGGACTAGTTTAGTTCCTCAGACCTGCAATCATCTTTGAATAAATTGTCATACTTTCTGCTTTACCTGCGGAAATCCAGAAGTGATCTTGTGGAAGCAGGAACCCTCTGATCGTTCCAGGTGAGGAAGTGGAACTGTGTCACTGTGCGGGTTTCGTTTGTCTGCAGGTTCTTCAGGTAGAAGCTCCTCACAAGGAAATCCTCACACCAGATGTGCTCAGAGACAAGGTTTACCTATGCCCCACAGGGAGGAACAAGTTGAAATCAGCAATTTAAATTGTAAGCTTTACCATCATCACCATTGTAGGTGTAAGATGTCTAGGATGAAGGAACTGCATAGGAATTGCTGGGAATTTTTATTATTATTTTTAATTTAGCAATTGGTTTAGTTACCAGAGAGGGGTTAGCTGCCACTGCTATTTTCCTGAAAGAATAAAAGAAAAAAAACCAAACAAAAAACCCCAACCAATCAACCAGACAACCCCCCCCCCCCCCAAAAAAAAAACAAACCACAACCTTGATGGTTTTAATGCAAGAGAAATCTAAACTGAAACTTTATGTCATTACATATACAAAAGACACAGCTTGAAATCATGTTAGGACTGTCCATCAACTTTCTACTCAGAGATGCCCACAATACATTGCCCAACCTCTTTTCAGTGGTGGTCTTCTGCTATGTAGAAACATAAGTATAAAAAAGATGTAGTTCTTTTGCAGAGTTTTACAGAGAATGAGTTTGCTTACATTTAGTTTAAATAACAACAGTATTTCTTCACAGTTCCCTATTCTTTGTGTTTGGCACTGTGGTATTAGTTTCTTCCTCTGCTTAGCTGACAACTGGAAAAATCTGACATCCATTGTCAATGGTACACTGTGACAAAACTGGTGATACAATATTTTGAGCTAGAAAACACAAACATATGTTTGTTGTTGTGGCTGAGGCAAGAGGTAAAAATAGATAGCATTAATTGCTAAAGCTATAGAGAGGCTTTCCTACAAAGATATACATATGGCTTTCCTAAGGCAAAATTCACTGCTTCTAAAAATACTGTTTACTATGAAGTATCTATACACAGTTTCACATTGCAACCACTTGCAAAAGCATTTGAACAACAAAAATTGTCGTCCTTTACCCATTGTAATACCTGGCTCATTATTTAGCAGATTTTCTTCAGCGGAAACTACCTTGCTGTGAAAGCTGTGCTGATTTCTGCTCTGCAAATCTAAAACTACTCGAAGGCACATGAGGAGCACTTGAGAGTTCAACCTGCAGGTTAGCTCGGCCTGAACACCATTTTTGCCCATGTGAAACGAAGCTGTACGATTTAGTGTTGTGTTTGAAACGAGATATTTTGTTTAGGTACCTCATAGATGTGGTAGAGGTTTGACCCTTCGTCTGGCCAATAGTGGTAGCACTGTCTGACTCCGTTTTCTGCGAGGGGTGTCAGCATGACAATAACGACACAGCCGTTCTCCCAGACCATCTGCAGACAAAGAAAGACACCGTGGCCACATTGTGACTGCCTAATTACTGCGTGACATGGATAATTACTGCACTCAGACACACAATCAAAATTTATTCCATTCACAGGAAATTTATTTCATTTTCATTAGACACTTTTACTCTGCAGCTGCTTTCAAATCCTTGAATAAACTGGCATCATATTTTGCAGGCATCCATGAAATATTAAAGAATTTCCAGTTATTTCAATTCAGGTCTTCCACAAAATCTCTGCTCATTCCTCATACCACGTTCAACTGCTTTTCTATCAAACTTTCAGACCCACAAAGGGAACATTGAACAATGGTTGCAGGAGACACAGCTCTCTGGGATTTGATATTTAATATTAAAGGAGCGTGCACCTACTAAAGCGTTATGTACTTAAACCTGTTTGTGTCCTCAGTCTCTTTCCTATTACAGCTGCCATCTAGCAAAAGCTATTAAACACTACATTGCTGAAAAAAATCCTGAAAGTTTCATCTGAACAGCAGCAATGAGGAAAAGGTAGGAAAAACCCAAATCAAATCTGTTCCTCCAGAAACATTTCAGATGGAGAAATCATCCCCCCCACAAATTACATTTGAAGAAGATTTGTGGCAAAAGTGCATTACTTCCTCTTACATCTCCCTTCGTTTCTTCCTTCTATTTCTTTCTTTCCTTTTATCTTTCTTCATGCTTTTCATTTTCTTTTTCTTTTATTTTATTTTTATCTTTTCTCCTTTAATTTGCTTTCCTTAACATTTTTAGGGTTTTTTTTTTCCTCTTTCTCTCTCCAGCTCACCTCTTTTATCTTTTTTTTTTTTTTTTTCTTTCTTTTGGAGATAAAAGGAAAGACCAACTCCTGCAGCAGACTGTGCACTCACATAGTACAAGTACAGCAGGTACAGAAGAAATCAGTCTATCTTCAGTACCAGCATGACTGCTTAATAATAAACACCAGCCACAGAGGAAGGGTACAGGAATTCAGCTCATCCTCAGCTAAAGCATTTCTGGATGTCTCCCACAAACAGCAGAACAAGCAGAGATGCTCTGGTCTGGCGCATCTCGGTTGCAAACACAGCCCATGGCTGAACAAAAAAGACTCCTATGAATTAATACCAACCAGTATAATCACAAAAACCTGTTGTTATTATTATGCTGTACATTGATGTTATATTTGCATACAACTTTCATTGTCTTTCTGCTAGCATATAAAATTACTGAATGAAGAGTAAACTGCTCTTTTTGTGAAGGGTTATGTTTATTTCACAGAAATATTTATAAGCAACTGTATTGACATGTAAATTTTGTAAACAAAAAGGGCCTTTGTCTAAACTGTGCGAAGATGAGATGATACATTCAACTCAAGGATTATTTTTTTTTAATTACATATCAAATAAAAAAGGTTTCCCATTCATGGATAATGATGTTGTCTTCTCTTGTAAGAACAGCTTGTGTAGAGAGAAACAAATAACATTTTTCTTCCTTTTTTTTTTTTTTAACCCCATTTTCCAACATAATTAAACCAACTTTCAAAACCATCGTAGAATTATTTAGGGGAATTAACCTAGAGTCTGTACAAAATAAGGTTATTTGCAATTTTGAACAGAATTGAGGGAAGAAAACACAGTTGAATGTGAGGAATGAAAATAAGTTTGCTTATATATAAATTTTTTTTTAATCCCCTTGAAATAATTTTAAAAATAAAGATACCTGTAATCCACTCACTCTCCTGTTCAACGCTGATAGTGCTGCAAAATCAGCAAAAATACTTTAAATAAATAATTTATATTATAGACAGATGTGGATTTATCATTTGTGCCTTTTTTTGGTATTGTTTATTTTAGGCCACATCTGGGAACTTTCTTTGTAAGGAAGATCACGTGGATTTCATTAATTCTAACCACAGTTTCACCTTTTCTTTTTTCTTTTTTTTTTTTTTTTTTTTTTTTTTCCCCAGTCAGCAATCAGACTAAGGTAAGAATTCAAAACATGTATCTTACTTCAAAATTAGCCTCACTAAATCAGTACTTTCATCACATAACAATTTAATGTGCCTCTAGAAGGTATGGAAGCTCATTGAAGCCATTACGAAAATGAGGAGAAACACAGTTTTTATGAGCGTAATAAAAATACAATGATCTAGACCATAAACTAATCATCTAGCACTCTGCTTGTGCCACCCAAGTGTAACATTATGAAAGCCCACTCGTTTAGAGAGGAATCCTTACACTTTGGCAACCCTGTTCATTGGTTCGAAGACGCAGCATTTCATTAGAAAGGGGCTGCCTGCATCTCTGAAGATTTCATTAAGCATAAATCCAAATGGAAGTTAATTTAAACAAACAATTTCAAAGTTACTCTAGGGTATAATATTTCTTTCAGGTCATTGTGTGAAAACGCAGAAGTCAAATCTACTAAATCAAGGAGATGGTACAATCTAGTGCTGTCATCCCTGTTACAAGCAGTTGTCACTGCATCTCCTGTGCTTACCATTGAGACACAGCCTGTGACTGGAGGACTACAGCATTTTTTCTTTGTTTCTTGAATAACTCAAACATTAGCCTATCAGGTTGTCTGCTGAATTTCCTTCCAAACAGCACAGAAGTGGGATGGTTCAGAGGCAGTTCACAGTGTTCTATACTGTCAGCTACTCACTGCCCCATCTTTACCTTGGTGACAGGTTTCTCAGAAGCCACATTTTCCAACGCCTAGCACTTTGCTGCGCTTGGTGTTCAAACATGGTCACATGAAAGTGGCCCTAAGGAGTGTGTTTGAAATTTGTGAAGAAAGGGGAAGCACAGACCTGGCCTGCACAATCTCAGTACAGCCTTTGGAGAAGTGCCTCTGGTTACCAATAAGTCATTTCATCTGGGCTTGGAGGATAAAGGAAGAGGTAGGGTTGCAAATACACAGCAGTTCACACAATGCTGTTTTTTCAATGCTTGCATACAGGCTAAGTTTAAAGAGACTGTGATGGTTTGGGAGTTACCTGCCCCCCCCCCNAATTTTTTTCATTAAAATATTCCAATTAGCCTCAAACCAGTACAGAGACTATAAGGTACTCACTACAGAGCATTTTATTTTTATGTAGAGTCCAGCAAAATTAAGCCTTGGACTTTGTGTCTACAGAGACTAAATCTACATAACTCCCCAAATATATTACATAAAACATATAACATATAAATCTAAAGTTGTTTATATCACTTAGCACAGGCAGTTTCATGTTTGCTCTTTACAGTAACACATCCAGCAGAAAAAATGCAGAATGGAGTCTTCTAAATGGAGGTGATAAAGCCTGAGTTATGTATAGCAGCTCACTACAAAGCTTTGCAATGCATTCTTTGCTGAAAAAGAGTGTATAATTGTCTGTGACATATCTTCATTCAGTCTATATGCCTAGAGAGTAACATGTTAATGATCTTTGATGAGGTTCTGCAGCATGTGTCATTCTCAAAACATTTCTTAGACAAGGATAACACCATTTCTCTGCATTTACTGCACATTAAAGGCTGAATCCTGCAACCCAAAGATGAGCAGCACATTTGACATCTGCAGGATTCCCTGTTGATGAAATCTACCACGTGTAGAGACCTCATACTGTGGTTATCCAGCATGCCAGTCCCATACAAAAGACTTCCACACAGGGATGAATTATGTTTAGTATGAATTATTTGCAAAAGACCACAGAATTGCTTTTTTTCAAGTAAGGAGAAAAATAAAGTCACTAACAGGAGAATCAGCCCCACAACACTGCCACGAATGCAGATTTGGAAGCTTGTATTTTAGAATTTCTTTGTTTAGTAGCTTGAAAATAAAACATTGACTTTGAATCCCTTTATTTTTTTTTTCCCAGACAGGTCATTTCTAAGCTTCTTTTTCAACAGATGATGCATCCCAACTCCATTTTTTCAGTCATTTTCTTATTTAGTTTAGTGTTGAGGAAGTGACAAGACATGCACTGATCAGACACTCTTCTTTTGATGGAACTGCTGGAAGAGTTTCTAAAATGTGATGATTTAAACAGAAAATAGATGGGATAATCAGTGAAGTCCAGCCTGTCACTAAAAATAACAGGCTAATCACACCAGCTGCCTTTTGGAAGAGATCTCCAACAAACTAAGAATTTCACCTTTTCAGTCTTCTAGGTTTCCTGAATAGTTATTAAATGCAACTATTTGGAGAAGCAGACAAGCAAGCAAAAAAACCTCAGTTATTTCTAATGACAATCAAAACATGACATGAGCAAATTTATTTCCTGAACCAACAAAGCAAGGTACTAAGCCATGCTGAATCAGATAATATTCATGCCATTACATATCTTGAATGTAATTAATTCAACTGTGACTTCTTTCAAGTTCTACATTAGACCTAAGAAATACTGTATTTAATGGAGACAGAAAACAGCATGTTCTGGAATATTTTAAAACAAAATCTCAATGTTTTAATGGGTTAGAAAACAAACAAACAAACAAGAGAGGAACTGTTAACTTAAATTCATAAAATAAATTGGGTGGGAAGTGATTTAGATTTCTGACTTCACAATGTACGGACAGGCAAAAAGTAATTTTCCTGCAAAACCTTTTGGTTGAAAATGACATCATATTGATATAAAAAGGGTCAAATCTGACAGTCAGAGTTGCCATTTGTAAAGTCATAGTTGTGCCAAACATGTAGGTTGAAAAAATAATGGTTAACAATCTATGCTTAATAAAAAAAAAATTAAAATCTGACTTGCAGTGGAAAAGATGGTTTCAGAGAGGGTCATACATGAGTGGCCTGGGTGTCAGATTGGCTCCACATGTTATGTCCCTGCTGTTTCAGCAGCACTTGTTTGGGAGCAAACAGAAAAGGCAAGCTCAGGATGCATGCATGTGTTGCAATAAGTTCTGCTTTCTCAGAGAGACATAAACTGCTCTTACCCTTCTCAGTAGACTCCTAACTCAAGCCTTATTATTAAATAATTTAAACATAAACACTACTTAGTATTGTGGTGCTGACAAAGCCACGTTAAGGAGGGGCAGTCTGCTAACCAGTAATTAGCGTTTCACTTCAGTGTTGGGAAGGTGTGGAACCTAAACAATAAAGGGAGAGAAATTTTAGAAGGACTACTTTCTAAGCACCTTCTCCAACAGGAGCCATAATTAGAAGTGAGCATGGTAAACGCACACTCCTTTGCTGAACGCCTATGGAATTGCTAATGCTGTATTTATTTCACGTGGCTTGACAAGTTACTCGAGCTCTAGGGGCTACTGTTCTGTGCCTATCTCTCCCTTGCTGTTTTCCTTTTATTAAATTAAAATATGCATATTTTACACATTGAATTGCTTTGTGTCGCTTTTCGTCTGCTCTTCTTTCTGAAGGTGAGAACTGATTAGACATGCAGGAAGTCCCATTCCAGGCAAGGAAAATAAAACTTGGGAATCAACACTGCTTGAAAGCACTGTGTTCTGCACACGAGAACAAAATGCAGAGAAACAATTTTGTCTGTAAATTAATTTCAGCACTCACAAAGTATGCTGAACTGGGAGCACAGAAACCAGTAATTAGAGCAGGGGAGGGTTTGGTACAGTTGTTCTTACTCGACCCACGGGCCTGGAACACCGATTTTGCAGGGAGACTCATTCAGCTACAGGGACATGATCTTCTGCTCACTGGGGTTTGCCCTTGGATATGAATAATGACTAATGCTTTATACACAAAGGGAACAATCAGATGGCAGTATTATGTATTTCTTCTGATGAATTAAAAAAGATGGATGAGAAAAACAAGTGCTGCCAAACACAAAGCTTTATCATGTGCTGAAGACTGCAGCTTAGGAACTGGGTTCTTAATATGCTGATGTGTTCTGGGAGGAAAACTGTAGTTAGTTTTTGAACTGAGTGTGATAATACACTCCTTCATATGGGTAGAGAAAGATTATCTTTAAAACAGTTTTAGATGAAAAGAATACAGGATTGAAAGCAATGAAAAGCTGAACTCTCTGGCTCAGATTAGGGCTCTGGATCTTATTCCTGGAACTCTTTGTTTAATACCCTTGAAATAAAAATAAAAGATAATCAAAGAAGCAGAGGTGAGGTCCTTCCCTATAACCACAACAGTGTAAACCTCCCCTTGATTGAGCTTTCTTTTTTGTTTGTTGGCAATATATGGCCAGTTTTAACAAAGGGATGAAGAGTATTCCGAATTTCTAGATTATTTCACATATTGGCAAATAGTAGAGGAAAGATGAGGCAATAAGAAGTGTGAGTTTGATTCAGACCATGTAGAATGAAGCTCTTTCCCACTTCCTAGATGAGCATCGTGACCAAAAATCCACAAAGGGGCAGTAACTGAAGTTTGCCATCCTTGATTTGTTTTGATTTGGTGCTGTTTATGAATGGTATCAGACCACTCCAGTCAGACTGGGTTCCCTCCATCAGGGATTAAGGCACCTGGGGAACAACCTAGCCTGAGCTACACATCTGTTCAGGCAAAAGCTAAAACAATTTTTGATCCAAACTACAAGTGTTAAGTGTATTAAATTTCATGACTTCCTGTTGTAGGTGCTTTGAACCTTACTGAAGGTAGAATGAAGAAAAATCAAATTTCTCTATTCCTTCTATAGAAGCTATATAGTCATGATGCTGGTCATGGAGGGAGAACATCACATAAACACAGTAAATATTTACAAAAGTATGTATTATATGTGATTTAATTTTCTATGCCAAGTAAAGTATGTCCTCCTAAGTCACTGGGCAGGAGCAGCCTAAGCCCTCCTTCTATTTCACTTAATATGGAAAAAATAAACAAGACAAACAAAACACCCCTTCAAAGAGAGGGAAAGGAAAGAAGAGCAAATGCAGGTAGGTTTATGAAAGCAAGGCATGGAGTATTTTCCAGTGGGAAAAGTTATGGCCTCCTACAGAAATCTCCACTTGGAGATGATGACCCTCAGTAGAGATGCAGTTCATAAAGCTGGCATAATTAAGAACAAATTCTCAGTGCAAAGGCAGTTGGTTCTAAATATCCTAACTCCAAGTTTCTTGCACATTATCATCCCTTGCTTTTTAGAATACATTGCAAGTTTAAACATGTACTTCATGTCAAATTCTTCATGGAATTATAACACAGGACATAGGGAAAACAACCAAAACTGTATGCCTCCAGAATTATTCACAACATGGAACTCCTGCTGCGAAAACTTGTTACAGATCAGAAATGTTCTACATCCTCTTTCTTTTGAATTATGTTCAAAGAGATGTTGAATTTTAATAGTGTTGTGTGAAAGAGCCGAGTGAAATCTCACTGAAGCTGCTGGACAAACCCATCACCTTTCATTCAAGATAAGTGTAAGAAACATGCAAACTCTTTTATGGAGCCTGATAACTGAAATTACAGAAGTTATCATCAAAACCAAGAGAAATGTGAAGCATATGGACCCATGAGTTTCTCCAGAAACTGATATGCTTAATGCAGAGAGTCATTAATCAAGGCAAGATGATTAATACAGATAAGCAGCAAAATGAAGAAATCACCAGCACAGCTCAACACAGCAGCATTGTGATTCTGCTAGAAGAAAATGTGAACAATGTTTGTGGTAAAACACTGGGTGAATGAGGCTTGGGAAAAAAAAAAAAAAAAGAAAAGGAATTACTGCCTGTTGTTTTGTTCCGTCTTTGTTCAAGGAAATAAAACTCTGTACTTTCTTTGTAAATAAAATGGAACTATATCAAAGCATTCTGAGGATGAATTCTCTTTCCAGCTGAGAAGAAAACAACCCAGAGGCCCAACAAATTGTTTAACCACTCAGGTAAAAATGGATTAATACCATGTGAGGGGAGGCATTCAGTTTTCAAGATAGGGAATCATGAGGTGGAATTCCCACTGAACCAAAATAGAATTGGTGGAGGAGGTATTTCTCAGAAATAGTAATTGGTAAAAAGAGATGAAAACAAGACCAGATGAAATTAAAAGAAGACTTAAATCAGCTGGAGGCTTTTCAAAATTAATTAAAGTAGTAGCTGGAAAATTTCCAGAGTGGTCTAAGAGATGACATGCAGGCAGAGATGAAATCTCTGCTCAAGCCACAAACACAGAGTATCCAGACAAATTAGGAAGCCTTGTGGCAAAACAAATCAATGAGATGACTGACAACACAACTCCTGCAGGCTAGAAAGTTTTCAAAGTAATAGGTAAGCCAGGAAAGTTAAAAGTTGGCACTTGCTGACTTAGAGGAGCTATGCCAAGAATATAAGGAGCTGAAAAGTAAACAGCAGGGACACAGATGACCGTGGAAGTCTGATGCCTGAAAGTGGTCTTATACCATCAGAAAAGCCAGAGTAAGACTTGTATTTTTTTGATCACTATTATTTTTACAACATACACAAATTTGAACATCACTTGAAAATCACCAATATATAGGAGTTTGGACTAGCTACAGACCAAAGACTGCATCTCTGAAAGAAAATCTTTCATCAAGCTGATCCCTCTCAGGTCAACATGAAAACTCAAACGAATAGAAAGGTATACAGAAAATGTTGAGTCTAATGGGCAGTTCTAGTGGTTCAACTTAGATGAAACTGAAGAACAATAATTGGTCTCTTCCTCACCTTACCAAAAAGAACAGAATCTCTCAAGAAGAGACCACTAGTAAGATGACTAAAATTAGTCCCCCTCCAGTCCCATACTGGTAGTAGGCAATAATCTCTTCACCAGTAGTAAGAATGCTAAACAAGATGAACGTGAACAAAAACATCACCAATGTCTTCCAAAATAGTTTTGCCCAGTTTGGTAAAGAGCTGCCATGATCTTTCTTCGTATCTGGGCAACTTGAAAATAGTAAATAGAAATTTTACTCTGAAGTGTCTAATAGCACTTGCACAAAAATCCCAGGCACTGGATTGACAACACGTTTTAGAGAGACCTGCCAGTAAAACCAAGAAAAAGGATTATCCAAAACTAAATCATCTGTTTGGTTTTAAATAGACATAATGGATGTGACCACATGATGATGTAGATGACAGCCATGTTGACCAGTGTTAGAGCTCAGAAACCGTGTTACTTTTGGAAGAAGCTTCCTCCAGATGCATTGGTAGCCTTCTCTCTTGCTAATAGGCATTGGGGGGCATTAGACCTCTGAGTGGTTGGACTAAAGTAAAACCTAAACCTAGCTTACTAAAGTAAGTACTGTGGCACTATAAATCCATTCCAGTGTGCCACGCTGCTTGCTAATGTAGAATGGAAGAATGGAATGTGAGCTTTAAGAGCAAAGAGGTTTACAAACTGCCTCTATAATCTGAGGATGAATTCTAGACAGTCTGGACAAATCAGGAGCAATTTGGGCATGATTACAGATAGCAACTTAAACTTTCAAGTAAAGCAAATGGTTTGTAGGCAAGTGTTTTGTAAAAATCAGTTTGAAACACCTACAGGAGTGTAAACAATTCTCAGAGTTTCTTGCTGGAGTAGTCTTTCAGGTGAATTAAAATGGAAGTGCCTGATGCCCACCATGCAACTAGGCTCTCGGGAATCTTATCAGCCAAGTCTTTCAAAACCAGGAAGCAATACATCTCACAAATACTGCCATAGAAGGTGATGCCAAGCTCCAAGAGTTGCTGTTGGACTTGCTAAAGCATGACATTGTGTAGAACAGTCCCACGTCTCTCTGGAGTCAGACATTCTTCTCACTGTCAGTTATAAAACTGCTTCAATGAGCACATAAAAGGAGAAAACCACAACACAGCTCAAAACAGCTGGCATTAAGGAGGAAGGAGAGGGAGGAGGAAGGAGAGGGAGGAGAACCACTGAGAAGATGCATCAGGAATGAATAATTGAATTTTTAAACAATCCCTGGTGGCAGCACCATGATCTGTCTACACTACAGAAAACTATTGAAGGAATTCTGCCCTGACAGGAGCTCATACTCTGTCTTCCACAGCAAGTTCAGGTTTTCCATGTTGAACCTTAAAATAGGTATACTATTAGATGAAAAATGGATATAAACTTTACTCCTGCACCTGGGCATAAACCACAACAACTTCAAGCCATGGTTTTCGGTTTGTACAATGGACCTACTACATTTCAGTGGTGGTGGTCACAGCGTTCTGTTAAGGACTTAATCTCTCTTGACCTGTTTCTTACACCTGGCTGCTACCCTGTGCTGTGTAAAAAGCTTGGGACAGTGTTGTGAATGAGCACAATGACATGATCTGTGGGAAGCTTATGTTTTAATGAAGTGGGCAATGGACTAATCTGACATAGGTAGATTGTTATGCTGAAGCGACAGAAAGCATCAAAAGAGGTGTAAGAAGCAATCTTTTCTAGGCAAACTATTAGAAGAAACCATAAAACAGTATCACAAAACATCATGAAACGGACACGTGGCCACTCTTGAGCAGCTGAACCACAATTGTCAGATGGTTTCCGTGGAGACGTTTACAGAAGATCTTGTAGAGAGATGGAGCAAACTTTCACTGATGGGTAACTGGGAGAAGAAATAGCTAAAAAGAGCAGAAACAAAGTGAAGTGAAGACTCTCCACTCTCAAACAGTATCAAGAAAGTATATCAAGAGACCTTTTGAGTGTGAAGTTGGAATGAGCAAGATTGGAAGGCAGAAGAAAGAAGTAATGTTTCAGTTTTAGGCTCTGTGTCTGTGCAGACAGGTTGCCTGACTGTTCAATAAAGAATGGGAGAACAAAAGACATTCTTCATACTGTGTTTGCATGATTAATCCTGATTTCTGCATTGGCAGCAATGCTCATACAAAGTGTTATTTTCTAAATGCCTCCTTTAATCATAGAATCATAGAATGGTAAGGTTGGAAGAGACCTCAAGGATCATCTAGTTCCAACCCCCTGCCATAGGCAGGGACACCTCCCACTAATACAGGTTACTAAAGGTCTCATCCAATCTGGCCTTGAACACCTCCAGGGAGGGAGCAGCCACAACCTCCCCTTAAAAAGCAGAACATGTATTTTTTCAACATGGAAAGATGCAGTTTTACAGGCAAAAATCTACAAAACATAAATATATAAAAAACCCACACAATTTAACCCCCCTAGGCTTTAGGAATCATAAACTAGCATGACAGAACAGCTAAGACAGCATTTGATTTTGCATGTTTCACTTAAGAAACGCATTTTCAAGTATCATGTCTGTTATAGTGAGTCCACCTGGCAACGGAAAAAGGATCAGTCTTCTCAATTGTGTCTAATTACCAAACAGTGAAGATAAAAATCACAAGTTACTTGAAAATTTAAGCCAGACGGACAGCTCAAGTGACTTAAAGCAAAAAGCATTTGCTCTGCACTTCTGAAAGCCAGTCCCCAAAATATCTCAGACTGAACATTCAAACTCCCAGACATGCAAACGAAAACAAACTTTTGGAAAATGTTTTCTCATCAGAAAGAGTAGAAAATTGTGATCTGAAAAGCGTCTTCAATAGAGGCCAGTTAAAACTTTTTAATGATAGACCAAGTGATGCAAAGGAAGAGAGATGATGATTTCAACTGATGCAAGCTCCTGAAATACAATGGCACTTCCGAAAGTTTCACAGAGACATCCTTTCTCTTCAGAACAAATGTTTCTAAATTCACAATGTGAAACAGAAAACAAAAAGCATATGTTCACATTGACAATAAGCCTCAGTTGGCCTCCTCCCCATACAACTTCAGTAAGCTTTCAGGCACAGTTTTACACTTAAAAAGGACTATCTAACACAGAATATCTGTCGCACAATCGCATACATCTAGCCTGGGATTGTGCGTGCATGCCCAAATCTGAGAGCTGCACAAGCATGGAGGAAAACTGTCTGCAAAGTAAGCTCCTATTTGTGCATGAGCAAGTGCTGCTTTTAGATCCAACCCTGCAAAAAATTATGCACCTATTTAAATTTATGCAGCAAGGTCTTACCTCAGCTGCTACTAGCAGGTAAAATGCACAAGAATTTAAACATTTTGGGGAACTGGGACATGTGAGAAACAGGATTTGATGGAAAAATTAATGGTACATAATGCTCAGTCCTTTTTGATCTGAAAGTGACAACAAATTCTGGCTACAATCTTTAAGAAATCACCCAGTCCTTGCAAGCAGTTTAATTGCAGAGACCTGGCACCAAAATATGAATACTCTGACCTGAGGTTTTCAATATAATTTCTAGATAACTGTTCTTCATCAGAGCTTGTCATACACAAGTACTAGATTTTTAAAAAGCATTTGAATGAAGGTTTTTCCACCTCTTGTGACTCATGCACAACACATTTCCCTACATTTTATTTCTAGAAGCACCGGAAAATATTTGACTTGTAACATAAATTCAGTTTGCAAAGGAATATTTTACTTACCTGCCAGAAGTCAGCAACAGTAGCAGGGAGAGGGCCCTGGGTGGCAATATATGCAGGGTTTCGGGGGTCATGGTCCATCTGCAATAAGGTAAGAGAACAGAGACTTCATTTATTGAAAAGAAAATCCCTTGCTGTATAAAGACAGAAAGTATGTGAGTGCAGAAACAAGAGACTGTCATGTCCCTCCATCCTTTACTGACAAGCAAATCATTTTAATTCTATTTATAAGTTCAGAAGATAACTTTTTCCACCAAAAAAAGAAAAAAAAAAAAGAAAAAAGAAATATGCTACTAGGTGAGTATCAGCACTGATGAGCAATGTCCTATGTCCTCAATATGCACTGTAGGATCATATGTGGTGGTTGACAAAGGCGTTTATTTGAGATCAGTACTTGTGGTTTCATAGCAACCTAGGAGCCATTTGAAACATTTTCTACACTGAGTTTTAAGAATGCTTCACACATCTAAATACGTTCTCCATTTCCACTGTGCCAGTCAAGGGCACATGTAACCAAAAACCAGCAAAAACGGGGAACAAATTCAGTTTCTGGCTTTTTCTGGTTAGCTGATTTATCTAAATACATGGATTTGGCCTCAATAGAGGAAGTTCTGCTTAAAGACCTTAATTATTACATTTAATTCAAGGAGCAGAAAATTCACTGAGCAGAAAAAATAAAGAATCCAAGAAACAAAGCCATCAAGAGTAAATAGGATTAGTGTGCTACAATGAATGTTTTCAAACTGATGGGTGGTTTTTCTTGGTTCTAAATCTTAGGACCCATTCTGCTGAAAAAGAAGATCTACTGATAGGATTAAAAAACAAACAAATTCATTCTAACCCTGAACTGCCCAGGACAAAACTTTGAACATAAAGAGACCCAGTTCAACTCTCAGATGTGTGGGTGTGACTCAGTGACTCTGAAGTCAGTGAGGGTTAACTTAAATCCATGTAGCTGAAGGCTGAATTTTTCTCAATATATGATTCTGTTCTATAAGTAAAGATCTGAATAAGGATGAATGTGAGTCACATTTGCATTAACAGGCATATACTGAATTTATTCATAGCCTATCAAAATTTTCAGTGATGGTACATGTCAGCGTAAAAGAAGGCACCTCATAATTATGTGCAACATAAAAGAGGGAAGAACCATAAAAGAACAGATGTAACTTACTCTAACAGAACAACAATGTGATGAATGTTGCAAAAAGGAAGAACACTTTTATGTTGCTAATTTTCTGATGTATAATTAAGCTGGACTTAATATTAAAATTCTTCAGGACAACACAACACAGGTAAAACGAAGTCACAGAATACATTTGGAATGAAAGCTTACTTCTGATTCACCACTCTTAGTTATAAGAAAACCTTGACCAGGATGTCTATAATATACCATCATTTTATTCTGAGCTTCATTGAGATGCTTCTCATATCTGCAAATAACTCCTCACAACAGGCAATTGCTCACAACAAATGTCAACCTTGGTTTTTTTTTTGCCTTCTAACAAAAGGAATTCTGAAAAGAGGACATTTACTACTGTAGGTATTTTGAGATCAGGGGAAAACTAGTTTTGGAAAGTAGTTATTAGTAAAAAAAACTCAGGAAAAAAATGGAGAATTTTTTTTTTCTTTTTGGTTTGGTAAGGATTGAGCCATTGGACTAAACACAGCTGGCAACAACAGCAAATGTGATTAAGGAAAAAGTCAGGTTTAAAAGGGTTTTCTTGGTGTTTGGGTTTTTTTTTGTTTTTTTTTTTTTTTTGCTCCTATGGTTGAAATAATTTCTGTTGTTTTGTTTTGAATCCCACAGAGATCTATAGGATTTAATCATGTACTTAAATGTTTTCCTTTGCTGGAAGTAAAACACTTAGCTTAGAATAACTGACCTGCACTGAGGAGAACTTACTACTCCCAGTGGAAATAGCTGTAGACTGCATCAACTTGAAAATGATGTCACTTGTCTAACAGAGGAGAGCCTGACTTGGAAATGTAACCAACAGAGAATACACCAAACTTCAGAAAAAAATATAATTTACTTTGAATTTCTTCTTAAACTAAATTCTTTTGTGTGTAGACATGCCAGAAAACAAAGGCAGAAGAAATCAAGGATGATGCAATTAGTGCTGTCATGGAGGAAATACGTCTCAACATTCAGTTGATAAATCAGGAATAGGCCAATCTTGGCATTTCAGCATTAATCAAGCTCTGTCACAAAGGTGCTGTTGGAACGTGGCAAACATTACAATAAGCATAGAGTACTGAAGTGTATCAGCACTTGAACAATAATTTAAAAGACAATTGCAATTATTACATTCCAAGTACATTGTGTTGCACAGAAAACAATTATGAACAGAAACTCTTCTTGCTTGGAGCAAAGAGAAAGTGGCAGAAAGCCCTATCACACTATTAAATGATCTTTAACCCAACAAAAATAAAAGCAAAGATTAAACTAATTACATGAAACTCCTGGTTTCATCAGTTTTCTATTATGTGTACTCTTTTAAAGGCCACCTATTTCAGGAAAAGTGTGGAAAATCACATTCTGGCCACAGTCAATTTAACGTGAGTAGGTGACTGCAAGGGACGCGTCGACAATGTTTTTGTTATGCTCCTTTTTATTCTCTCAAGGTCACCAAGAACGCCAAGGGCATCTCAATTTATCAAAGTCTGAATAAAGTTTGAATAAAGAAATAAAGTCAGTAATGGATTTTAAACTAACTAATTAAGAATCAACTAAAAGGGTTTTGGGGTTTTTTTGGTTGGTTTTTTTTTTTGTATGTCAGAAGTCATTCTCTTCTTCCAAGGATCCCTCAGATTTTTCACTTCGTGAGAACAGAAAATGTATTCTCCAGAGAAGAATAGCGAACTGCAGCCTTCATACTATCAAGTAGTAAACCAAGAATCGACTATTTGATAACATTTTACATTGGAACAAGCTTCAGAAATCACCCTGATAGCAATTGCTCAAAAAGAACAAGATTTTCCCCTCTATGTCCCCATCAAAGCACAAAGTTCACAAGGTTTACATCAGAACTGGATGGAACAGCCATTTTTGGAAAGAAAAAGCTACAATTATTACAACTCTTCTGCTATGGTGGAATTCTCATCTGCTGCTGCAGTACAATAAAGGCAAGCTTGTTCCAATTTATTTTTTCTATAATTTTGTATTAAGGAAAGAAAAGGATTGAGGATTACTATAAATGACCATGCGATTGACTGTGGTGATTTCCACCACTACCAGTAACAAAAGAAAATGGAAGCAAAAAGGAGGAGCATTCAGATTGCTTGTTAGAAAATAAAAACTGCCAAAAAGTGGCACAAATTGTGTTTTTCTACAGAGTTTTGCAATATAAGTTGACTTTCCATATCTTAAAGTAGGAAAACATGTAGAGAGCACAATATATCACAATTAGTAGCACCTTTGTTAAATCACTATCAGACCACAGTTCTGCCTTTGCCTTTACCATTAGAATAAAAGCTGATCTTTTAGGTTTTTCTTCAGGAGTTCTATTATTCAGTTGCCTTATGCTAGGACTTTAGAAGGACTCCCTGAAGAAATCTAACTTTTGGTTGATTTTTTTTTTTTAGACAGAGATCATGCCGCTGCCTGATTTCACTGGCCATGCTGATGAAATACAGCAAAATCAAAACATTCTGGGAGTATGGCCTTGAATGTCTTGCATTTGGACTTGAGAGTAGTACATATAGATTCCTGTTAGTCTTCTGAAACTGTAAACTGAATTCAAAAGTGCCAGTAGGTACCAATGACCATTTTGAGATCTCATGTAAATGACATCTCAATTCATCCCTGCTCTTTACCTTCCCTCTCCGTGCTTTCCACATGGAAGTGGGTTGATGAAAAGCTCAACATGAGCCTGCAGTATGCACATGCAGCCCAGACAGCCAACTGAGTCCTGGGCTGCATCAAGAGCAGTGTGGCCAGCAGGGCGAGGGAGGGGATTCTGCCCCTTTAATCTACTCTCCTCAGACCCCACCTGGAGTACTGTGTGCAGTTCTGGAGTCCTCAGCACAGGAAGGACATGGAAGTGTTGGAGCGGGTCCAGAGGAGGCCACGAAGATGATGAGAGGACTGGACAGCTCTCCTATGAGGACAGGCTACAAGAGTTGGGGCTCTGCAGCCTGGAGAAGAGAAGGCTTCCAGGAGACCTTAGAGTAGCCTTCCAGTATCTGAAGGGGGCCTACAGGAAGCCTGGGGAGGGACTATTGACAAGGTCTTGCAATGACAGGACAAGGGGCAATGGGTTTAAACTGGCAGAGGGGAGATTTAGGACTAGATGTTAGGAGGAAGTTCTTTCCAGTGAGGGTGGTGAGGCACTGGCACAGGTTGCCCAGGGAGGTTGTGGCTGCTCCCTCCCTGGAGGGGTTCAAGGCCAGGTTGGACGAGGCCTTGAGTAACCTGTACTAGTGGGAGGTGTCCCTGCCTATGGCAGGGGGTTGGAACTAGATGATCCTTGAGGTCCCTTCCAGTCTTACCATTTTATGATTCTATGAAATATGTCAGATTAGATATAGTCTCAGTTGAACTATATTTACCTTGGCCTAAATCCTCTGAGTCCAGTTGAAACATTTCTATATCATACGAGAGCAAAATCAGATTCAGTGTAGACCAAATATGATGGAAAAATGAACCCTGATTAGCACCTTAACAATTTGTATGGATTGAAGCTACTGTGTAGTTTCCAGATTCAATGTATTTATAACACAAACCAAATCTACTGCCTACATGCATGTGTTTATTACACAGAGTATATACAGACAGTCTCCAAAAGGATACTTATTTTTGTGAAAGCATATCCAGCAAATGCAGATGAACTTTGTAATCACATTCATCTCAGTATTACAATTAAAACAGGTAGACCAGTGGTCCTTTTCATGTTTGAATTGAAATTTTAAACAACTTTTAAATCCTTCCCTTAAAACCCCTAATGGAATGAAAGAAAGAAATCTGGTTGTGAATGCCATTATGAATTTCAGAGTCTATTCGTGGTGATGAAATTTGTATGCTGTGTTTGAACAAACTGTCATGCTAATGACATTCCTCAGTCTGGTGTCTTCAATAATAACCAAACTGAGTTTTTAAATGTAGTTGATGGGATTTTTTTCTCTCTCAGACACCCTATGAGGAAAAACAGAATTCCCATTTACTTTCATGACCTCTGATTTAAAAGCAAAGATTGCACATTATTTACTACTGGATGATTTTCCTGAAATTTAATGAGGACTAAGTACAAATATGACAGATGTAATTATCACAGTTTTATTCTGCACAGTCAGGGTCTTCTTGTGCTGTAATTGCAAGCCTTTCATTCAGCTGCTGATAGCAGAGTTATTATCATAGTACTTTATGTTATTTCAGAGAGGAGGGAAACAGATTTCTACCTCACTTTTACCCGGAAACTTTATCCTGAGGACTCATTTTGCCTGGTCTCACGCTACAGTGAAATTAAAGACCTATGGGAAGGACTTTGGCTAAATCTTTGCTGATTTTCCTTACCCGCATCCAGCCGTGGTGAGACCATCAATCTAACCCCAGTTTTCACAACACATTGAAGGGAAAGGAGGTGCTGAGGGGGGTAGCATTTTTTAAAAGGAAGAAACATGTGGGCAGGAGGCCAGCTCATTGTCTAGTGCGGAGATTTTTTTTTTACGGTGTACTGCTGCACTCATTTAGACTTAAGTTAAGGTTGAGTGAGCCCCAGCTGGAGATTGGACCACTGACCCAGAAGCTGGAGATGCCCAGTGACATGTACGCGACTGGAAGCCTTCCTTTACGAAGCTCAAATGTAATTACTTTATTTTACACTCTTTCCCCACCAGACAGCTCACATGTGCAGGGACAAAAAGGCCTCTTCCAGTCAGTTCAGACCGTAGTGATCCTGTGCTATTAATGCCCATCTTGCAGCTCACTACAATGCTCACTCCTAAACTAAGCATTGCAAGGTGCAAATGTGCCAGGCACATCACTGTATTGACATAATAATTACTAAGGTTATTTAAGTTGAAAGGCAGGAGTCTGAAGGAAAGGAGTGGTAGGACTTTTGCAAGATTGAATCACGGCAGACTTATCAGTCCTCCTGCATGCTTATGAAGATGTGGATTAGATATGTGTCTGCTGACAGTAGAGATCTCAAATACACAGCAGAATTAATGCTATGTATGTCCAGGTCAGGCTGCAATAGCAAACCCTGCAGAGTCAAGTGCCCAGTGTATTCCAATAGGCTTCTGAGATGAGAACAGACACTGAACGTCTTTGCCACCACTGTATTCTACCTAATAATACATCAACTATATCAGATCAATCAACATGTTTATACTAACCTGAAAATACTTCACTTTTATCAAAATGACATGCTTTGCAGGGAAGCTTTCCAAACTATGGGCTGGAAAAGTAGTGACTTTCTCCTACCAACCTGTCACTGCATCAACTTCAGGAAACACATGTTTTTTTTATTGCTTTCAAAGCAAAGAAATTACTATTGACTGAGGAGCATGCCTTCCCTCAGAAGAGCAGGTCATCTACATAAGCATGGGTTGTGGCACTTTCTTTCTATACAGTATGGTCTCTTATCCTACCATGAAGAAGAGGAACTCAAGAGCTTCTCTTGGCAATTTTGCATGACTATGCAAGATACTAGGTTCTTGTCCCAATCCAGTGAAGCACTTGTGCACCCACTTACCTCTGGGCATGGAACTATTTCTCTAATAGGTAGAGGGATAACCATAAGAATATTTGTTTCATCAGTGAGATGTTTCATTGAACAAAATTCTTAAGTCTGGGAAAGCTACAAAAAAAGAAATATCTTCTAATCATTCAAAAGGAAATACCCTTAGTAAGCACTGGATGGAAAGGCAAGATTACAATACCCTGTAAAACTATGAGAGCTAAAGCTGAGGAAGCAGAGACACTCTTCCTGCATTAGCTTCAGGCATTGTGACAAAGCAAATCTTTCCCCAGTTATGTCAAAGGAGGATCTTGGTTATGTCTCTCCACCTCCAACACTACTTATACTTTCCAGTGTAATTAAGTATAATCCAGAATTACAATTGCAACAGGCATATACACACATGCAAGAATTTACCCCATCCTTAAAGCTTAAAGCTGTATCCACACAGACAGGTGTCAAAAGCCCATCTTGGTTATTCGGCAAAAACACAGCATCTGTGCTGCTGCCAACACTGAATCTGGCTCTGCACTGCCTACAGATGCTGCAATTCCACTTCTGCACCGTGCTGTAGTCATGTGAATTACAACCAAGCTCTCACAAGGAAACAGCATCTCACTTTCAGCTAACACCTCCCACTCCTGTGCTTGCCACAAAACCTCTCAGCTTCTGCTATCAACTTAAGACTTGGCCAAACGTAACTCACCAAATGTGCCCTAAAGAGAAGCAGAGCACTGAAGCGCTGGAGCTGGACTTCTCTAAGTGAAGGTACAAGCAGGATATATATTCTTGAAGTGCTAAGTCACTCTGATCTCCTGATTCTGGGGCCAGCTAGAGCTTGGTCTAGCCAGAAACCTAACAGTAGTCCAAAACCTGTTCTGATCTGTGCACATCTATCTGTCCTCTAAAAGGTTAGCTGAAGATCCCTGAAGTGTGCAGATGCTTTGGCTTCCCCTTTACTCCAAGCCAAATATAAAATCATTCTGTGTACTTTTTAGCATTTTGAATAAAACATATATTCAAAGTAATGATGCTTTTGGAACTCTGATGAAAGTAAGAAAAATGAAGTTCAGAGAACAGGTTCTATGTAGTAGTGGGTTTTTTTAAGACAAAAAAAAAGTATTGTCAACAACTTTGGAAGGAAGCAGCCTATAACTTCATGCAGTTGCAAACTGTCAGCTGCCTTGCTCACATGAAGTGATTTAACTGCAGGACTGATAATTCCCAACAATGTGAGTCAATAATGGCATACACAACCTACCACAACGAGATCTACTTCTCCCTCGAAAGTCCTTTCTTATAGTTTGCATATAGTAACTTTTCAGTCCCTAATTAACATGTATAAGAGCCATGAGCAAAACTGACTCCAGTATCAGCATGACATAGTGCCTTTTTCTCCCTTTAATTGGATATCATAACAGTTCCATTGAAATGCGATGACAGGGCAATGCTGCTGGCTCATCATACCTGTTTTGTGTTTAACAACAGAGACCTTCTATCTCTATAACCTTTTGCAAACAAGAAGGTATTTACATTCAGCTTATACAGGGTGAGAAAGGGCAGCTGGACTGCACTGGAGCACTGGGATGCAAAAACTGGATTGCCACATTTTGCAGTACGAATGAATACACACGTGGAAAGTGATCTTGGTTTTGCTTCAAAACAGTAAGCAGAGAGGAGAACCAGGATAGCTACAAAACCACCAAGTCATGCATTGCCCTGCCAATGGAGGCAGAAAGATAAGAGGAAATGTCACTTCCTAATGCAGAAGAAGTTAAGAAGCCTGTAGAGCTCAGCGCTCCATGCCTACAGAAATAATTCCTCCTACAACTGTTGCTAGTATCACAAAGGAAAAAAGAACAAGGAAGTTTTACCTCCTCAGTGAAGGAGAAGCTCCACTAAGGCTGTATTTGAATTTTATGATCCATAAGTTAAACATCAAGTAGAGAAAAACTGACAGCAATACAAGGTAGAACAATGACGATCTAATGACTGTTTTCTTAGTACATAAACTCCAAGGGTATTGCATGCACACATAGAAGGTTTACTTCTCTTCAACTTGAAAGAACAGCTGAGACATTATTTGTGAGGTGCTCACAATCTGAGGTTGCACAACCTGAACAGGTGTCTCAACTAAGCATATTCTAGCACCAAGGAAGAACGGAGAGTGAGTATTTGGATTATTTTTCATACTTACAATTGGGCTAGCATTGATGTAGTCTGAATTGTCGTGGCTATTTTCACCTTTCAGACATATCCTGGAATGATCATCTGTAAAGGAGGAAAGAAGAGAAGAAAGAGTCTATCCAAGTATTCTAACAAATTTAAGTCAAACAATTCAAAGTCAGATTAATGTGTATTTCAAGATGGACAAAAAATAATTATCAGAAAGAATATTTCCTTCTGACTCCCAATCTAGCATAGCCTCGATACAGCCACGGTGTGAAAGTTGGAGTCAACAATGAAACTGAAGATATCTCAGAGGAAGGATATCAGAAAGCATGCCTTCATGAGATGCACAATCACATGCTACAACCTCCCATAGGAAAAAGGTGAAACTCCACTTCTCAGAGAGTTTAAGATTTAAACTAGGTAAACCGTTAGAAAAAAAACCCCCAGTATTATAGCAACCACTCCTGTGTTTGCAGGGTCATGGAAGAAATGAGCTGATACACTTTGTTCATCTGGCTTCTCTATAAAATGAACAGCAGGAACATCACAGCTGAGAGCTGGACAGCAAGTTAATCTGTCTTGATCAAAGACCAGTGCTGTGTGGTGCTACACTAGAGACATGAGGAGATGATATGACTTGGAAATGATTGTGGGAGAGAGAAAATGCTGGTAATGACTGCACCTAGAAGTGTGGCAGGGGCACTTACAGATATCTTATAGCGCTTAGTTCAGACACCACTAGCTAAGAAACAGCAGCTCCAGACATAGAAGACTTACTCATGTTGTTTACACATTCTAAGACTCTTTCATCACTTTTTAATTTGTATTTTTACTGGTGCTAGCTCGATTATGCTTAGAGCTGGTATAACTCAAACTCCATTCTTAACTCCAGGACATATATAATGGATGGTGTATATTTATCTGTATTTAGACAGTGACAATGCAGATGTCTGCATCTCTTCCAGCCATCTAGACTCACTTTCTGCTAAGAGAAAAGAATTATTTATATGTCATGAATCATGTCATCCTGGTTTATCTAAAACAAACAGGCTAAACTGCACTCAAGAAGCACCCATTTCTTTTCACTGATTAAAGAAAGACTGACCAGATCACATGCAGCAAATGTGTGTAGGAGATGTCCAAGTCTCTACATATGAATCCCAAACAACTTTGTACCTGGTATGTAATCAGCACAATTTATACTTCTCAGCAAACTACTCTGCACAGGCTGTTGTGGTGAACACGTCATGACAAATGAACGAAAACCCATTCTTCATTATTCACATTAAATTATTTCCAATGGCAAGGTTTCAAAACAATAGGGGGATGAAGAATATGAGAAAGAGAACACCTTCAAGTTCCACCTTACTTTGCGATCACTGCACAAAAAAACCCAAAAACCCCAAAAAACAAACCAAACAAACAAACAAAATATATATATATATAAAAAACCAACTATGAACTTGTGACATTTGAGATCTTGGGGCTATCCAAGATGTTTTATAGGGAACTTTACAGTGAGCATTGTCATAGAGTGCTTGGAAAACTACAGCCAAAAGCTGAGCAGCTGATATGCAGGTTATATGCACTATATGTAATCTCTCACGTATCTCATCCTAAGTAAGCACTCAGGATAAGCCTCATTCATTAGACAGCAAATGTGTTCGAACTAATCACCAAAGAAACCATGTGAGATGTTTTCAAATGAATGAGGGAGAGAGAGTAGAAAGTGATTCATCAGTATTTACCAAACAGATCTCAGCGTGGCTCTCCAGTACAAGTCAAATGTCAGATTAGTAACTTCAGGATCTGGAGTATTTTTAGGGTTTTTTGTTCGTTTGCTTAAACACAACCCTCTGATTTAGTGTGCCATATCATTATCCTTCTGGCTTGGAGGGTTTGTCAGAGGGTGAGACACGTTAAGGTTTTGGTAATAAAAAGGTGGTGAGCTATGCCAGGGGAAGTTTAGGTTGGAGGTGAGGAGAAAGTTCTTCACTGAGACAGTCATTCGCTACTGGAATGGGCTGCCCAGGGAGGTGGTGGAGTCACCATCCCTGGAGGTGTTCAAGGGGGGTTTGGACGTGGCACTTGGTGCCATGGTCTAGTCTTGAGGGCTGTGGTAATGGGTTGGACTTGATGATCTTGAGGTGGTGGAGTCACCGTCCCTGGAGGTGTTCAAGGGGGTTTGGATGTGGCACGTGGTGCCATGGTCTAGTCTTGAGGGCTGTGGTAATGGGTTGGACTTGATGATCTTTGAGGTCTCTTCCAACCTTGGTGATACTGTGCGATACTGTGATACTTTGTTCTCAAACAAAAACAGGAAAACAAACCAACAACAAACAGAACAACAAAGTACAACAACCCCCCCCACACCAAAACAAACAAACAACAAAAGAAAACAAAACAAAGGCTTGCAAAAAAGGTTGTGCATACATCAAGAATTTGCACCCGTGTGTGCTTCAGTTGCAGAATAAAGTGTTCATATTGACAACGAACAGATTGTGCTTGTCTATGCCTGTTATCACCTCAAAGCTTCTAGGAACTAGCATAATAGTTTTTCAGAAAGAGGCAGAAAAAGGAGAAAAAAGAAAAAAGAATACCACTGACACCACTTTGTTATGTTAACAATAAGCAATTAAGGGAAAAACGCCGGATGTACAGGATTTATTTTTTTGTGTGTGTGGAAACTGCATATTGATTGCGCTAGAAGTGGGGAAAGAGAAGCAGAAAATGAGGGAAGTGGATGATAGAAAAGGAAAACACATAAGTGTAATCTAAAAACCAAGCAAGAAAGATGAATGAAGAAATAGGAGAGGAGAGAGATGGTAATAGCGAAGTCAGAGAAAAGACAAATGCTGTTACTAGCTACTGCAGTCTGGCCAAGCTGCAACTAGTCATCATTTCAAATAGCTACACTAGCTACTGCTGAATGCTGAACTGCTTTGCATTTGCTATTGCTCCAGCCAACCTACAGCTGAAATAAAAGCAAAATGTATAGACAGGTATGTGTGGCTGAGAGAGGCATCCTAAAGAAGGAGGCTAGTACTAGCTGGAGTTTGCACTAAAAAAACTAAGGTTTGGTGTCCACATGAAGATTATCTTCATGTGGATTATGTTACAGATAATGAAACTTGATTTACTTGGCTAAACATGAACATGTTTTACTGTCTGTGAAACTGCAGAGTCGATGAGACTTTGCACAAGAGTAACACATACGACTTGAGCACTAAAGACTTGTACACTATTGAACCAGCATCTGAAGCTCCCAGAGATTACATGCAAGGGCATTCTAGAGCTGTTAAATTCACTGTAACCCAAACAGCAACTTGTGGTCATTACACACTTCTCTTAATGCCACTGCACTGCCTAGCTCTTCACCTGCTTACGGTGCTTTGACACCTGACTCACAGGGAGACAGCTACATGGAGATACTTAAATTTAGGCAGCTTATTCTACTGTTTCACAGAATCACACCCAGAGAATTTGACACAGTGATATCTGAAGTGTTCTAAGGACACTCAGGCTAGCAGCTAGGAGGCCAAAGGTCACCCATAGAGGCTATGTTATACCTACCAGCTTTGTGTGGGTACCTCAAACACGTTAGACATCTCAAGTGGCACTGAATTCCTGCATTTAAGAGACTGAGTTAAATGCAAAATGTCATATCTATCTGGATTATTTAAAGCGTGACCAATGTGCCATTTCACAATGCAAGTGGCCGTGCAACTTAATGAAAATCTATGACTTTTATTGTTTTCCAGATGGGGATTGAAGGCTTGGAAAAATAAGATTCACATTTTGCCTAATTCCCTCTGTCTTCTTCTTCCTTTTAGTCAGACACTTCTGAAGGAAAAGAACCAACAAACAAAAGCTGAAAACAAGGAGGTGAGAAAGTAAATCACAGAATCATGGAATCATTAAGGTTGAAAAAGAACTCTAACACTGTCAAGTCCAACCATCAACTCAATACCACCATGGCCACTAAACCAAGTCCTGATGTTCCATCCATACACACTAAAAATGGATCAGTCTGAAGACCATGAAGAATCTGCTACCAAGTATTTTAAAAGCTGTTTCTAAATAGAAAAGATTGGTACAAGAGTATGCTATGATAAAAGTCTGTGATTGAAGATAATGTTAGTCTAGAAATTACATCAGCGTTGTAATCAGTAAAAAAATAAGAGAGCATTATTTTAAGACTGGTTAGGAAAGGAAAATGCAAAGTAAATACAACATAATATTAATGTTTCTTTGATGTCTTCCTAAGATGAAATCTTTTACATGAATTGTCAATCTTGTTCTACCTTGCCAAGGTGTTTATGAATATGAAAGGAGTAAGGAAATGCTAACAAGGCATTACTCGGTTAGAATACTTTGAATGCAGCATAACAACTTTGTAGCATATCAAAAGCATATCAACCTTGCTTCTTCACTTATTATGAAGCAAATCTGTGACTTTGCTATAGTTTTAATGTCAAACAACCAAACCAAATCAAACAAACCCAAAACACAAACAAAAGAGTGGACAAACTGGACTCTTTCTCATCTCAGTCTAACCTTACAGTCTAAAATAACCATCACCTTATCAAGATTTAATATAGTCTAAGCTCTATGCCAGGCTTTCCACCCAAAGTAGTTTTAATCTGACAGTTTTTTACCAGTCTACATCAGCTTCATAAAGTGAGGATAGATTATTTTGTGTAGTCATAAAAGAAAGTTCCCTGTGCACTAACATCTCTCTATAGAATAGAACTTGCCATATTGTAACAAAACAAACAAACAAAAAAAGCCTTTGATCTTGCAAAAGTACTGATTTTTAAATGTGCTAAAATAATTCTAACTAAACCTTCAATAAATTTCAACCACCCTATCTGTGTCCAAAAACCTTCTGAGGTCATACTGATTTAGCCTACTAGACTCAACGATGGGAAGAATCATAGAATGGTAAGGTTGGAAGGGACCTCAAGGATCATCTAGTTCAAACCCCCTGCCATAGGCAGGGACACCTCCCACTAGCACAGGTTACTCAAGGCCTCATCCAGCCTGGCCTTGAACACCTCAAGGGAGGGAGCAGCCACAACCTCCCTGGGCAACCTGTTCCAGTGCCTCACCACCCTCACTGTAAAGAACTTCCTCCTAACGTCTAGTCTAAATCTTCCCCCTGACAGTTTAAAGCCATTGCCCCTAGTCCTGTCAGAAGAACAGGCATAACAATCTGCCATGGCAAAAGGCAAAGGCAGAGACTGTCAGCTGAAGGCTGAGCAGTGTAGACGGATTCATTCACACGGTACAATACGATGAGAAGAGACAGACTCTATTATCTCTGAAAATAGTTGAGCTCTCTCACGTGGCATGACACCCAAGCGAAAAAATCTCTGTTGCAGCTGCTGCTTCTGGATTCAAAGCTAGAATGATCGAGTCTTGAGGGTCCTTATCTTATTGCTCATTGTATCATGCACACACATTTCCTACTTTGGCTGAGTAACCAGCATCCATTTGTGGCAAACACCTGTAGCTCCCATGCTGTCTCCAAGGCAAGCAACCAGGAACAACCTGGCTTAATTTAGGAGCACTGACTTACAACGGTTTAAGATGGTCTGGCTGTAAATATACATTGAAAAGAATACTTTAAGTTGGAAGATTAAGTTGGTGATTCTGCCCCTTTACTCAGCTCTCGTCAGACCCCATCTAGAGTACTGTGTACAGTTCTGGAGCCACCAGCACAAGAAGGACATGGAAATGTTGGAGCAGGTCCGGTCCAGAGGAGGTCACGAGGATAATCAGAGGGTTGGAGTAGCTCTCCTATGAGGACAGGCTACAAGAGTTGGGGTTCTTCAGCCTGGAGAAGAGAAGGCTTCGAGGAGACCTTAGAGTACCTTTGAGTGTCTGAAAGGGGGCCTGCAGGAAGGCTGGGGAGGGACTATTGACAAGGTCTTGCAATGACAGGACAAGGGGCAATGGGTTTAAACTGGCAGAGAGGAGGTTTAGACTGGATATTAGTAGGAATTTCTTTACAGTGAGGGCGGTGAGACACTGGAACAGGTTGCCCATGGAGGTTGTGGTTGCTCCCTCCCTGGAGGTGTTCAAGGCCAGGTTGGATGAGGCCTTGAGTGACCTGTTCTAATGGGAGGTGTCCCTGCCTATGGCAGGGGGTTGGAACTAGATGATCTTTGAGGTCCCTTCCAACCTTAACATTCTATGATTCTATGATTCACATCTATGATACACATTATTATGGAGCACTTTTAATTTCCTATCACGTTGGTTAAATGCTATTTCTTCCAGAATGAGAAAGAGTACGGAAAGCTTGCACTCTTTTAACTTTAATGGCCATTTCTTTAGAACTTTTCATCACACCTGCTCCCCAAACACATGTAAGTCAGCAAACCTACTGTTTCCCCAAAAAGCTTTCAAGCAGCACCATATTTACTCAGAGAAATTCATATCACCAAACTGCACACTCCTATGTAGCAAAGTGCCACTACATAAATATGAGAGCCAAACCCTGCTGAAGCAAATATGCAGGGACTGATGGCTCAGTCAAATTGTCATGTATTTCCAAAGAGTCTTCACTCCATATCTGGCTCTAACATTTACTTAGTGTGTTACCTATCATTTCCCCATTTCTAAAGCAGGGATAGTACTCAAGGCTCTCATAGGAAAAATTAAAGTTTTGGGGCACTTTAAAAATTAAAATAGTTATATATGTTTGCCAAGCTCCCAGCTGGATTGTGGGCATGCTGACTGAGAACATTTTTGTTGCTGTGGACCGCATATATTTTCAGTTCCAGTTTTGTTTCATTGGTTGCTTAATAAAATGTGTGGACATAGGCTGCCAATGTAATCTCTGAGACACATATATTTGCATAGGAAAAATACACTGCTTTCATTTCAAGCTCAGAAAGGTGCCTGCTTTAGGAAAGAGCAGATTCGAGGACTATAAACACTGCTTGCTTTTTTTTTTTTTTTAACCCTCCTTTTTCTCTTTTATCCTACGCCTAGCAGAAAGAGAAGCCAGTTAGCAAGCTTATCCACTGAAGCCTAAAGGGGCTCATTCAGTACAGTTGAGTATCTGATAAACAGATCATCTAGCTCTGATTATAGACTGCTGGTATCACTGTTGGATGGACATGATACCAACTTGTCTAAACACAAGCCAAACTTCTTTCTGTTGAATGGCTACAGATGCCACTCTTGTACAGAAACTATATTCCAGCATTGAAAAGCACTCTGGCTATTGAATTTCAAGAGATAGCACAGCTGCAGCAGTGCTATGTGATATATTTGCACGTTTTGGTAACATATATGCACTTATAAGGAGATAAACAATTTCTGATACGACAACAGGACATGAAGCCAGCCCACAGTTGTAGCTACAGTTTTCAAGCACACAGAGAAGCTGCTCCATACTCTGTTTGCCTGTTACCTGTAGCTTTCAAACCACTGTGCAAAGGTTGTTGAGAAGGGTTTAAAATGCAACAATCCAAATTATTGTGTACATACATGGTACTACAGCCTGGGAGCGATTCTTCTGGATGTTTTCCTCCTGCTGTGCAGTGCTGGTGGCGTTGGGTTCAGCCTGATAAGCACACAGAGCTTCCCACTCTTTCTCCAGACGATTCTTGTTTTTCAGATGATCTTCCATGTAGGACTGGAATTAAAAGAATATTGTGTTAAACATTGACTTGGCTATGGTGAAAGCTGTGTTAAAAGGATGCATCTCAAGATGGAAAGCATTGGAATCTTGAGCTCTAGGGATGAAACACACTCAATCCTATGGCCGATGCAGTCACTTAAGAGTTAACTTGAAGCTTATTTATGCTACACAAAGTAAGAACACAAACGTGTGCCAGTGCTAACAGAGAAAAAACATTTGAACCCCCACATACCAAGGTTCAAGAGAAAATTATTTCTTCTTCAGTACCTGGAAAACATAAGTCCAAATGCCTCTTTGATCAAGCAGTAAGAAAGAAACAAAAGCTCATTGATAAAAAATAGTTACTACAACAGCTCATGTCAAACTGAAGGCCTTTAAAACAAAAGTTCAAGCACACATGCAAGTTGCAACAATGATACAGCTGTTGAAGAGAATAAAAAAATTGCCAGGTTGAAGTGTCATGGTTCAAATGCTGGTCATTAGCAATCCATCCTGTCCATGGCACAGAGGGAGCCTTGAATTGAAAAGGCACTGTTAATTAATATTAATGTATGCTATGAAGGATTGTACCTGGCATTCAGTAAAGTTAACAGTGTTAGGAGAAACATCACCACAGAAAAATTAACTGGCAGTGGCAGGAATGCTGGTCCACCAGAGAATATTGATGCAAGTCTTAAGTTTTTGCAGATCTGCTAAGACTAGAGATTCAGTACAGCGACAGATTAGGAATTCAGTTCCCAAAGTTTGCCAGAAGTTAACTAAAACTCTATTCCTTCACTCCCATGGACCTGAAAATTATGCAGGCAGGTGAGGGGAAGACAGCAGAAGGGAGCAAGCGAGGAGGAAAAAAAAAAAAAAAAAGGAAAAAAGAAATCTCCTCCCCTTAACAAGAAAATTAAGAAAGTGATCACCTGGTAGTGTAAGCCTATTGCTACAACCAAATTACTTTTCAGATCCTATTGTCTTGTCCTTTAACAAGCAAGAGAATAGTCTCACAAATACCCAATTAATATTTTTAAATTAAACTCCATATTACCTTTACAAGATAGGTTGCAGCTAATATCCTTAAGTGTTAAAAAAACAAGGGACAGACTGTTTTGAGGACAGGCTCAGGGTCTGAATAGGGGTTGGGAGCAGAGCTGTGGGTGTCTCTGGAACAAACATGAGTTAAAGCGGTTCCTGCTGGAATGGCATTAATACAGCTCTATCTGTAGCAACACTTGTCTAGAAAAAGCTCCTGGAAAAGGTGCACTGAAAAGTCTAAGTAGAAAAAAAACAGATTAATTGTTTAGAAAACCTTTTCTATAGACAATGTCTGTTGTGTCAAATAGTTTTTCCCAAACATGCTTTAAGGAAGAAAGGCACTCATGCCCTCTCAGCAGGTTTAACAGAAGGTGCAAAAAGCTTGCAGCTTGTCTTCTGCCAAATGGGAGATCTGCTAAAGCTGTCACTCCACCACGTTTCCCACCCGACCAGCAAAGCAGAATACTGCTCTCTCCTGCAGCTTGAATGGCTTTTTCAGTTACAAAAGAGCCCCTGAGACACAGCTTTATTTGGTGCAGGGTTTGCTGGGTGTGTGTGTCTTTACATGTGATTTGTAAATCAAACCCTGTTACCAAACACAATTCAAGAAGTGATGTTTCCAGAAAGGACATCTTTAAGCACAGAAATACACTGTGTTAAAAGAAAGGTTTGCAAAGAAGGTGAAAAACAGTGGTGGTCTAGATACAATAATAACACCTACTGTGTGATTGCTTCTTTTCTATACTGAAGGCAAAAGCATTGCTGCGGACAGAGCTGTGACCTGACAGATGGGGAGCTGGGAGAGTTGCACAGCCCCATCATGTGTTAGGGGAGTAGGTCAACCAACGAGTTCACAGCCTTAACCTGCAAGTTAAAGGGACGAAACCATCCTCTACCAGTTTGCTTGTCTTGGCCAGAAGGCTGTTCCTACCGGGAAAAGGAGCAAAGCTGAAGACCCCTTTTCTTTTCTTGCAGTAAATTTGTGTCTGGATAGGTATACTGAACATAATAATAATAATAATAATAAAATCTCTCCTGATCAGGGACTAGCTGGTATACAAGAGTTTTTATGAAGCAAAAGGGGGAAAAAACCAGTAAAATCTTACAATGCCACTGAGCCAAGACTCCTGGCTTCAGAAAAGCTGTTTAGCATGCAGCAGGCAGATATCAGGCAGTCAAGGACCAGCCTGTAGCATCTTCCCATTTTAAACCCACAGTTTTAGCATCTGATTCATTTTGACATGCCCATCACCAATGTCCCATAGATGTCAGGGACATTTTATGCAGATATACAGACCTGCCAATACAAAATCTCTGCAAAGTACTGTGAGATTCATGAAGCTGTAGGAAAAGTACCACAAACATTTGATTCTTGGAAGCTTCCCACTGGCTCCAACCTGTTAATACTTTCTTTTTTTAATGATGAAATATGAGACAGTTGAGGTAATTTGATCACATAATGCATATGAATTTTTAAACAACTTATGTCTCTTTAAACATGATTATTCTTTTTGCTATTACCTTCCTTTTTCAGGGAATCCTGAGTGTAAAGCGAAATGAACGTTGCAATGAAAACACACTGAGATCTTTAACTAGAAAACTGCTTTTCATGTGGGTTCAACACCTGCATCACATGGATCAGACTGACAGGGCACTTCCTGACAGATCCTCAAAAGGTGTTTGACTGTTTGAATGGACCCATAGAAGACCTTGCACAATATGAACATCTGCTTTACAAGCTACCGAGCAAGAAGCTTGTTTTAAAACATTCAGGAGTCAGACAATTCCCTTAGAGTTAAGTAATCTTTCATTTACCGTCTTTCAGAGCCCTTACACTCATCCCCATTTTGCTAAACAGAAGCTTAGTGGTTTCGAAACACTCTCTTGGGAGCTGCTGGATGTACATTAAATTGAGTGGAACTTCTGATATTTTAGAGATTGCATGTCTACTCAAATCCACTCCTTAATTAGGATGTTTTCAGGACACATTCTGCAGTGTTTCCCTAGTACAAAAGAAATTCATTACTAGCATGTCAAATGCGTTATGATTTTCCTTGTCCCAGCACAGCAGGTAAAATAAATAGAGGTTGTCACCACTGTTACTGTAATGCTCCTGAAAGTCTGCTAAAAAGGATAGAGGTCTGGTCTTACCAGCAAGTCCACATTAAGACACACCTTGTAATCTCAAGATTATGGCTATTATTTAAGCAAATACTGTCTGTTTGGACAGATCTCCTGATGTACCTTAAAAGTCACTGTCTTGAGTTTCCTTCTACAGGTCCTCACCTGCAAAGACAACTTGTAGCCCAATTCACACTTTTTCTTGTATATACAGATGAGATAATCCCCTGTTATGGGGATAAAAAGGATGCATTGATGTTATGTGGAGAAGTGGGTTGTGTTGTAAAATCCATTATTATCGCGTGAGACATTCCAGTCACAAAGCAAAACCGAAGAACTGTCCCAGGGACGATGATCAAGTGCCAGTGGAAAATACTAAGAGAGATTCAGCACACCTGAACACAGGCACAAAGACAGAATACATCAGGTTGGCTTGGCTTGGTAAAACTTCCTGAGCTCTCAGTTGATGTTGTAATGCACAGCCAAACCACTCTGGTTTTCATTACTTTTTTTTTTCTTCAATCAAGGAGTGGCATCCAGTGTGTGCTCTGTAACTAAAGCAAGGATAACAAATAAGACAGTCAAATTACAATCTTCTGGTCAATCTTCAAAATACCTTCTTCAGAGAGAGTGTGGTTTGCACTTGCAAAGACTTTTGCTTTAAAAAAAATGTTCTATTAGTTGATGTTCAACTATTACTTTAAAAAAAATGTTCTATTAGCTGATGTTCAACTATTACAAGCAGCAATTATTTCTTGATAACATCCTCCCAATATGGCACTCACACTCTTTTCACCAGCATTGTTATCTCTTTTAATGGTCACCTGTTAAATAGACAGACCTTTACAGGTCTAATTGAACCCCAAATGTCATCTGAAGTGGATAGGACATTTTCTTAACTCTTGTGAACGGTGTACACTCAAATCCACATCTCTCACCTAACACTGCTTTCAAACTACTGCCGCTTTCTTCAGAGATGCATAGGACCAGGCTGTGCCATGGTGCTCCTCACAACTGCTCAGAAGAAATTTGGAGAGGAGAGAGAATTTGCCTTATTGCACAGCAAATTCTGCACTAAATAACCATACTTGAAACAATTTGCTTTGTTATTCTCTCTATTGACTTAAGCAATTCTCTCTATTGACTTAAGCAAAGGCCTTTTTTGCCTTGTTCCTTGCGAATTTGTAGGTTAGACTGATTTGGCACAGAGCACTCCAGCATTTTTGCCATTCTGCTTAAACTTCTTTGTCTTCTTCGGCACATATTGCACCGACTGTATGTAAAAGGAATGCTTTTCTGCACAAATCCACTTCACTTTCAACACAGCACATGATTTTTTCCTTTCTTTTTCTGGGTTAATACCTTATCATTAGTGGCTTCACAGTAGGTTTCTCTGTTCCCAATCGTATTACTCGCAGCGCTGCAGAATGTAGAGAGAAGATGACTATTTGATTATCCTTTTCAGGTCTTCAAATAATGTCTTGTTTTGTGTACTTCACTATGAAACTTTCCAACACTGTGCTGCCACGTATCTAAAGCAGAGCCTTAAAATACACTTCATTACTATTTCTTGGGAAACCTTTCTGAACTATACAATGTATTCCTGGAAACACTCATGCATTCTCAGTAAGTAATAGTAGTTCTCATTTCAGAAGGCTTTTTCATAGAGATGTGAGTAGTATTTCTTTTCTAGGGGAAACTTAATTTGCTACCCATCGTCACTAATCCATTTTTTTTCAGTCCTAGTCTTATACAGAATATTGCTGGTTTGTTTAAGTTACACTTGCATATATTTCAATGTCTTCACAGGCCATGAATTAATGGATCTATGCAAACTATAGATACCTCTTCTTGTGACTCTTCAAAGGTAATTCAGCTCTATTTGTTGTGTGTGTTTTCAGGTCTAAGGTTTCCAAACTTTTGAATTACTCCTCTATCACCACTTCTGTGCAGATCTTTATACTGTGACATCAATTGTACAAGTCATTGTCATTTTCACCTACTTCCAGATCATTATTAAAAAAGTTAAATATAACTGGATCTACCAGCAGTTCCTGTGCTCTGCCAGACACTCCCCATACATAGTTTCTTGTATGTAATCCTTTTGCCGTGTTTCAACCCACATAATTTTCTTCTAAAAAACACCCTGACATTATTTTTTCACTTAACTATTCATGAGAGAGTTTCAAGACTTTATTAAAATCTGGATATATTACATCTGTTGTTTTCACTTCATCCACTGGCTTTGTACTCTTAGTTAAGTAAAAAGCGGTCAAATTTGTTCAGGAAAGATTTAATCTTTATAAAATGATGCATGCTCTTACTCATTGCGTAGCTATCCAATGGAAAAGATGGAGGAGATCAGCAAATGCACACAGAAAAGTCTTTAGCCTCCTCCATCCTCTTAGATGATACCCTCACACTTATGTCCCTTTTATGCTTTTGAAAAACCTCTTGCTAGATAATCAGCAATTCCTTTTTTTTTTTTTTTTTAATATATAATGTATGCTCTATTATTTTATAGGGGTGGAGTCTGGGCTCAGGGAATAGCAACAGAAAGGTGCATTTCTCTTCTCCACTTTCCTTTGCCCCACTCCCCCTCTTGTAAAATCATGATGACTTTATTCTTCTATTTTGGTGTACCCACACTTGTCCAGATCTGCTCAAATAAAGCTCCCTGAGATATCCATCATGATTAGAATCCAGAGTCACAATCAGACCACACAGAGCACCACAATGTTTCTTCACATTTTCCAAGCACCTTTCTCATACCTTCTAACACCGTTTCATAGTAAAGCTACAGTTACTTTGGGATCTTTAATGTTTCCTCTATGAGTTGTGGTTGCAGTCTTGCAGAGTTCAGAGGCTGAGACCTCACTACCTGTTTTCATGAAGAATGCTCTCAGTGGTGTTCCATGTACAAGAAAATATGGCAGCAGGGCCAAACTGTGCCCATACTTTTCCTACCTATCTTAACAAAGCAGACCTTAAATAGATGATCTACTATCTCAGTCAACTAAAGCCTTTCAATCAACAGACATTTTAAGAAAACCAGTTTTGTCCAATACACCTCTATCAAAGCATCATAGACATTTCCAATGCTCTGATACAACCAACCTGCAAAGTGCAGAGCCTACAGTTGTTACCAAGATCAGTTCCATCTCTGAAATGTCACTCCATCGCTGTTAAAAGCACCAGTTTTAGTCCTAATATGGCAAACCAAGTTTTCAATGCAAACTGTAGAGCAATGTGACTTTCTCTGTCTAGTTACATTGAGTTTACATATACAAATAAAAATTCTCTTGTGGCAACTCATTGCCAAAACCTCACAGAATATGCAACTGGAAGAAATCTCAGCACATTTACATCTGGCTATAGTTCTGCATCCATTGATGTCGAGGACAACACTCCTGACTGCACCAGAGCCAGGATTTTGTCAGCTGCTTAGTCAGTCATTTCAGGCTGAAGGCTCCTTTCTCTTTCCTAACCTGTCCTGTGCCAACCCAGATGTCTTGATCCTATCAGCAAAAAATGTCCAAGGTAACCACAACTGAAAAAAGAAAAAAAAACTAGAAAATAAGTTAATGAGAATTTATACTTTTAAAAAATAAAATACACTGAGAAACTGTTTTTCCTCTTCATTGTCTGCAGCCATATTACTCCCATAATGTGTTTTGATCTAATTTTTCTCCTATTTCTCAGTACCTGATTACACCAGTGAAAAGAGTAATTTTGAAGCCTCTTCAATTAAGTACTGAAAACTACTATGCAGCTTTACTAGTAATTTGGCATAAAACCTACTAATATCATCCATAATATGATAGGTGATGAAGGAAGAGTGAAAAAAAAAACCAACAAAGGGAGACAATTCTCTGACAAAGCAACTATTCAGCTTGGTTGAGAATAATATCCCTAGATTGTTTCAAATAGCTTGCATTATTCAGACATAAATTAATTTCCATGGTGATGGCAGCCAACAACAAAAGAAGAGATTCCATAGTTTCAGTTTTATATTTTCAGATGTAGCAGATTTATGGTAAACAACTAAGCAACGTATACAGCAAACAGCCGTGCTTTGAGTATGCCATCTAAATGAGTTTAAATGATTGTCCTTGGGTTTCTAGGGAAGCATCACCTTTGCATGAGCTGTGGATGGCATTATCTATGAGATTAGACTATCATGCAACTTTTAGGCAAGATTGACTGCAATTCACAAGTGCATTAAATGGCAACCTGTGTTCTGTTTACCTAAATTAATATACCCTCGATGCAGCGTATATCACTGCCTCCTCCTTCCTTAATGCTCTGATAATAGAGTTTTGTAACTTGTAAAAGGATTACTTCAATCCAATCAGCAGGTGCTGGGATCAGTGTGTGTCAGGCAAACACTTACTAATCCTTTTTCTTACAGCTCCCAGCTGCCAAAGGTGCTCAATGAAATCCCAATGAAATGGCTGGATACAACCTGGTGTGGACTGATGTAGGTTTTCAGCTTTAGAAGAAGTCGTGGCAAATACATTGCTTTAATTGCAATGATGGAAGCAGGCATGCTTTTGAAAAGAAAGGTAGCTAAGAAACATTAAAAAAAGAATTAGAATGCTTATTATGAAATATTTACTCTACCTGGGTCTCTAAATATAGTAAAACATAAAGAGATTCACTCTACAAAGAATCCCTTTGCAAGGATTATCAGCTACTTAATGGTGTCTTCCAGGTCTTAAAATACAACCACCTCCATTCCCTCCTCCTTACCCTTTTTCTTGAAATCTAAATTATGCCTACGAAGTTTCACCCCTGCAATTACTTTGCTTTAAATAAACCTCAACAAAAAGGAGAAGATGATTACCGTAAAAGGAATATAATTTGCTCCCTTACAATCTCTGTATTTCTATAGCTCCTTCTGTCCAACTCTCTGAAAGTACTCACGTTACTTGTGCAGGAGAGCAAGTACCATTGCTGTTTCACAGATGGGAAATGAAAAGGCAGAAACACTGAAGTGAATTTCCCAGGATCACAGAACATGTTATTAAAACACTGATTTTGCAGGGAAATTCTGTCTTCTTGATCCATTTCACCCCTTTCCCATGAACTTGTTTATAGCCAGGACTAAAGGTCATGAAACTTTTATGAACCCATACATGATAAAGTTTTCTTAAATCAGCACACCAAATGTTCTGCATTTAAAGGAGTTCAAACAGGTTTGGGTTTGAAGTTTTTGTTTGGAAATACAAGGTTTAGGTGGTTGATGAATAGAGGAATTTAATTTACACACATTAGATTCTGTTTATACAAAGAGATGCCAGACTCAATAATAAAGATTTAAACTACAAATTAGCCAAAGTTGGTTTCCAGGTTTCCTGCACTTTTTATGGCAGACTTCACAATTAAAAAAAAACCACCCCACACCAAACCAACAACAACAACCAAAAAACCCAAACCAAAACAAAAAAAACAACAAAAAAACCCCCAACAAACCCCCCAAAAAACTTGAATAATAAATAGCCACTAAGTAAAAGGAGAATGTTATTTCCAAAAACGGAGGCATAAAGCTCTTAGCCAAATACTGGTTTTTGTTTGTTTGTTTGTTTTTTTTTTTCCACAGCGTGGGATATGTTGCAGCATCTCTTGAAACAAAATAAATAAATAAATAACCCAAGCCCTAAACCTCCCCATTAAAGACAGCACTGCAGTACAGAAACCGACGCCAAAGATTATGTCAGCTGAATTCATCAACTGAGACATTTTGGGAAGCAGTTCTGGTAGCTTTGTTAAAAAGTAAAAGGGTAAATTACAGAGCTGAATAAAAAAAAAAATAAAAGTAGTAGAAAAACTGGAAAAATATGTGCAGATCAAGTCCTTTAACACTGTGATAAATATTGGCACCCAATTCTATCCTCACAGGAAACTGCTATTTTCTTCTTAGACACTAAGCCTATTTTTCAGATGATTCCTTCTTCTCACTTAGCTTTTTTACTAATAGTTCAAACACCATACCAGAATCTGACATTTATGCTTCATTTGTATGCCTGCTAATGATTCTGTATATGTGAAATGAAAACTTAAAAAATACATTCCTGCTCACTAAATTACCTGGCTGAAAATACAAATCCAAACTCCCTGCATTTTTCCTCTCCAAATCCCACTAACTCAAGCACTACATTTGGGTTCCTGGTTGGGTACTGTATTTGCAAATCTATTAATGAAGAATTAAAGTCTGTTAATTCTATTAATGAATTAAAATTTTCAGAGCTCTTGTGCAGTCATCTTCATTTACTATATATAAAAAAAAAATTACCAGGAGATAAATATGGGATTCTCAAAATGTCATGTTTAAAAATAATCTTCTCTTCAAGCGTGGTCAAGTTCTTCAGAGATAATGAGTCTAGGAAAACCCAGGCAACCGTGACCAAGTACATCAAAGTGATACAGCACAAGGTATGATTTATAGATAGTCTGGCAAATTATACCTCTGCTAGACAGTGGCCATCTTGAGAGCAGAAAGGAAAATACTATTTCTACAGATGTAACATCCTCAATAGAGCAAAGGGATAAGCAGTAACACTCTTACATATGTGAATAAAAGTGAAAAGGTGCTCCTTCAGGAGCAAACTGACAGATAATACTAATCCCTCTGCTTTTCAGTGGGGTTTTTTTTGCTTGTTTGTTTTGTTTTGGGTTCTTTTTTTGGGGGGGGGAGAAAGAAAAGGGTAGTGAGAGTTTGTAAAGGAACACACACTGAGGTTATTGTGACAACGGAGAACATGCAATATGAAATCCAAGAGGAGTTTCAATTCACTCTCTATCCACAGCCTAGCAGTAGAACATGCATAAGATCAAGTGAACTTATGGTCACCTCCGAGAAAAAGCATGCAAAGAGAAGATTCAATAATCAGCCTTTTCCTTAGAAGACTCCTGTAACAGTCAAGGACAGGAAATATCAAACTCCCCAATCAGCCTCAATGGTCAAACCCTTGCACTCAAGATCATTTTGGAACGACGTCTCCAGCCTAGGAAGTTCCACGTTTGCCCACTGCAAACTGCAGAGACGCAATCCGATTAGACTCAATGACAGTGAGGACAATAAGCAGTGAGCAAACATTTTTTTCCACAGGACTAGCAAAGATGACTGTTGGAGAAGACATGCCCTATTTCTGTCCTAGTCCTTCCGTGGCACGCTCAGAGTCACACTAAACCAACATGCAGCAGAAAACAGCAATGTTGGCCACGAGAAAGATGCAGCTGGCATCCACCCAGTTCCCAAATCCAGAGGAAGTGTCCCATTTTTTTAGGTATCCTTTTATCTATGCTCTGTGGGTTTTTCAGCTGAGGGTGGCCTAGCTCAGAGATTCTCAAACTCTCAAAGATTTTTCTCATGAAAGCACTCAAAAGGGATTGTGAAGCAATGGTAGAAAAGCTTTAGAAGTGTGTAAGCTGAAGACATCCTACCTACTCCTGGGACTCTTGGGTTTCCATGGAAGCCCATAAAGGATAACACTTTAAAGATATTTCAGGAAAAACAGTTTAATCCACGGATGAGAATATCTGAAGTGACAAAGGGCAAAATAAGAATAAGGGAAAGACCATGTGAAAAAGGACAGAGAAAAAGAAACCAAGGAAAACCCACAGAGGTCAACAAAGAAGTGAAATGATGCAAGATGACACTGTACTGAAAAGAAAGAAAATCAGAAAAACAAACAAACAACAACCCAGAACATAGAAAATGAAGAAAATGCTATGGGAAGAAGTGAATTTTGATCATAATTAGTGATTGTCAACATTTCCTCTTGCATTGTTTCTCTCCCTTGGAACACTTCCCTTCAAATGCTGAAGCATAAAAAAAATATTGAGAGAGTGGCATCAGTAGTTTTGAGTAGACAATACATGTACAGCTCACTGTTAAAAAGAAGGGAAAAGCAAATTAAGAGCCTAAAATTCAGTGCATGTGTGCATGCGTGTGATGGTTAAGGATGCAGTAGACAGGGAATATATTATTGAAGAAAACTGTTATCAATCCAGAAGTAACTCAGAGGATTAGTAGATGGCATCCTTTTCCATCAGAGGGCTAACTAGTGATAGCCTGCACACCCTTTTCCAATGTTCATTCAATATCAAGCTTTACCAATGTGTATTTAATATCCTCCAGACAGCTCTCCAAATATGGAAGAGTTTGCTCTTCCATAATGAGGCCAAAACTAAACTCACAGAATCAAACCTGACAAACTCAGGTACAGAACTCCTTTGTACTTTCATGTCATACTTTCATGACTTAAAAAAGACTAATGAGGGACCAAAAAGGGCAAAAATATTACCCTTTGATAGGATCCTTTTTTCTTTTAAAGCCAATACGATTAGTCGTGAGAGAGCAGAGCACTGGGATGCCAGAGGATGGAGGTCTACTCTTGGCTCCGCTCCCGACCTTAAGGTTAGTCTTGGTCAAGACAGTTCCTTGTCTGTGCCTGAGCTTCCAAGACTAAAAAGACAAGATAATGATATTGACCTTTAAAAAGAGCTTTGAACCTACTGATCAAAAGTGCTATGTAAGAGTTGGATTATTATTATTTTGGTTACTGAAGTCAGTTGAAAGGCCCCCGACGACTTTAATCAAAATTCCTTCTATTAGGCTCCAGAATCCTACCTGAAAGGCAGTTTCTTAAAATTCAGTTGTGAGAATACACATATGGTAACTCCAAGGCTCATACATAGCCTCACATACTGCAGTTTTCTTCACTCCAGCAGAATTTTGAATGACAAAATAGGTAATTTCTGATCTTCCAGAAGAAATAAGGTATTAGGCACCATTAGTATATTCACTATGTTAACAGTAATTAAATTATCTCTACCTACCTACCTACCTATTTATCTACCTACCTATCTATCTGTCTGTCTGTCTATCTATCTATTCTAGTTGTCTGTCTACTCATACATAGCTTAATTTTGTAATGAAAGTGAGTTTTTTAGGTATTGCTATGGTACACTACTTAACTGCTAGTTTAAGCTAAAACTCCTTTGATACTGTTTGAGGTATGAACTCTGGCACTTTTTGCTACAGTACCACTTTGTCTGCAGGGTTGTTGCAGAGGAGCAAGCCTAGGGTTAAAGATACAAGGTTAACTCTGTAACCTGTAATTTTCTGAGTGAACCCAGTGAAGTTCCAACATGGCCCACACAGAGGTAAAGCTGGGAGTAATGTCATAGGAGAGCAGGTACATGAGGATTTACTGTGTTGATCATATCTTTATATAAAATTCATCTACCCACACAAATAATGTATTAATCAAAGCACTGAAATGATCTCCTATCTATTCTGCTGGTAAGATTTGTCAGTGGTAAAGACATGTGGCATCTCTTACATTAGCTTTTTTTATTTACTGTAATGGGACACAGTCAAATTAATAGTGTTCCTTAACATACATCTCTCCTCTAGTACTCCTGTGACTGAGACTGCTGCAAATTAAATTTTGTAAATTAGCACTGCTTTGCTTTTCACCATTTATGTCACTACATAATTGTAATTTCCTGCTCCTGAGGAGCAAAAACAACCTGGTCAGCTTCATTTGTATGTTCCTGCAAGAGATGAAAACTGCCAATATTGGAAGGAGAAGTTTGAAATTTTAAACTGCCAAGGAGTTTTTCCATCAGTGCTTAGAAGATGTTTAGATTCTAACAGTACTCACAAATATTTATCTATACTTGTACAAGGATACTGTTGTTCTGCATGAGGTATTTGTGTACCAGCATACATGTGGGTATGCAACACCCACCACTGAATACTCATCTCAAGGCACCTGACACTGATGAAAGTATAGGAAAACAGAAAATAAACCACCATTTAAAGAAATAAAAGGGCCTAGCTAAACACAAAGTAATATTGTTACCGAATGTAATTATTGGGGTGGTTTTTTTGTGTGTGTGTCCTAAAAATACCAGCAAGATCTAGGGCCTGACTGACCAGGCTCCTACCTGCTCATGACCTGTGTGCAGAACCAGACTTGGGTGCAATTTCAGTTCTCAGTTTTTTCTGCTGTGGGATTTTTCTGCTGTGTTCTCAGCAGACACCTTCACTTTGGGAAGATGGGTATTGAACCACCATCCCGCTGCACGTTCCAGGAATATGTGAACAGAAGCAGCTCGGCATCAGCTCACACATGAACAGCCTCAGCTCCCATAAAATATTCATTCATTTAAAAAATATTTGCACCCTGCTGTCAAACTTAGACAAATTCATATGGAGCTTCAGAAAATAGCTGTTTTAATAGTAAATGATGTTCCAGAAACCTCTTTCAGGCTAAACACTCTCGTCAAAAATTATTTTAATAAGAAAGATTAACAATTTCAACATTAGCTGCTAATCCCCTTTCATTTGAAACTGTGCTGATAAAATTCTTTGCTTGTCATTCAAATAGTAAGTAATAATTATAGATTTGGGGCCTCCGTCTCTTGCTTCATTAATAGTAAATTGCATGGAAGTCTGAAGCATAAAGTCAGCTTTGATACATCTCAAAATGCAATTTCCATAGCTTTCCTTAGCTATGTACAATTAATTACAGAGTTAATAAGGGGAATATGTTAATGAAAGGAAAATTATTCACTCAGACCACCTGGTCTTATCAAATTTCTTTAATATGTTTCCTTCTTTCTGTGAATTTGGATGACAGCAGGAACACAAATCATGGCGTGCAGTGCTAGTCCTTTACTATTCGTAGCCAGCTAAAGTTCACCAAGAGCATGGAAAGAATTTAAGAACTAAATAACTGTCTATATTTGTTTTCTCAAGTTCCTTTTTAATTTTAAGATAAAAATGCATAAACAACTTCATAATTAACAGACTTTTCAATGCTCAGAGTATAAACCTATCTGGTAAGGAGACATTTTTTTGTTTATTGTCTTTTTAAGAAATGTGTTCCCTGAGCACATATTTAACAAAAGAAGTATAGAAACATGCTTTGATTCACTGTACTCTGACCACAAATAGAGTTAGTAGCTATGTGCAGTAAGGTTTTCAGATGTTCATGGGAATGTTTTAGATAGTTCAAACAGTCTGGCCAGAAGGAGGCAAGCTGTCATGTTAAGTCATCTTAAAAACAACCCTGTGGTGAGTCATGGTCAGAGTAGTAGTTTCTTAAAGACATGTCAAATCCAGACACCAACCATCCTCAACAGGCATTAATGAATTTACTACTAGCCAGAGTGGGGACAGGAATATTTCAGGATCTGGACACCAGCCCTCATAGTCATTCTAAAAAGAAAAGGGAAGAGAATAATTCCCACAGCAATAATGGGTCATGCATGGAGGAAGTGATGCCTGTGAACACTTTGTCACCCCTCCCTTCTATTTTCACAGAATCACAGAAACATCCATGTTGGAAAAGCCCCTCAGGATCACAAAGTCCAATCCTATAACCACTCTACAAGATTCACCTTAAACTGTATCCCTAAGCACCATATACAAACGACCCTTAAACACATCCAGGGTTGGTGACTCCATCACCTTCCTGAGTAGCTCATTTCAATGCCTAACAACTCTGTGATCTTTTTTTTTCCCCTAATGTCCAATCTAAATCTACCCAGTCTCAGCTTGAGGCCATAATTTTCAGTTCAATCCAATGGTGCAGCAAGCAGCCACAAACGAGAGGCAACTTGTAATTGTTCCCTGCAATGAGTAAGGTTTTCTTGGCCAGCTGGGCAACCTAAAGCAGCAACAGCACACACACTTAAGACAACATGACAGAATTGAGGTAGAGCTACTAATTAGAACAAAATGAAAAGACATTACTCTAGTCTGAAACAAATGAAGAGTTATCATACAGACATACTGGAGGAGAGATGTAATATTTGAGGGTAGCAGACTGCAACCTTATCTGGTTTTGACTACAAATTACCGTAGTATTCCTTCATGAAACAGCAAAATACTATGTCAGCCGCAAGTGAACTTCACAGATTATTTCAATATTTATGGCCTTATTTAAAAACGTTTCCACAGCTGCATCGTGGGTGCATATGCAAAATTTGATCATCACAGGAGCATTTTGTCTGTATCCTACACATAGATTTTCCACACACCAGCCAAATTCTGATACCTTATTCATAAAACACTGCCAAGTTAAGGCCTAATCTCAGAAAGAGTTGCAGAAAAAGTGTTTTTTTTTCTTTTTTGTCTTGTCCTGAAGATGAACATAAACAGACTTTGTTGAATCAATGAAAGGATTAAATCATCTTCATTACCAAGAGCATCTTAACCAGACCATATCCAATACCATCTTCTGGTGGGGCTCACATGAAGAGAAGGAGCTCCCAAAAATACCACTGGGTGTCTTAAACTGCAACTAGAGTAATGGTGCACAAACACTGCTCCAGTGTGAAGTCCCTTCTTTGTCAGTAACACAAGCAAGTTCTAGTTTCATCCTGAACTGCTATGTGTTCTTAGAAGCTCTGAAGCTGTAGTCCCACTTTCTATGTCATTTGCTCTTAGTGGTGTGTCATGTCTCACAACCTGTGTGAGCCATTTTGTTATGCCACGGTGAGTCAAAACTCATCTCACATCTGCCACCAGGTTGAAAATACTCTGTAACCTGTATTACCATATTGGGTCTCCTGTCTGAGAAGTGTCCCTGAACTGTCTTCTTTCTAGTATCCTTCTCCTTCTAAACAGGAATTTCCACCTGTTAGAACCGAAAATACATTTAACTACTACAGCAGGCAATGACTTAATATGAGATGTGAGCATGTACAACAGGACAAACACAGCAAGGAGTGTTTCATTACTGAGGATGTGTTTGGAGCCAAAAGACAAGGCCAGATGCTTCCTGGTAAGGGTTCCTCTCTCCTTTGTGCCACTAATTAGAGTCTCAGAAGCAACTGAGAACCCAGTAACATCCCTTAATCTCAATCTGAAGTACCAAACCAGATCTTTTTCACTGAATGGCCTCCTAGCATCTTTTCCTGCTTGCTAGAACTGGCACTGGCATTACCTGGATGCTCCCTAGAAACTGAAAAAACTGTGAGAGAAACAGAAAAAAGTTCAGATAACCACTAGGTTTTGTTTCAGCCATGGCAATGCTCCTTTCTTATTACTTTGTGCAAATAGTTGCATAAGCCAGTTTTGGGTCCTATATTTCTCCCAATGTAATGCTCTTATAGTTTGTACTCTAGAATATTAATGGAAATATTTTCTTCATCTTGTGACTAAAAGCCTTAGGGAGTGATATAAGGTGGTTAAGAGTGCTCAGCCAAAGCAGCTTAAACAAAGCTGGAATAAATACCTCACAGCCAAACAACAGACCGAGATGTAGTCACAGAAATTTGGGGAGTTATTTCTAATCATGAATATAATTGAGGAAAACAATTGAGAGGGGAGAATTTAGAAGGAAAAAAAAACACCATAATTTGAAATTAGTTTCATACCATGTTCAAGAGGAATGTTTGCCTTGGTTTAATACTGTCTCTGTAATTGTCATTGTTTCTTAAGGACCATTCAACAAGATTAATATAGAGAAAGGGAGGCACCTGGACATGAAACAAATCAAAATGGAAGAATCAAATGGTAACCTGTTCAAGAATAGTTTTGCTGAGTTGTATTGATGAAATCTGTGTAGTACATATATCCATTTATTAGATTTATGGCTCTCTTAGTAGAGCTGTTTTCAGCATCTTATGAGGAGAGGTTGAGAGACTTAAGCCGTTTAGGTCAGGGAAGAGAAGGGATCTTATCAGTGTTTAACAGTATCTAGAGGGTGGGTGTCAAGACGATGGAGCCAATCTCTCTTCAGTGGTGTCCACCAAAAGGACAAGGGCAACCAACACAAACTGGAACACAGCAAGTTTCAATTGAATATAAGGAAAAATTCTTATTTGAGGGTGCCAGAGCACTGGAACAGGCTACCCAGAGAGGTTGTGGAGTCTCCTTCTCTGCAGATATTCAAAACCCACTTGCACTTGATCCTGTGCAACCTGCTCTAGGTGAACCTTCTCTAGGAGGAGGGTTGGACTAGATGATCCCCAGAGGTCCCTTTCAATCCTAATCCTCACAATTCTATGATTCTGTGATGCATTTGCACTTTTTCTTCACAGTTTTCCTTTGTTCCTGTATCTCAAGCCCAGGCTACAAATAAACAGAAGCCAGTGTTTCAAAATAACTTGAACATTTAGGCATGAAAAATAAAAAATAAAATTAAGAGGTAAATGCCATTTCATCAGCAGAAGATGTTCAGGAGAAAAGCAGCTCCACTTGTCCCTAAACACACAGTTTCTCAGGGAGAGAAGGCTAAAGATTTTCCCATCCACAGTATCCATGTCTTTTTGGAATATTGGCTGTTTTGCCATTGAGAAATGCAATGCATAACAGCCTTTTCCCTTGTTGAGTCCTCTCACCTGACTGTTTATGATTAAATGGCCTTTAGGGCCAAAGTCTTCCTGGGACTTGCATTTCATGAGACACAACTATTTATAGTGGCACAGTTGAAAGGTAAGTTGGGATTTACATCCACTTAGCAAGCACGTGTAAGGAGTTTGTTCATTTAGCTAAACTCTGCCACTGACTTCCTTACCTTCCTATCTGAGAGAGAAATTTTTACTTAGCTGTTGTCAGCTTGTTTTTAAACAGACCATTTCTTCTCTTGCAATTCATAAAGACCTAACCACAAACTACTGGTGGTTAGAAGGAAATGTTGGAAAAAGAGCTATATTTTAATCCCCACTAAATAATCAAACATACTATAACTGTGACAAAGACCTTGTTTTCTGTACCTGCAGTCCTCACCTGTGCCCCTGCTAGCATTAATCACTTCTGCAGCATGTGCCCCCAGGCAATGTACTGCACTCACATACTGTGCATCACGCTCTTTCCTCAGGAAATGTTTGCTGTGTATACAGGTTAGCTCAAGGTGGAAAGCAGACCTGCAGCTAGCACAGTGCTATCGGTCCTCACATGTTGGAGTTTATCTATTTATGTAGAAATCTGTCTTTTGTTTTAAGACCAAAACAAAGAAGTTTCAGAAAAAGATCATAGAATCATAGAATGGTAAGGTTGGAAGGGACCTCAAGGATCATCTAGTTCCAACCCCCTGCCATAGGCAGGGACACCTCCCACTAGTACAGGTTACTCAAGGCCTCATCCAATCTGGCCTTGAACACATCCAGGGAGGGAGCATCCACAACCTCCCTGGGCAACCTGTTCCAGTGCCTCACCAAAGATGAGGCTACACCAAGATGTAGTTTAGGATTAAACAAATATTTTTTCTTGTTGGAACATGTCCTCCACCACTCAATTCCCTACTCTTCCACCTTAAATTAAAAGAAAATCTATAGAAGCTATCCCTTAGAGCTCATTTCAAATAGAGCTTATTTTAAAAAATGAAGAGGCAAAATAGCTTAGAAACCATGAAAATGTTATTATGCAGATGTCACAGGACAGTGATGTAATAAAACCCATCAGGTTCAACCTTGCAAACAATTGCTTGCATATTACCCTTCTCTAGCCCACAGCAACCATGTCAGCATTAAAACATAATTCAATGCAAAAGTCAACATCTTGGATTTAACTGATTTGCCAGTAGCAGGTTTCTATCCCATGTCCTCCAGTTTAAGTTGTGTCACCTGTGTCCAGGTTGTGTCCCCAAACTTTCTTTTGACACAAGATTATCACACGATGCCATCCTTCACTTCTTTGAGGGGAAAGCGCTTTTGGTTTTGCAAGCGTATTACCAAAGGGATGAAGTGCACTTACACACCTCAGATGCAAAGCCTTAGATTTCAGTCTCTAGTTCATTTGTTTCCAACGTCTTGCTCAGCCCAGTTATAAAACTTTCTTCTTCTTCTGAAAAGTACAGTACTTGCAAACTATCACAGACTATTATTCTTTCCAGTGCATATAGCAGTTTCATACCCTCAGGGGAAAGACTTCTCAGACTTCCAGCATAAACTGAAATAGTATTGAAGAGAATCTTTTGTAAATTCACACTTTCCGATACTCTAATTTATGTATAATGCTCCAAATTTTATCAACATGTCTCTTTATAAGGTAAAACAAACAAACAAACCATCCCAAACCAAAACAAAAACCCAAAATCAACACAGCAAATAATTTCTTCCACTACAAATTCCCTCTCTAAGGTATTCAGATAACAACCCCAAAACGTTATCATCAGAACCATACACTCTCTTCCTGCAGTGCTGTCATTCATTTAAAAACTCATAAAAGATGACAATTATTTTAACCAAACAAGCGTGGCAATATCTGAAGCAGATGTGGCATCCAATCTACCTAACTTATGTGCTGAACTTGTCCTTCAGCACAAACAAAAGAGCAGGCACAACAGGAGGCCTCCCAGGAGAAATCCACTCTTTGCTGAATTGCCTGGAGACCTTCAGAGCCACCCACTCACTGCACCAACTAGAAAGGGAATTTATAGATTCAAGCCAAAATTACTTCATGAAGTGCCAGAAATGCAGGTCTATAAGAAGCTCAAGTTAGGGAGACTAAATCACTCCTAGACACCTTCAAATCCCCTCTGGTTTCCTTGTTGGACTGCAAAAGGAAGACCTGCACTTTATTAGGACTCCTCTTGGTGTTTGAAATGTAGATGTACAAATGTGAATAAAGTGGGTAAAAATGTAATTCCGAGTTCTTGTTCTTTCCCTTGCTATGAACTTCTGAGAAACAATTTGTTTTTACCTTGTAAAACCAACAGTGACTGAAATCAGGCCACTTGGTTGTTGTTGTTCATGCTGAAACCAGCCAGTCAGCTCCACAAACATGACTGCATAAAACATGCTCTTCTAATTACACTTTCCAAAGTGCTTGAATCTTTCAGAAAGACAGATTCAAAAAGTGCCATATGGGCCATCCTCCTGCTATAAATGTGAGGAAAGAGAATGCAAAAAGGGAAAAAAAAAAAAAAAAAAAAAATCTGAANTTGCTGTCCTTCTGGGCCTCCTGAGTCCTCCCTGCTTCCTGCTGCCAACAGCACAAACTACCTCATGCTACTGTTGGTGGTGCAGAGACACTGTTTTTGCTGTTCAGGAAAGTGGCAGAAGTGTTGGATTTCTCTCTTTGAAAGACTGGTTTCAGTCTAAGTGAGGAAACTGCCCCATAGTCACACAGGTTTCTCCAGAGCCTGAGCCCTATAAATGATGGGCTAATCACAAGTAGCAACTCCTCTAGCAAAAGGTCAACCACAAGCTCAAATAAACCCAAAGCTGAGCTGGGTTGGACACCGTTTCAGGTACGACCTACTAAGTGTTTTCCAGCAAATGAAACAGCTTTACCAGAAATGTTTCTGACCAACACTACATCTGAGCAAGATTACATGGAGTCCTTCAGCAGCTGAACACCCATTTCAGCCAAGTTGCTTTCATTAAATATGCATTTTGTTTATAAATCAAAATAAAATACTTCCTGCTGCCACTTTACATAGTAACCCATTGTTCTGGGGATTTTTTTAGGGGGGTTGAAGGGGTAATCGGTTCTAGGACCTGGCTGAAGAGCCCTAGCTCAGACACCTTGTACTTTGCTGCACAGAGTTTACATCTACAGACCTGCAAGCACATTCATTCCGAAAAGCACATGGTATTTGCCATTCTTATAGGGTCCCTTGCTAATATTTCTCACTTTTTTTTTAGGCACTGAGATATTTTTCATGGAAAATATCTACAAAATTAAAAAGATAAGATTGTGACAGCAGGAAATGGGAGGAACTGGAAACCTTCTTGTATTGAATGATGTAGAAGTTGCAAAGTGGCCCCTTGCTCTCCTCCACTTGCAGCAGCAGGGCAAAGGGAGGCAAAGCTCATGCCAGGCTAGCCTTTCCTATTGCTGAAGTCCAACAAGCCACTGCATCTCCAGAAGGAGAGAAATTCAGGCAAATAAGGTATTACAGATATATGCCTTTATTTTTGAGCAAACATAAATTGGGCACCTCTGCTTTCAGTGTGACCCATGGTGACACAAAACATGAACATTTCTGATCAAGTCCAATCATCTGCTTCAGATGAGTGATGCTGATCTCTCCATGTAAACCCAACCTAGCTTCACCCCCAGCATATCTTGAATTTATGGTTTAACTACTTCCCTTAAGTAAACATCCCACTGTCTGCCTGACCCTCCTATTAGGTTTGCCCTGATATCCAGGCTAAACACATCCTTTTGATTCTAACCCATATTTTCTTCCTAATTGTATCACTGGCATCCATTAAGAACAATTTTTCCCCATCCTGTATTTCAAAGCACACAGGCAGACTCCCCTGAATCACTGATTTTTGTTTGTTCAGTTTAGACTAAACAAATTAACTATTTTTAGTCTCTCTGTGTGGTTTGTACTCTCAAGACACTATAGCATTTCTTTTACCCTTCTTTGACCCCTCACCATATAAGGTATAACATATGCAGCTAGATAACTAACATATGTATGAGTTCATCCAGGGTTAAAGAGGATTGACTGAATTATGGACACTCAACACCATAAAAGTGATCTTGAACAATCTGAGTATTTTATAAGTTTATTTATTGCCATACAAAGACAATTCTTTCCTGCAATTTTGCAGCAATTCCCAGGGCTAGAGTCAGTGGTTCCCATATGCAACTTTCTCTCCTTTAAGTTTCATTTTGTGATTTTTAAATTTTTCCCAACAACATAACTGAGAACAATTTTGCTCAATTTAAAGTAGTTGAAACTGTTTGCAAACATTAAATGCATGTTTCCATCTGCACAGGAAATTTTGCTCTTGTTCCCATACAGATGCATGCTTTAGAACCTTGTAACAGCAATCTGTACTTGTTTTGAGGTTGTGCAACTGAGGATGTTAATTTTTGACTCAGGCATTTTAGTTAACCATGAAAGGAAATGTAGTGAATTTTAATTTTAGCGAGGCGAAAGTGAGATAATAAAAACTGTAACAAATGATCTTCTGTCTTGGGCACAATCCTCCCAAATTGCACTTGTATACAAGATTTTAATGTAATACTTAATGCCCTCAGAGAGGTGCAATAGGCAGGGACATAGGAAGAAAAATTTACTCAGGATGACATACTCTGAAGAAGCATCTAGTTTACAATTCTGCCCTGCTTTTGCTCAGTTTTATAGCCACCCTGATCAAGGCTGAAGGGGGTCAGTAACTTAGCTGAGGTCAAACTAGCTCTTTGGGTTTTGCCTGCCTTCATTCCTTTCTCCATTATGTGAGGTAGTTTATAAGAACTTGAAAAATATCCAAGACAGTACTTTCTAACAAAATTCCAAAGAAGAGAGAAAGATAGAAAATTATTACCCAAAAGTATGGTCTAGTAGAGCATTTTCTTAGGCACCCCACTGGTGAGTCTTGTCAGCAGTGCATAAACACATGAACAGGGAAGTTTCCAAACACTACCAACTAGAAAGGGTTCTTACTTTAGATCAACCATACTAATAAATAGCAAAAATCAAATTCAGAAAGCCGAACAGCACCTGGCTCATTGCCTTTACCATCACAGTATCACCAAGGCTGGAAGAGATCTCAAAGATCATCAAGTCCAACCCATTACCACAGACCTCAAGACTAGACCATGGCACCAAGTGCCACATCCAAACCCATCTTGAACACCTCCAGGGATGGTGACTCCACCACCTCCCTGGGCAGCCCATTCCAGCAGTTAATGACTCTCTCAGTCAAGAACTTTCTCCTCACCTCCAGCCTAAACTTCCCCTGGCACAGCTTGAGACTGTCCTCTTGTTCTGGTGCTGGTTGCCTGAGAAAAGAAAGTAACCTCCCCCTGGCTACAGCCACCCTTCAGGTAGTTGTAGACAGCAAGAAGGTCTCCCCTGAGCCTCCTCTTCTCCAGGCTAACCAATCCCAGCTCCCTCAGCCTCTCTTCACAGGGCTGTGCTCGAGGCCTCTCACCAGCCTCGTTGCCCTTCTCTGGACACGCTCAAGCACCTCAATGTCCTTCTTAATTTCCGTGCACTCTACAAAGAGAGTAGACATTTAAAGAAGCAGGAAAATAAGGCACAAAAATTGGGAGATTACTGCTTTCCCAGCAGGACACTAACAGTGAGAAACGAAAACAAGCTGCGGCCCCAACCTGGCTCTAACATATACACAGACCTTCACGCATCCATCTTCTACACTGACACTGGTCACAAGCTGTGTTTGGAGGTACCCTAAGCTTTTCAATTCCACCAGATTCCACCAACAGAATGTATTTGGATAATTCCAAACACAGAAGAGATCCAGTGTGGAATAAGTTCAGCCGGGGACAACAAAATTAGGGCAAGGTTCAAAATTCAGATCCATTTTCTTTCCCCAGAGCAAATAAAAACCAAATTTCTCCACATCACTAATACTCTGTTTTCTTCTCAGCACAGATACCTCCACACACGACACACGAGAAAAAGCAGCGAGTTGGTCAGAACTTTAGTTGCCAAAGATGAGGTAAACATAAATTAAGAGAACAAAGGGACAGCAGAGGCCTGTCTTTTTAAAAGCAAGCGCACAAACAACTTGTACGTCCAAGACAAAAGAACATTCCCCAGAGAAGAAACAAAAGATACAGTGACAAAGGAATGGAAATAAAAATCCCTTTCATTTTAATAATACAAAGCTAAGATTACCAACAAAGCTCAGGCCTACTTTTTCACCTGTGAAAAAAATGGCTTTGTGTTCTTTGAAAGTTCTCTCTTCCAAAAGCTGAGCGGGTCCCTTAAATTCTTAATTTAACTTAAATTAAAGTTTCTTATGCCATGAAACACCTTACCAAGATCATGTGACCGGTGGAGATGTCCATGTTGGACTGAACTGGCTCCTCACACCAGGAGGATGTGCTGCTCCGGGCCGAAGGGCTAGGAATGGGCCCATCACTGAATTGTGAAGAAACGCTGTTTATTCGAGAAGCATGCAGGGGCTCCGGGTGATCAGAGGTTTTCACTGCCATGCGCTGACGGCATAGCTCCTAGAGAGACACAAAGGAAGAAACAACCTACGGTTAAGAGTAATTACAGAATGCAGTCTACTAAAGACATATGATTTACAATATGTTTCCAAGGTTGGAAGTGCTTTCCCCCTCACTGCAGTGATTTTTGGTGGCTGTCTGTTCTGTTAGGCACATGTACAAAGAAACAGTCAATGAAATTACTGAGCGATGACTACCCTAACCTTTCAAAAGTGTAATTATGAGTGCACGCACATCTCCTTTGTGATAAGCAAAAATATTATTTTGGAGCTTGACTTCTCTAACAGATAGCCTTTCTTCCTCCCTAGTATCACCCTGCGCTCTGAGAAACCACTTTTGAGCTGCGCAACCTCCTGAAGTTAATGGGGTTGCACAGGAGTAATTGAGAGCACTGCTTGGCCCTGGATATGCAAACTCAGCAAGCTCAAGGCAACAGAATTGATGTGCTCTCCAGCATAAATCTTAGTTGATAGATGCCTCATTTCTCTTCATTAAAATAGCAAACTCACAACACTTCCTCCCTGATGTGGGGCAGAGAGGATGAAGAATGACATTAACGAAGAATCAAAGCAGAAATCTGTCACTGTATTGTTTAAGCAGCTTTGGTGAAGAAAGAAAATTCAAGCTATCACACATGCTAATGCAAGCCATGTTAAAACACCAAAATAGATCACGCTGGGAATATGCATTTGCAGTTGCTCCCATGTGCAGAATTCACTCAAAAATACAGAACTCTGGTTAGGTAACAAAATCCTGCTGGTTAAAACCAACTTCTTGCAGTATAAAACTCAAACTCTAATGGGATAAACAGCCCCACAGCCACACTGTCATTGTTATGATGCTCTTAGAGTCAGTTATGTGCGGAGAAATCCCAGACAGTATAATAAAATTATAATCTTTTAACATATGTCTATCGTCCATGAGAGACACTTGGCTGCCTGTGGCGCACAGTAAGACTGGTTAGTCCACAGTAGCTGGCCAGATTGCACACGAGATGTGGCTACACATTTGTCTCAGATTACTCATTCTGCACAGACAAGTACTAAGAGCACGGTCTTCTGCCTCAGGCTAACAAAATAATACAGTCTGAAGAATTCACACTGTTGAAATGCCATGGTTTCTACTTTCTTATTCATTGATAATATAGTTGCAGCCCAAGTGCCATCAGTAGGATGATCTGAAAATCCCCATATATCAAACGCAATAAAACCTTATTTTCAGACAAGGGTTAGAAAGATATTGTTAAGATGATGCTGTTGGGTGGTTTTGGTTTTTTTCTTTTTTTTTTTTTTTTTCTTGTTTCTTTGTTTCTTTTTCTTTAACCTTGCAAACTTTAGGACGGTTTTGAACTAAGCCCACTGAAACCATCATATTGAGTCTCGTCTTGTCACCACTTGCCAACAACTGAAGACCCCTCCAAACAGGGCTGCATCAAGAGAAGCGTGACCAGCAGGGCAAGGGAGGTGATTCTGCCCCTTTACTCTTCTCTCATCAGACCCCACCTGGAGTACTGTGTGCAGTTCTGGAGCCCTCAACACAGGAAGGACATGGAAGTGTTGGAGCAGGTCCAGAGGAGGCCACAAAGATGATCAGAGGGCTGGAGCAGCTCTCATATGAGGACAGGCTGAGAGAGTAGGGGCTCTGCAGCCTGGAGAAGAGAAGGCTTCGAGAGTAGCCTTCCAATATCTGCAGGGGTCCTACAGGAAGGCTGGGGAGGGACTATTGACAAGGTCTTGCAATGACAGGACAAGGGGCAATGGGTTTAAACTGGCAGAGGGGAGATTTAGACTAGATATTAAGAGGAAGTTCTTTCCAGTGAGGGTGATGAGACACTGGAACAGGGTGTCCAGGCAGGTTGTGGCTGCTCCCTCCCTGGAGGTGTTGAAGGCCAGGTTGGACGAGGCCTTGAGTAACCTGTTCCAGTTGGTGGTGTCCCTGCCTATGGCAGGGGGTTGGAACTAGATGATCTTTGAGGTCACTTCCAACCTTACCATTCTAAGATTCTATAAAGCTTCTGTTCAACTTGCCATCACAGAATCATAGAATCAACCAGGTTGGAAGTAACTTACAAGATCATCCAGTCCAACCTAGCACCCAGCCCTACCCAATCAACTAGACCATGGCACTAAGAGATGCTTATGTGGCATTTTACTGTTTTATGGTGTGCAATACATTATACATGTACAAATTAAGATACACCGAGAGAAAATCCATTATCATATGTAAGCAGGAAATATTTTGTTCTCCAGTCAAACACAGTCAACAGAACTTTGGGAAGCATGGATTACTCCTTGTGTGTGATGTCAGTTCCTGGAGTAACTGTTCAGAGTGTCCCAAGTGAAATTGCTACCTAACTCCACCACTGCAATTTGTATATTTATTCATTTCATTTGTGCCTTGTAAGGATTTTTCACATCTTTACAAGAAGTAGGGAGGCTTCCACATTTGACTGAAATGCTTTCTGTAACTTGATGTCTTTGTTCTTACTGACCTTAACAGGAAAAAATATTAGGAAAAAAAAATTGAACTTCAAAAATACTTTGAAATGGACTCATATACATTAGTGTTAGATAGGTCAGTTAAAATATCAGTATTAAACCCAAGACATTTTAATATATAAAAAATGGTTGGTTTTTTTGCTTGTTTTTAATTATAAGGCCAAAGGGGGAAAAAAAAAAAATCTTCCCTTCTCTTGTTCTCTGAAGGATCATACAAGCCACAGGAAAAGACAGTAAGAGTCCAAAACAGCCCAAAATTACTAACTTCAGAACAACCTTGCAGTAAGTGCCCTTTCAAATCCCTACTTTTAGCAGCTTTTAGGAAAAATATATCGGCATGGAAACTTTTTAGGCAGAAAAATAACCCCACAGAAAATGAAAATGCTGTTCAAATATTTGGGTATCAGCCATTCTCAGAGGGAATGGTTCATTACATCAGGCAAAAGTCTAATAAGTAAAGGTAGAAAAATGTATAGTCTACCACATAACTGTTAAAGGGATCTATCTTCTGGCCTGCATGCCATTTGGCATAGATATGAATTTATCATATTCTAATAGACATCCTGCCACTTGACCCAACCCAGCTCTGTGCTAACAATAGCATTTGTACTCAAACAGGATCTTTGTTTTTAAGTTGATCCGTTCCTGCTGTTCACATCCTGCTTCAAGTCAAAATTCTCTGTTTTTATGAGTGGTTGTTGTGGAAAGTATTATAGACTTGTGCTAACAAAAAAAAAAAAAAAAAAGGGCATAAAATGAACTCCAAAAAATTAAAACACANATTAAGGTAGACACCTGAACTGATAAAAAAAAAAAAAAAAAAAAAGGGCATCAAGTGAACTCCAAGAAATTAATACACCATTTTAATGCAAATAATAATGACAAAGTAAGTAATATTACAACAAATTGGTTCTAGAGCAGATCAACCTCCATCTAAAATGCAGTATATTACTAAGCCATGTTTCAAAGTGAAGTTTAACAAGTTCATGGACCTCATGAACAAAGGCGATGTTGAGAAACACAGCAAATATATGTGCATTTAAAAATAAGGTAATCTAATCTGAAATGCCAACATACTTATTTCCTGACATATAGAGAACCAAAACAATTACCCTCAGAAATGATGTAGCTGTCAAATACCTTAACCAAAGCAACCACGTCACTGCACGTCATAAAAAACATTTAATGTAAACAGGAAGGTCAAATCATAGTTGCAGCAAAACCACTGCTGAATTTCTTAATAATTTTTTTAAATCACCGAGACAATGTTTTTCCCCCCTTACCTGTAAACAGATTTTTTTTGTTTGAATTTAGTTCCAGATTGGTCTAACAGCCCTTGACAGGTCTTCCTTCCTCAACTTCCAGCCAGCCCAGCCCAGGCTGAGGAACCTACTCCATCCCCATGTGCATGTCAGCAGTCTCAAGACACCTGCACCTTTTGCTTCTTCAAAGTCACCTCTCCTTTACCCCAACCATAGAATCATTGAATGGTAAGGTTGGAAGGGACCTCAAGGAGCATCTAGTTCCAACCCCCTGCCATTGGCAGGGACACCTCCCACTACCACAGGTCACTCAAGGCCTTGTGCAACCTGGCCTTGAACATCTCCAGAGAGGGAGAAGCCACAACCTCCCTGGGCAACCTGTGTCAGTGTCTCACCACCCTCACTGGAAGGAACTTCCTCCTAACATCCAGTCTAAATCTTCACTCTGCCAGTTTAAACCCATTGCCCCTCATCCTGTCATTGCAAGACCTTGTCAATAGTCCCTCCCCAGCCTTCCTGCAGGCCCCCTTCAGATACTGGAAGGCTACTCTAAGGTCTCCTGGAAGCCTTCTCTTCTCCAGGCTGAAGAGCCCCAACTCTTGTAGTCTGTCCTCATAGGAGAGCTGCTCCAGCCCTCTGATCATTTTCGTGGCCCATTTCAGCTCCTGGTTGGGTTTTCAGTCCAGTACTGCAAAGACAACAGAATTAATGCTGCCATGTATAAAACCTTTGATGTGTGGGGTATTTTGGGTAGCCAAATGAGATTTTTCATGATATATGGACTAGGAAGGCCCAGTTCAGAGTTGGAAATGTCCAAATGTGGGATCTGGGTTGCCTTCAACCTTGGAATGGTTTGTCAACAATGTCTCCTTGCTATGAAAGGCATTAGCAGAGTCCTAACATGTGGGGGGTTTCACAGAAGGAGTTGTCAGAGAAACACCATCTCTAGACAGTTAAAGAGGTGGTATCACTTCACAAGCATACAAAGCCACAAGTAGGTAATGCCCTCATTAGTATGCTGTATACTGTTACTTGGAGACTCCTCTGCATGCTCAGGTATGCTTTTCCTCACACTTCAAAATCTTCACTCTCATAAGCATTTAGTAAATCAGCCATCTACCAAGCCACAATCAGAATTTAAACTTGACTAAAATGTCAAATCTGCAAACTGTGAAAATGACACAAGCTGCATTTCTGTACTGTCTCAACACATACACCATTAAAAATATTTTCTAAGAATGAATTCAATTTACTGCAGCACTTCTATATTTAGCTGAGTGGCTGAGGCTATTTCTGCTGTACTGCGACTCAGTAATGTCTAGCTGTTGTTTGTGTATAGTTTGAGTGCCATTCTTCATTTAAAAACATCATTTACACCTAAAAAAGCAATCATAATGCATACAGTGAAATATGAAGAAATGATCCTCCTGACCCTTCAGGCTATGATCTAATGGATGGGTTAGACGTAAACATTTATTTAAAAGGTAATTTGAAGTTTATGACATTATTTCTCATCACATGGGAACTGCTATCATGCTGAAACACTTACCCTGGTTTTTATTTCCCAACATTTATTATCAAACTTATGTGGCAGTCACACGCAGTATATAATGGAAAAGTAATATCATTGTGTGACAAAACCTGCCATAACCAAGATAATATTCTGTAAATAATGTCCACTTAAATGAGTTCAAAGTACAGCACAATGATCATCTGCAGAGGGCTTTTTATTTGAGACATAATTGATAACCTTAAACAAACCATAAACACTACTCTCAGGAAAGCCCTGGACCTCTCCCAGTGAGGTTTTAAAATGTTCCTAATATTTGGTTGTCCTCACCGAGACAGGGAGAAGCAAGAAGCAACAATTATTTCCCCGTGTACAACAAATGCATTTCCAAATTCATAGTCCATTTGTGAATGGACCACAGTGCAGTCTAAAGGTTGTTTATCCACATTTAAAGAAAGGCAATAAAACACTTTGTGCACTTAACAGACAACAGCTCACCGGGATGGAGAGTGAGCCTTGCCGCTGTGTTTTCTTCGACGGGTCTCTCAACTCAAAGAGATGAGTAAGAAACACCCCTCTTAATCAAGGAAACGTCAAATCTGTTCAAGTGAGAACTGTCCAGGCCTGGCTCAGACCTGCCTGTGGTCAGAAGTGTTAGTCCACCTCTTCTGTGCATCCTCAAACAATGGTGTCATGATAAATGGAAGTCATTCACCTTACAGAAGGACAAGACAGCAAATCATAATTTGGAGAAATTTTTACCTTCTGTCAAGTTCAACTAATATGAACCATGAAGTCCTCCTAGTTTACTAAAATATTTCAATCTGGAGAAAAGTCTAAGTATACACCCTGGTAAGGACTGAATATGGGCAAGAATGGAAGTAAAATCAGATGGAATTGAGCCTTGAATGGCCATTATTGAATCTTGTCCTTTGTTTTATTTGCAAAAATGCAAATAGAAAACCTCAGGATGGTACATTACAGGCAGGAGACCTGACCTGATCATCCTGGTTAAGAGCTGACCAGCTTGCAGTTCAGCTTTGCGCTCTCCATCTCTGAGTTGCTTCCAGTGAGGATGTTGCAGTTTATTAAACCATACCTATTTAATGCAAAACACACTATGCAATATCTTCAGGTATTTCATGTCCAGCCACTGATCACAACATGTGGAATGTTCTCATCTAGCTGGTACCAGGTGCATTACAAATGAAGTTCAGTCTAAAGTAAATCAAAATAGCTTCATATTTAGAACACTGCTCTTCTTCCTCAGTCACACGAACCTCAGACTGGCTTAATAGGAGCCTAGAATCTGAGGCAAATTCCAGTTTTGCAGTTTGTTTATGAAAAAGAAACATAATTTCATTACTACTTATTAATGAAAATAATCTGTTGGTGTAACCGATCCCAAAACTTACATCATTCCCAAAATGAAGCCCAGGAAATAGGCCTAACATTTCCATGTTCTTAAAAAGCTTTTGCTTAACAAATTCAAATGCAAATCACTTGAGTTAGCCCAGAAACAAATGTGACACAATTATTTTTAAAATTAACAAAATGCAACAGAGTTATAATAAACCTTTCCAGGGCATAATAATTAAGAAAATACAGAGGTATTAGACAAAGAAATTACTGTTTATTAAAAGTGATAGTTGAGTGTACTGCAAACCTTTCCAACCTGACCTGCCTAATATTCTATCTGAAACAAATCTGCTTAGGCAGGCACAATCAAAACAGCACTGTGCTCATTTCACTTGTGAAACAAAATTGTTTCACAGAAATTTTAAATGAAAAAATACTGACTACTGATTCTAAATATCCAAGGCTGTGCTTTATAGCAAAATGCATAATGAGAGCTAAGAACAGATACAACCTTTTACATGCTAAGTATGGAAGAATAAGATCTTTTAACACTCTTTTCTTCTCAGCTTTAATCACCTAATTAAATAGTAGCCTCACTTTCCTTTAGGGAGGTATTATTCACAGGATGAGCTGAGGTCTGCATGTACAGACCTATGGATGCAGTCATAACAGTGAGATTTTAAAAAAAATGAAAAAATAAGGTAAGCTCATTTATTTTTAAAACAAATGAATCTAGGACTACAAACATCATTATTCGCTAACCAAATTTGCTTAGTGTTACTACAGGGTGAAGCTAAAGTCATTTGGCTGCCTTTGTTTTGCTTTTGCATACTTAATATTCTCGCAGGTGTTATAAATTTTAACTTATTTACTGTGTTTGTAGCTTTGAGGAAAATTACAGTTTTATTGCCATTTATTTTTGAGTTACTGAAACACACTTTCAAGCCGTAGTTTTCATTTTAACACACTTTTTTTTTTTTGTCCAAGAGTAAAAGAGCTGTTTACATATGTGGAATATTTGTACATGTATTTTCTGTCCTTGGTAGAAAGGCAGCTACTGATATTCAGTGTGCCTTCAGAAAAGGAACAAAGGGAGATACTGCAAAAAAATGTTTGAGAGTGGTGGTTTGAGAGACACAGCATCAAACGTATCATTACATAGTGGTACTATGTACAATTCAGATTTATCTAGACTTCTATGTGATTGATCTTGGGAGAAAAGAGAAAAAAGGGAAAAAATAAAAAAAGAAAGTACAATGGATTCATTTGCTTGTCAATCCAGCCTTAGTCTGTCCAGATCTATTTACTATCTGCCCTCTAATACTGCATATCTGGATAGAACTCTGAGTCTCGGTGCAGGGATTTTACTTTGTTTGTTTTTTACATGACCTAAAAGGCAGAGTTGCTGTTTCTCCTTGAGACCATTGTAATCAAACACAGGTCTGATGCTCATTTTCCCTACAGAATCCCAATTTTGATTAAGGTCTATGAAATTTCAATGTTGAAATTTTTGCTTGTTTTAGCATTGTGTTTCCTGGCGATGACTCATGTCATTACGATTCCTCTTTCTCCGCATACACAAGGCAAGTAAAGGCTATGCAGGAGAGACAAGGCAAAGAAAACAAGGCTATCATTATAAGGAAAATGTATTTTCCTTTATCTGTACTTATTTGTTTTATTCTGACCTGTCAAATTTAAGTATTTGGATGGTCTTATCCTACCAACTCAAACAAAGAAAAAGCTGTCACACCTCCAGAAGACCAGTAGATGTGAAAATTTCTGGCTTGTACCGAACCAAAGGTACTGACTACGCAACACAGCTTAAGGAAATATTTTACTTTAATGCTTTCATTAACCTCTCAGCAACGAGGTAAACATACAGATAGCCCAGGAGTTCTTGAAGGAGGCAGAGATCTTTCACCTGGCTCATGTTGCCAAGACAGACATGAAAGCAAAGGTCTAACGGTATCTCCCTGGAATAATGTAGCGTGTTCTCGCTGATGTCCACGTCAGGAAAGCACAGGTATCTTTGAGGATAATACTGCTTTCTAGACATGACTAGAATTTGAAGATCACATTTAAGCTACTTCAGATAAAAATACAGAGGACCTCTCTCTCTGGGGCTTACGTAAGAACAGTCACGTCTTTGATTTTTAAAAGAGGAATTCTATGAAACAGATTCCTAACTTAGCATGACTACAGCACACAGGGCACAGATAGAAGATATATGAAGGTGTTTCGTGTTTCTTAGAACTGATTTGACCCTGCACAATGGCGTCATGGTCATAATGACGTAGAATCATAGAATGGTAAGGTTGGAAGGGACCTCAAGGAGCATCTAGTTCCAACCCCCTGCCATAGGCAGGGACACCTCCCACTAGCATAGGTCACTCAAGGTCTCATCCAACTTGGCTTTGAACACCTCCAGGGAGGGAGCAGCCACAACCTCCCTGGGAAACTTGTGCCAGTGTCTCACCACCCTCACTGCAAAGAACTTCCTCCTAACATCCAGTTTAAATCTCTCCTCTGCCAGTTCAAACCTATTGCCCCTTGTCCTGTCATTGCAAGACCTTGTCAATAGTCCCTCCCCAGCCTTCCTGTAGGCCACCTCAGACACTGGAAGGCTACTCTAAGGTCTCCTGGAAGCCTTCTCTTCTGCAGGCTGAAGAGCCCCAACTCTTGTAGCCTGTCCTCATAGGAGAGCTGCTCCAGCCCTCTGAGCATCTTCATAGCCACATCATGGTGGTTTCCTTCAGACACCTGGGTGGTAATTCTAGAGGCAGTGGGATACGAGATTGACCTGCCTGCCACCAAAAAAAAAAAAAAAAAAAAAAAAAAAAAAAAAAAAAAAAAATTTGTGTTTTTAACCAATGCTGGTTTCTAAACCGTATTTTTCCCTCCTCTGATTGCATGTCACATTTCACAACTCCATGGTAAGAATGAAGCTGGGAGAGGAGGGATTTCTTGAGAAGTAACTAGATTAAGAGAAATAATGTGTAAAACACACTTTTCCATATTTTCCTCATTTTAACTAGTTGCAATACATGAGCATCTACACGAAGGTGCAGCTGCTTCTAAATAAGAATCTACACAGTAACAAACCACTTACACAGCAAGAGCCATGCAGCACAGTATGGATTACAAATAAACCATAGTAATGACTGAACTAACGCAAAAGGTCATGCAGAACACGTGCAAATTCATCATGTGTTTTGACTTCATCTAACCCACCCAAAGCCTGACCAGCTTCCAGCAGATGCCAGCACTCTAAAAGATAACTCCCTCAAATGTTTCCTTTTGCACTTCCAGCATTTATAGTTGCCTGGGGCCCATAGTAGGCGAAAAATGCAGTCCCAAGGCAGCTGTAGTTTCTCAGGAAAGCTATACATTAAGGCTGTGTAGTCCACTGTTTTATTGCCCTGCAGGACTAAAAATGGGAGATCATTTCTGCTAGAAATAAGAATTCCCAGCTGCCAGCAGGACTCAGCACACACTTCTGGGTAGGAAAGAAATAAACTTATAACCACATGTTTATGCCTAAAAATGTTATTTTTACCATTACAAAGATTATTATTGCTCTTGTTAAGCCTGTGTAACTACATTCATGATAATGGAGGTACTAAAAACAGTCAGAGAAATTAAAAATAAACAAAAGTCCTAAAACCTTCAAATACTCCATTTTTTTTTTCATAGGAGGTGGCTACATGCATAGGAGATGATGCTGGGTAAAGAAATATTCATCAAGGATGGCCATCAGTGACATTTTTTTCCCCTGACATCATTTATCACGACAGGTGAAATTGACAGTCATTACCCTTTCCTATTTTCAAACCTAAAGTCATTGCTTTTCACCCATTTCCCACTGAAAATAAAAATAAAATTACTCTTTAACAAATGCAAATTCTCTGAACAAGGAGAACACATTAAAAAAACCCCAACAAACCTGGATCTATAAAGCACAAAGTTGCTACTGAGTCAGAGCAGGTTATTATGAGCCAAATCAGAGAAATTTTACTAAACTATGGTTAAAAATAGTATGTATGAGTTTCATCATGCGTCTGAGAACAGACATTCTATTCATACACCATGAAAGTCTTTAAGGATTAAAAACATTGGTCAATATTTCCTCACATCCACTTGCAGGAGATACTAGAGAAAACTAAGAGGGGTTTTATGCTCCATAGTACCAATGGTCAGAGATACAGGAAGACTTCATAGTCTTGAGAAAACAGCAAAACCAGCAAATCCAAACCTTTCTCTTGGGTTGTCCCCTGCCTCTCTGTACAGCTGCACTCTGAACCCCAAGATAGCTACAGACACACACATACCCACACACCCCCATCCCTAACCTGCCCTGAGGAGCCACTCCAAATAAATACCTGACAGAAACAGCAAGGAGTTAATGAGTGTGTTTGTTTTCAAAGAAAAGAACTTCTTCAACCATTACTGAAGCTCCTGAGTTTTCCTTTGCCAACTCATACAAGCACAGGGGTCCTTACTCTGTCTTGAACCTCGCTACCAGACACCAGTTTGTCTTGCAAGAAGCACTATGGAACAGCACAGAGAATACATACAAGGCAGACACATTCCTAAAACGATCACATCTTCATTTTGGATTATTTTAAGATGTGGGGCATGAAGTTATAGATAGCTTCTAAAACATTATTAGCTATTTCATTACCTAGACTATTTATTCTCACATGCTTCTTTGTTACAGAACCACAGAATGTGATGCTGAGATTTATGAGATGCACAACAACATTCTGCAGATAGAGTGTCGCACGCTGCAGTTGTATCACACAGAGAGCTTTTCCTCTGTTAGTCTTTCATGTGTTTGATATAACTGAACATCTTTCATCAGCGCTAGGCAGAAGACAGAATAAGGATTTCATTCTTTCTTCGGTTCCTCATTTTATGTACTTTTTTTTCTTCTCTGCCAGTTGCTACTGTTTTAGAAGAAATAATCTGCCTTTTCAGCCTCTCTTCATACGAGTTTTCCATGTCCTTAATCATTCTTGTCGCCTTTCCCTCACTCCCTCCATTTCTGCAGCACTGCTTTGGCAATGGAGTGACCAGCACTCAGAAACCTCAAGCATTGATTTATACTTAATTAACTTTGTAGCCCTCAAACAAGAAAACAATGACTGGAGAGCCATTGGATTGACCCAGACCTTCAAAAAGAAGCTGAAATTTGGAACAGTTCCTGTATGTTTTAACTTCACACCCAGTGAGGTTAATTAAGAATTGCAACTCTTTGTTTCACAGTATATGGAATTTACATGCTCACCTTCCCATTTTACTATACACATTATTTCCCCCTGAGTACAGAGGGAGATGCTGTATGACATAATCTCACTATGTAACATAAATTTACATATGCAGATTGTCCTTGGTCCCAAAACAAATAAAATAAGGAGGGGAAATGTGATGGAGATGAATTTATGTGGAAAGGCAGCCACTGGCACCTTTCACTGTGATCCACTGCAGCAAAACCTCTTCCAGCAAATCACACTGCTTCATTCCACAGGAGGCATTTTTCTTTCCCAGGAAGCCAGGATAAACTTCAGTTGAGAAGTTGGAGAAAAGATAACATCCAAGTTTCTTTTCCCCACACTGCCAGAAAAGCAGCAGCACACTGAATTTTTCCTTTTTATCTTCTACTTATAGTTAGCAAGAAAGATCAATATTCCTCTGAAATGTGAATATTCTCCTTAATACATTTTTGAAGATTGAGGGATGCTTTGACCAGCAGTACCAGAAAATATGTAGGGTTGGCATTTCTGCCTCTACTGTAGCCCACTTCAAACCATAGACCTCTGCTGTTGTCAGATAGCACAATCAAGAAAATGCCTTCCCACCTGCATGAAATGGATGTATCTCCAAGTTAGGTAATGATTTTAATCAGTCAGGGCAAGCATGCAAACCCAATACCAAAAGTAAGTTTTATCATGATAATGATGAGCTGTTCCCACTTTGGAAGGCACTTCTGAGATCTCTGAGATGCTGCCAGAACACAGTTTTGCAAAGCAACAGCAGAAGAATAAAGCAAGAACCATCAAGAAGCCTGCACCTGTTAGCTAGACAAGAATAAAAACAAAACCAAAACACCTGCACCAAAAATGAATAGGATCTTATCAGTCCAAAGCATTAAAAATTGAACAAACTATTTCCCTAATCAGAATCTGTGCTTGTTCAGAATGCAGTCATCCCAAGCAAACATCAATAAAACATCATTCATTTCTCTTTGTCAGAAAGTCAAGAACCTGGTCAGCAAAGCTTAGAGGAAACTTCATGCTTTTTCTCCTTTGGATAATTCACCTATGCTAAATTTTATTTTCTTCATTTCAAAAGCTAATCTCTACCATCCCCAAGAACCAAATTAATTTTGGTTCTTTAAAGGACTTAACTTCTAGAAGTGTCTTTTTACAGCAGTCTCCCTTCTTCAGTCTTGGTTATTTATTAAGAAAACAAGTGACCAAAACTGTATCTGCATGCTGTGAGCTGAGAACCTGAATTGGAATCCAAAGAGCTGCAGGAATGCCCCAGCTGACTTATGCTGCAGAGACAAACACTGGTGCTACAAGAGCTTAGAAACAGCAAAAACCACCGTAAAAAGAAGTCAAGTGAGCTACCTCAGCCAGGTGAGTTATCTCAGTCCTTCACCATGCCATGCTGCTCTGTATTAAATCACTCAAATCTTTTTTACATTTCTTTAGCCCACTAGAAAGCATTTAAATCTCTGTTATGCATTGGAATATATGAAAAGGAAGGAAGTCCTCATCCCTAGATCTGCAGTTTTGTCCCTGTTGAAAGGAATGAAACGAGATCTCTTGTCCAGTCAACAAAAATCACATCCTCAACATCCAACTCTGTGCCCCTGCACATGGGCCACCCATGGGTCCTCCTGCCCTCATATGTCACCCATGCTCCTAAGGCTGTTTAAGACAGATTTCTTGCTTGTGCCTTTGCAAAGGTTGGAGCAGCTGAGCAGCATGACCCCAGGAAACCTGCAGTCTGCTCTACCTAAACTTCTCTTGTAGTTTATAGAGATCTCACTGCCTTTGGGCAGGACACACACCTAGTTTGCCAGCATGCTGACAAGCACAGCATGCCTTCCCTCCCTACATAGAGAAGGAGAAAGGAAACAACACTTCATCCCCCACTTCTCTTCCCTTTCACTGTCTACCATGTGAGGCTGGTGTGCAGGATGAACAGATGTACCCAGAAGAAAGCAATAGAAAAGAATCCTTCTTATGTACCTTACAGACTTCAAAGAACAAATTGCAACCTCTTCCTGCTCATAGGCAATGTGGTCCTACAAGAACTGACAAACATCATCTACAACAGCTCTTTATGTACACACAATTAACTTCTATTCTCTTCCAGGGAATGTGACCCTGGTAAAAAACTTGTTCTGCAAACAAACAAAAAAACCCAACAAAACCAACAAACCAAAACCAAGCGAACAAAAAACACCCCCCAAAAAAACCCCAACCCAACCTTCCTAGTTAAAATCTCTAAAAAAAAATTTTTTTTTTCTTCTAGTGCATCACTCTGAAGGAATATGAAAGGCTCAGCAAGCCAGACCACAGTGTCAGCTCCTGAGTGTTCAGGGAATACACAATAGAAGAATGTGTCAAATCTGAAACACGATAACAGAGCTGCTCTAAAAGAAAAAGGAAAATCCTAAAGCACAAAAAAGAGCAGAAGTGTGTAGGAAAGACAGGCCTGATTATCCTCTACATTACATCAGGAAAAAAAATGCCTCTGAAGACACTGTAGTTATTCCAGAAAGAAATCAGGACACTCAAGATGATGTACTGCATGGGACTGCAGATCAAATACGCTCCAGCCCATTAGGCAAGGCTGTGGTTATCTTTGGCTTCTTTATAACATACAGGCACTGGGACATAATCAATTTACCAGAGGGAGACAATCCATTGTACTTATCCAGAACCAGCCCACGCTCAGCTGGCAAACAGCCCATGGCACAGCAGGCACAGGTGGAAGGGGCTCTGAGGCAGGCACAGGACACTCAGGAGTGGGATGCTCAGGAGCGGGAGCCCAGACTGTGGCAGTCCAGGACAGAGAATTAGGGTAGAGAAAGCAACAGTAATTATCACCCTCTAAAGCCAAGTGGCATGGACAAATGATTTAAAAACCTGCTTGGTCAATGAATATATGTCTTTTTCTTGGCCTCTAATAACGATGGTGAGAGAAGTTGCGTGGCTTGGCCTGAAATGGTGGTGCCATGGTCATTCAAACAATGTACTGGTCTAATTTACCAGGTAAAATGCAGTCTGAAAGTCCAGAGCACCTCCAGCAGGTTTTCTAAGAAACAGCTGTTTGGGTAAAGACTCTGGATTGCCTGGTAATTAAAAATAAGTCACTAACTTAATTTCTCCTCCTAATATTTATATATATATACATATATATATATTTAATAGCATTTTGTTACATTCTGAATCCATAGAAATTATACTGCAAGCATGCTTATCCTTGTTCCACAAAATACCAAGCTCAAACATCATATTGTTTAGAAAGGGAAAAATAAAGTTGGGTAAGAGGAGAGGGTTGACATGACCTTCTCTCTGCCACTTTGAGAGCAAACTTTGAGAGCTTTGTACACAGCAAAACAACTTGCAAAAGATGGTTTGTATTACTCAAGCCTGAACCCACATGGCACCTTCTTATCAAAGCACTCCAGGAGCTGCATGTATACTCATCTTACAGATCTGCAGAAAACCTCTCTCCCCACCTGTCTGCTCTAATGTAAAGTGTTGCTGCACTGCCACTGCTGTGGCAGCCCAGGAGCTGGGCTGTGAACGTAAAACCTTGTCTGGTCAGAGCAAGACCATTTCTCCAATGCCGAGTCATTTACAAAAGTTAGTTTCTTAACTAGGAAAACCTTGGAGGAGAATCAGTCATAGCAAGCCCAATAAGTGTGTCTCAGAGGCAGTGCAGTACCCCTAGGGCTGCCCTGCCTCTGAGGCTGAGCATGGGGGAGCAGCAAGCAGAGCAGGGGACAACACGACAGGAGAACACTACTCCTCACAGGTGGGCACAATAAGCTCAGATAGAAAATTGCCCTCTGAAATCTTTGCCATCAAGCTCCAGCACTTAAGATGGGCACTTCTCATTAAGCAGTATTCTGAAGCTGATTTTAAATGCCAAGGGCATGTTTGCTAACATATTTCTTTATACATACCCCATTCTATCAAACAGGCACGTTTGATAAACATATGTTGATTTATAAATTCATGCAGTGTTTTGTAATGCCATTTCAAACATTACTACCATTTCACTTAATTTTATGGCTATCACAGGAAGCTAGGTTAGGGAATTACACACTCCACTGCACCCCAGGAATTGTGGATTGTTCTGAACACTAATCAGATAAAAAAACAAAATAAAAGTTAAAACTGTATTTGTACACCTCCTGCTTTGCCTCTTTCTGCTTTGGCCATCCACTGTCTGAAGTGGTCGAATGAAGTATTTAAACATAAGGTAAGCCCTCTTCTAATTACCTTAAAACACTTCCCACTTCTTTTTTTGCTCTCTCTTTATTGTTATGCATGACTATTGTGCAGAATATATATTTTGCACATTTTGAAAACTGTCCCACCTTAAAGTGGTTTATGTAACAACATTGCATACAAAGTATTTGCAAGTCCTTGAGAATTTATTATAAGAAGTAATTCTAATGAGAGACAGAGAAAATTGTTCATGTAACACACACTAAGGAGACTTAAATGGATGAGAGCAACTCTTCTAATACATGCCTGTGTATGCATACCTACTAAAATCTCTCTGTGCATGTTTTATTATGAACAATTACAGTTTGTTGATTTACGCAGTCATGCAAGATATGTTGTGGTTTTTTTTCCTCATATAACAAAGACACAGGAAAAGATTTTAAATGTGTTAAGTTCTTTGTTTTGTCAGAAGAAAACAGAAGCAAGCCCTTTGTAGCATTCAGCCTTAAGGTAAAATTTTCATTTATCCAAAATTCATACTAAATGTATTCCTCACTGAAATATTTACTAAATACTCATGTATTGAATACCCTTAGTCCTCAGTGATATCTTTTTTAAGTGTAGTGAGAGTCCCTGAAAATGAAGTTTTACATAGACAGGAGGTAATACTTCGTGACAATGGTCAGTTTACTAGTTTTCTTTGGTCCCAATTCTGATGTTAATCAGAACATTACTGGGAACTTGATCAGTAAGAATATAAAAATTTTCCTTCATTTATCCCATTTCAGTTAGTTCACAAGATTCAAATTCCTAGAAAATTGATACATGATGTTACTGTAATGTTGAGGTCCAATACTATAATGGATCCAGTCTAGAGTATAAGATATTAAGCCATATTAGAGGCAATGAATTATCTGTGTTTAAACACACAAACCAGGCATGATGGTTAAGGAGAGAGTATGCTTCCAATGGATCCTTTCAGTTGAAGGCTTTTAAAACATCTGCAGCAAAATATTTATTGTAGTTGTCACAAATACTGTGTTCTTAACATCTCCAATACAAAATACCAGCAGGACCAAATCTATAAAAGCACAGAGAAGTTCTCAGGGGCTTTGAATCCAAAAGGATCATGTAATTAATAAGACTGTATTTGACAAAGGAATATATAATTTATACATAATACAATATATATAGTAGTGCAGAAGTGAACATATAATTTACAGTCATAAGCCTGCCAAATCAAGTTATTTGAATAAGTTTTTAAAACAGCCGATGATGTAATCCAGCTGCACTGGCAGTGCACAGCTCATGTAACCCTGAACACTTCAAACAGTTTAAGGAAGAACTTCATTGTAAACTGGTCTTTGCCTCCTCGCTTTTTAAAGGAAGTTCTTTTGGCTGAGATGAAGGAAAATTAAAAAGAACATTATTGACATAAAACATTAAAAGGCAGGCTTTTCTGAAGCCACCTTCAGTGCATTTTAACTTTTGGCTTTAAATTCCATTATGGGCAACATTTTGCAGAGCATAAGCAGTGATGCAGAAGACCATGCTCATAGGAAAGTTCTGTAGCATGAAGTATAAAATATGTTGATGATTTAACATCTCACACAACCCAGCACTAGTCACAGCGGGGGTCAAAAGCCAAAGTTCAGCTGGACTTACAAATACATCACCCTGAATCAAACAGAGCATTGCTAAATAGTAACAGTCACTAACATACACTCATTACATTAATAAATTGCTCACTAATGGGAACAGTGACAAGTAAGATGTGCACTTAGTGGCCCCGCTTGCAGCTCGCCCTCAATGTCTGAATGCCCATTTTCTCTCTGGGTCATGTTCTAAAGGCTTCAAAGTGCATGAAGGAAAGCTGCTCAGTGTTGTGAAATAAATCAAAGAGTGTCTGCTGAAAATTCCTAAAACGGTTCTGCCCTAATCTCCCAGACCAGAGAGTGGGCTTGCAGAATGCTAAACTTGCTTTTCAAAGAAGATCAAAGCAACAGGAGCAACAATTAAGCACACGGGTGCAGGTGTGCGCATGCGTAGGGCACGGCAGAGGCAGCCAGAACCTCTCCTCAGCCATCCCTGAATGCTAACGCTGACTTATCTAATCATTACACGTGTGATTTGAAAGGACAGGAGGTACACAGCAACTGCACACCTCTATGTAGAAAATACGCTTTATGCACATGCAACATTTCACAAGCTACTCTATCTCCATTAATTTTCAAAAGGTCCTTAACCACTGTCTAATTAAACCAGCCTGGAATTTTGTTGTTTAGTGGTTCAAAGACCAGTGAAGTTGCAATTGTGTATCTATCCTTCCTAGTGGTACTTAGTCTTAGTCTTTCAATAGCGTTTAGTCTCCTAGACTTAACATTTTGAAGACCAGCTGTTTGCCTTTCCTAACACCTTGAAAAACCAGATGCCTCTTCAAGCAGTACTGGGTGATTTGGCAGATTCTCAAGGTGTTGGAACTTGGTACTATTGGACTCAGCCCGATGGTCAGACTCGATGATCTTACAGGTCTTTTCCACCATAAATGATTCTATCATTCTAAGGGCTCTGCAGAGATTTTATCTGCCTGCTTCAACTTCTAAGCAGCACTGACAAAGCCACTGACTTCTACATGCTCTTACACAGGAGATACTCATTTTGGTAGATAAGTGTGCATACATGAGAAGTGCTCATACTAGCAGCTAAACACCTGAGGAAGGGTGACGTTGCATTACAGACGCTACACCTCCAGTGCAGGGAAACGTTTAGCAGCCAGCCTGTTATTTCCCTGACAGTTTGTCTGGTTTCCCCTTCTCAAGCTGGTATTTCACTGCATAAAGTGTGGGGGGAGAAAGGGGTGGAAGGGTGGTGGAAAAGGCAGCTGTGGGAAAAAACTCTTCAAAGTTCACAGCGAGAGTAAGGAAGGAGTAAAACCCTGAATGAACTCTCCTGGCTGAACTGGGTTAGGATGAAAAATACTCCTGCTAAATGTTGAAAATTTAGGTCAGTCTTGTTTATGTGAAGATATAAACCACTGACATTTTGAAAAACATGTGAATCAAAGTGATATTTCAGTTTTCTCTGTGAATCATATTGGGCCACCAGGTCTTTTCATACCAACCAGTTTCTCCCCTGAACTAAAAAAAAAAAACTTAAAATCTGAATTGTCACTTAAGCTATAAGCAGCAACATATTGAAGTACTGTGCTTTAAAATCTAGTGGCAGCAACCACTGAAATATTTCATATTTTTAAAATAAACTGAGTTAAGTGAATAGATACTTGAGAAACATTTAACAGAGAACAAAATAGGTACAGTTTTGAAAGTTATTTGTTGGTTTTTTTTTTTCCCTTCCCTTGTATTAATTAAAAAAGGTTACATTATTCCCCTGTGAGTATCAGGGAAGATGAGGGAAGATAACTGATGCTTTTCTGAGACCTAATTGATGTTATCCAAAACATGCATCATGCCAGATACCCATTACATTTAACACAGCTCAACGTAAGGCGATTTTGATGATGCGAATAGAGCTCAATCCTATTTCTCTTCCAATCCACGTGAAGTTTATTATGCACAGAACCAGGCTCAGTGATGCATTTTGATAAAATGCTACTGAGCAGCATCAAAACTGACAGAGTATGTTGTCTGCCCATACTAGGGCCTCCTACTCTGAAATAAATGACAAAATTTCCCATTTGCTTCCACAGGAGGAGAGCAAAGCTCTTAGAAACCTTTGTATTTAAGGAAAAACAGATTTTCCTCCCACTGATGACTATAGTTTCCCTGAAAAACCAATGGAAATGTTTAATAAGTCAGGTGGTTAGGACTGGGCCCAAAGGTCAGGAACAAAGAATATTAACAGTCCTGCTATTGAAAGACTGAGCAGCATCCTCAAAGCACTATTGTTGTTTTTAAATAGAAAATGTCATTCTTAGATCTAACTAGGAAGATTTAAGAATATATATGAATCTGGAAATGAGAAATGAAGCACACATTTCATTTACTGTCTGGATTACAGATTCTTATTAAACAAACCAGAGCTCATTATAAAATCAATATCAACTTAACCGCTATATTCCCAGGAGAAATGGCAAAAAAGGTCACTCCAAGAAATTCAAACAATTTTCCTGCTGGAAGGGCACGATTTTAATTACAGATACTATTAATTAGAGCTGTCAGTAGGAAGATTGTCCTGTTAATTATCACAAATTCAGTTTCAAGTATGATTTTGGAACCTGGAGGGGTTTTCTTTATTATTATTTAAGAATTCTTGTATTCACATACGCAATTCTTGTATTCAGGAAGAAAAAGACCACCTTTCCCTCCTGTATTAAAACCAAACAAAAACGTTTACAATCACAATCTCTTTGGCCAACAAAACTGATCTGACAAACTACTATTTTGTTCATACTTTAACCTGGAGGACATTCCTTTTTTCCACTGGAACTGCTCTTGCTCTCTTTCGCTTCGGAAGTCATTACATTTAAAGATGTAAAGTGATCTAAAGAGTTTTCTTTTTGTTTTTAAGTAAACATTCCATTTAAATTGAAAAACCAAACCATTCCTGAAGATGCTAATTGTTACAGGAACACTGATATTTATCATTCTGTACAAAAATCTCCCTGGACTCAGCCTATGGAGACATACTTAATATATTACATATTTAACATGTAGAAGGTAGAGGCAGATTCAAACTTTACAAGGAAATGCTAGTTTATTCCCCTATCGTTCCCAGCTGCCAATGTGAATCTATCTCAGTTCCAGAATACAGAAAGGCCATAATTTCTGATTCTAAGCAGAACAAGGTGGTAAAATAAAACTTGACAGAAGAGTGCCACTAGTGAGACTCTATGGGTGCCCAGCAGACAAAAATACTACAGCCACAATGTTTACACATACTTGAGTTCATTTTCCTGGCCACACTCCAAATATTTTGGGTTAACAGACCCAGAGTCTGTGTGGTATACGACCATAACAAATGCATTACCACATCAATAACACACCAAGAAGTAAACGCCAGGATCTAAAACAAACTTCAGGAAGATGTAGAGTGTCTCTCCACCCAGCACTTCGGAAAGTGAAAGAGAAAGCCTGAGGTTTCTTATTTATCTCAAGAAATCAGAGTGCAGTCTTCCCGTATTACTGGGTACACATCTGCTACCATTGTTCTCCCAGAACCAGTGCTGGTTTACCTCCCCATCTATCAGCATTAGATTTCATTTTCTCTGAATAATAGCAGAAGGTGGCAACAGATCGGGTCAAAGGCTCTTTTCATATCACACCCTGAAGAAGTCGATTACTCAAAAAGAGAGACATCTTCAGATAACCGTGCAATCCATTCCTCATAAATGTTAAAGATTTTTTGTTATTAATAGTGGCAGGGGTGACATATTATGGATATTAATGTTATTTTTCAGGGAATTTCAACTGCAAGGGCTTTTTTTTCCTTTTTCTCTCCCCTCCTCCCCTTTCCTAATGTTTCTAATTAGGCACGAATTTACAGCAACCAGCAGAATAGCCAACATTAATACCCATCAGTAAAAAAGCTGGTACAGTGAATCCGCGGGAATATGAATGGAGCAGTGCGGAGGGGGCAGGGCAAGCTGCCCACCCTTCGGCTCCCGGCACGAGGTGAGTCTCCCCAGGGTCTGATGGTTAACCCCAGCGGAAGAAAGCTTGGTCCTTACCTGATAAGCAGTGGGAGCGTCGGACCCGGCGTCGGCCCCCAGCGCCGAGAGTTTCTCCCGCAGGCGGTGGTGGGCGCGGTGGCGGAGGCAGTAGACGACCCCCGATGCCGCCAGGACTCCGGCGATGCAGGCGAGGGAGAGGAGGGTGAGGAGGAGAAATTTGGCGGACTCTGCCTCTTCCGCGCGCTGCGGGAGCGGCGGGACGTTGCTTTTCTGCAGGGGAGGAGAGAGAGGCAGCGCCTGAGTTGCGCGGTCGCTGAGCAGCGCGGAGGAAGGGGACCCTGTCGAGGGTTAAACGCCCGGCAGCGCTAACTTTCAGACAAGGATGGAGGCAAACGGACGGGGAGGGACATCACCGCTGACATGCTCCCCACCTCCATCCCATCCCCTCCCGGCGGCTTGCACTTAACTACTGTAAGGAAGAGGCGGGCGAGCAGGCTACGCATAACACCGCGGCGTGGCGTGCCCCGCAGCTCCACGCACCCCCCCACCGCTGCCCCGCATCCAGGAGCCACGGGCCACGAGGGCAGCAGCAAGGGAAAATCCGATTATGTATTATTTTTTTTCTTGGAGTGAAAAATAAAGCACGTCACAACAGAGGAAAAGAAAAAAGAAAAAAAAAGTAGGTGGCGGTCCTTCCTTTTGTCTGTTGTAGAAGGCAAAGGATAAAAAAAGCCCGATAGGTCCAAACTCCTCCAGATTACTATTATTTTTGCAGCAATAGGAGAGAATCCTTCTAGCGCATTTCACTTGTCTCCATGTGCTAAAAAGTTGTACAATAATTTCCCCTCATTAGCTTCATTATAAGCTATATTAGCAACAATTAAAAACGCAACATGAAAATGAAAAGACCAGGCGCGCAAATTGCAGCAAGACTCATTTGGCCTGCATTCCCCCTTTCACAATTACCAGGGAAATGAATTGAAAAGCACGCCCCTGCCTCAGTCCTGGTTGCTACAAGATGAGAACAATTAGCAAACTCCTTTCCACCACCTAATTTCGCGTGGTAACAAAATGGATTTTTCCCCATGAATGCCTAGCCGGCCTATTCATTATCTCTCCTCTATTAGTAATTTTCTGCTCCGTATTCAGCTAGCCAGCTCTTAATTTCCTCCTGTCTTGCAGTGTACACAGTGGCTCTTATGTCAGGCCCGGTCCATTTTTATCTTGTAATCATAAAGGCCACCAAAGCAATTATCGCTGGTCTTGACTGTAAAAGCTTGTCATTAATTAGCCTCCTTGCCTTCAGTGCTGAGGATTAGCCGGGGCTGAGGCTGAGTTAATGGAAATGCAGGTTCAGTAAGACTCCCGGATTTTCTTGCCTGGATGCTCCGAGCGGAGGAGGAGGAGGAGGAGGAGGAGGATCGCCTAGTTTGTAAACCCCGGGCGGCGGGGGGCGGGCGTGGGGCTCGCCGAGGCCAGGCATGTTGCCGCCCGCCCGCCTCCGCGCCCGCGCAGCCACCGCCGCCTCCCTGCATCCCTCCCCGCATCCCTCCCCTCACCCGCAGCCGGCCCCTCCTCCAAATCCCAACAGCCACCAGGAGAACGGGACTGTGTCCCCCCACACCCCGCCCCAGCCGCGGAGGGCTCGGAGCCGCCTGCCTGCGCCCCCCTCCCTCCTCCCGGGCACCTGCCCCGGTCCCGGACCGCTGCCCACCCTTCGCGCGAGGAGGGGGAACGGGGCTGCTTTGTAGAGGGGACCCGAGAAGGGGTAGCGCTGACGGCAGCCGCAGCCTGCTCGGAGCTCCTGCCACTTCGGTCCTGGGGGGCTGGGGAGCCAGAGTAAAGGGCCGCATTGCTCTGCCATTAGCATCTCCCTGAAAGGCCGCCTTCCCCTCGGGGCCAGGGGTCGCAATCTGCATCTAAATAGGCAGCTCTGCTAAAGCGCCGGCGCCCCTACACCGAGCGCTGAGCCCCGGGACACGGAGCCGCCACGCCGTGGTGTTTGGCCTCCCATTGGCGAGGCAGGGACAAGCCGCTCCTCCCTCCTCCGGACCTCCCTCGGATCGGCCCTGCTACCCGAGTGCGCGCAGAGGCGCGGCTGTCGGCGGGAGGCTGGCGGGCACGGCTCCTGAGTCTCTTGATTCTTTGCTTTCGCTTTTCCTTCTCCGGTTGCCGTGTGAAAGAAGTCCACAAGCACCCGAGGAAAAGGCTACGCGAAAATGATGGGAGCAAAGTGCTGTCAAACGCTCCGAGTAAATACGGGAGGAGAGAAAGCGCATGTTGGCTTCTCTGCCCCTGTAGTTAACGGTGATTGTAGGTGTTGCGTCCAGCTTTGCAAAACCGTTTCCCCCTCAGAACCGCGGCTACTGTCCCCGGAGCTGGCTGCCCTTAATAAAAGATGTGAACGCTGAGATACCCTGCACGTTCTCAGCGCTCGACTGCACCCTTGAACGTGAAACACGGGGGGAAGTTCGAAATCGGCCGTAGAGTGTTTAGGGATGGCTTACACCTCGGTAAGCATCTTCCGTGGGCAGCCAGCATAGCCGCGTCCCTGGTGATGGGCTTCAGGCAGCCGAGGGTTTCTAATCAACCTACACATCTCGGGGGACCGGCGCCAACGCCTGCCCTGGCCTTCCGTGCCCTGGAAGGAGTTGGTGGCCCGACAGCGGGAGGGAAGGGGCGCAGGGGTACGGCGCTGTGTGCCGCTCCTCGCCTTCGCGGCCTCTCGCCGTTGCCCGCCATGTCTCGGCAACTGATGGAAAAGGGAGCGGAGATGAACTCTTCCGTGGGGCCGCCGCCCCTTCTGCCTGCTCTTTCCTCTCTCCTAGCCTTCCTCTCTCCTACTTCACGGGGAGAACCTCCGGAGCAGCTGCCGTCGGGGTCGAGAGAATTCCCCTCTCCATTCCCTACCTCCGGGGAGGGCTGTTTGTTCCTGTCCCCAAACGCCCCCAGGAAACACCCGGGCATCGGTGGCTGATGTCGGCTGCGAAACACTGCGTACACCGTCGAGTAAAAGCGGCGGCGAAGCCCGGCCGCCCGGTTCGGGGTCTCGTACCGGCGGCGCTGCTGGGCCCCGCGCTGCGGACAACTGCTGTCGCAGAGGGCAGCGGGGCCGGGCCCCCCGGTCCTGTTCCGACAGGAGAAAGTCCTATTGCCCCCAAGTCAGTTGGAGAAACCCTCTGCCCTTTCATCTTGCCTGATGCCTGACCAAACATCAAACTATGAAACCGGTAAAAATTAATCCGACCAGTTCATTACCAGCTGCCCCCATCCCTCCAACCAGGAGCACAGATTTCCCCACCCCGCCTAAACCCCTGGTTCTTCCTTGCAATAAGGCCCCAGCCTGAAAAGGAACTCGGGGTTAATTAGAGGCATCCTGTCAGACTTCACTTGAAATTGAAAGAAAAATGTTTAAATATTTATGAATTTGACATTTACAGTCGGATGTCTTTTAAAGCAGAACACCTCTCCCTGTGCTGGTTGGGGCTGCCATGGTGTGTGTGCCTGAGGTGGAAGGGGAACAATAGCTGTTGTATAACAAGAAAAACAAATCACTTTTTTCCCCCACCCTATCCCACCTCCCACCCCCTAAGGCTTAACAAATAAATAGACCACATAAATTACAGGTAATTAAATATTAAACTCAGCTACATGTAACTATGCATTTTAAAAACTTTATATAACAGAATCTATTGACATTCCTCTGAATGATTTTCTCCTTGGAAAATTTGTGTAGTAGCACAGAGCCCCAGTGAAGGAAAAACAATTCCTAAATGGGGGGCTTAGGAAGTGACTCTAAACACAGAGGCTTTGGAGATATTAATCCAGTCCTTATTCGCTTTGAAACAGCCCAGCCTGAGCCTTACTGCTAGAAGGCAAAAGATTTACGCTATCTCAGAACAACATTACATCTACCACTTAGAATTCAACAGTGTCTGCTTGAAGTGTACTGCTTCTATGGTGGTTTGTGGTTGGTTGTTGTTGTTTTGGTTGCCTTTTTTTTTTTTTTTAAAGGGAGAAAAAAATGCTTAAGGTCTGATCTCATGTAGGCTTTCCCAGTCCCTCGACAGAACATGTTTTATATACACCCAAAAGCGAGTCAGTAACTAGAGCAGTCCTAATGCTAGAGTCACAAATCACTGTTCTAATCAAAGAGCAGTGTCCTGTTCTGCGGTGTCATCCCATGATGCAGCAGAACACCCATTTCAAACGATTTCCAGGTAAATGTAAATATTTAATGTACGTTTTCATGTAAATAAGTTCTCACACCTATGCTGGAAGTGTGGGAGAAAGCCTTTGTAAGAGTAGAGAGGGGGTTCCCGGGTAGTGATGTGAAAGCTCACCTTTCAAATGCCTCAGGAGAATTACACTTCATTATTTCCTTTAAGACACAGGGCCTGATTCTGGTCCTCACTGAAACAGAACTTGAACTGAAGCTGAGACTTTGTTTTGCTTCATAAATTAAAAAAGATAGTCCAAATTTTAAACCCAATTTCCCAATTATTACACCTGATCTCTCTTCCAGTTTACAAAGGAAAAAAATCACTATAATTAATTTTCAAACAACTTGATATTTGGTTTTTTTTGTTTTATTTGTTGTTTTGGAGGTTTTTTTTGGTAACTTTGGCATGCCTTGATTTTTACACATATTACACAGTTTTATTTCTGACCAATTTCTTAATAAACACAGGCGAAAAAAAAAAAAGAGCTTCAGAATATGATTTGTTTCAAAATATTAGAACGTTAAAAAACTCAAGAAGTGCTATTTTTAATTTGGAATTCACTATAGAATCTAATAAATGAGAGAAGTGAGGCGGAAATAATCATGTATTAATTCTGTGCATTACAAAATCTTTTCAGAAGCTATTATCAGAGCAAGAGGCATTGTGGTTTGGATTCAGGGTGGGAGAAATCCTTTGTGCAACTGAAAGCTATTGTTCCTCTGTGCAGATGAAATTGTACTTGCAAATCTGCCATTCAAGGAGGGGAAAAAAAGTGCCTAGGCAGAAGAAAAGAATTCTACAAGAAAATCATTATTCTTAAAAATAAACTTTAAGTTTTAGTTCATTGGGTTGTGGTTTTGTTTGTCAATTTTCTTTGTAATTTTTAAAAAGAGGATTCTTTGCTATTGGTTGTAGCTGCTGACATAAAGGATATAGGTATTATTTCCTATATATAGAAAGCATGATGAAAGATATGTGTGGGTGTGTAGATGTATCTATATAATATGTATCTATATATATATACACACACAGACACACACACACATATCTGGGCATGTCTGCTTCATTACATAAATCTAAACTTAAATCCACTTCATGTATTTCGCCTCTCTAAGGTTATTTGAGACATAGGTTGAGATACATTATGCTGGTTAAATTTTCATAGGGTGCTAGAACATCAGAGAAACACTTTATATTAGGAGGAGCCTGGCTACCCTAAGTTGTCCCCAGGAAACCTACAGATGACCTTTGTTTTATTCCTTTAATAAAACAAGGCAGCAAACAGAACGGAAAGCAACATCAGCCTTGGTTTTGGTTCCTGCTTCTCATCCCCTGCCTTACGTTTCCAGTCAGGTTAGACTGGGACAGTAGGGCCTGAGATGTTCACTTGAAGTGCATATAATGTTCTTCCTGTTCAGCACTGCACTCCTGAGCTGTAGGGTTTGGGCTAATTTTTGGTGTTTCAAGGTACTCTCTTTAGAGTTAGTAAGAGATTTCTAGGGCTACTATCCTCTGCCTCCCTTTTCACCATCACACTCCTCCCTTCCTGGAAAGCTTGTCTGATGCCAGCATCACTCTCATCAGATGTCAGTTGATCACCTGAAATGAGGTCAATTTAACACTTTTACTCGGGAGGATGAGATCGGATGGAAAAGTACTTTTTGCTTCTTTTAGGGGTTGGACAGATTACACAAATCGACAAACACAAAAGGCAGATGGATTTCTGGGAACTGCAGCTTATTGAAATCACTGAGAAAGGTCACTGGAAGATCCAGATCTATTCATCTATAGGGGTACAACGATCTTTCTGCAACCTTCAACACCACAAAGCACTCTGGAGCACCTCTATACCTTTTAGTAGGATTAATACCATGAACAATTACTAAGTACAATCAAGAATTTGGTGAGTTCAAAGATCCATTGGTCAATGGTAGATACTTTCTTCTGGCTTCCTAAAGGCAAGCGAAGTTTCTGGTTAGAGTTACAAGAACGTATAGCTATTACCCTGAATCCCACTACATGTTGATGCTGAAAGATGTCAAGATGTCCAAGAATCTCAGAGAAGTTTGTGGTGTGGAAAGAATAAGGTTGCAAAAGAGTAAATTTTAAGAGCTTCAAGATTGTGCCTTTTTTTAAAGTCCGCACTTAGTTAAAGAGTATGGCGCCAAAGCCTACAGCATCACTGAGATATTGTAGGGACAACACACGAGTTGGAGAAACAAGAGAGCCACATCCATGCCTGTGGAGGAGGTAGGCGAGCCAGAGACGGAGGGAGCGTGACCCATCCAGCCTGAAGTCACGGAGCATGCCTCTGGAGCGGCAGCAAGAGAAGGGTGCGGTGACACCAAGTGAAGGAACTTCGATTCCTGTCTCTAAGGTCTCAGGAGCAATGAGGGGGAAGCAGCAGAATGGAGGCACCAGGAAGCAGATTTCCTCCTCAGCCCAGGCTTTGTAAGCCGGAGTGACACAGATAAACAGAGGGACTCAGCAGGTCCAAGTCACAAAGTATCAGAGCCTGAGCCAAGAGAACGGTCAGCGATAGCCAAGCTTAATCAAGTATCTTCACCAAGCAAGAGAAACACAAGCCGCAGTGCCAGCGCTGATCTAATGCTGATGCTGAAGGCACATAATTTAGGGATTATATGAAGTGCCCTTAAACCTGAGTGCCAACAACCGAGCTCTCTCTCGGTAACACATTGGCCGAGCCGGAGGCCCCGTCGGAGAAGCGGCCGCCCCGTCCCGCAGGGAGTCGGACCGGGCCTCGCAGGTCCCCAAACACCCTCGCCCGGAGACGGGGCTCCGGTCGCCGTCTCCGCACATCCACCGCAGGCAACCAGTTCTCGAGGCTGCGATCTACGAGCGGGCCGAGGAGAGTAGGAGCGGAGTGTCCCCCTCCACTCCTCCACCGTTTGACTGCCCCGAGTCCTGCAACATTCTCAGGGCATCGCTCGACTCTCGGAGCCGCAGTGGAGGGGCCGGGAGGAGGCGAAGTGGCCCTGCCTCCGCCCCTCCCGCTTCACCAAGACCTTACCCAAGCCCTTCCCCTGCCTCGACCGATGGGGCGAGTGGTGGCAGCGGCTGCCCCCCATCCCGCCCGCCCCCACATCCCGCTCCTCCGCCCCACGCCGCGCACACAGTTCCCCCTCGAGATCTGGCCAGGCCACCTCGAAATACGGCGCTCCCCCGTGTTCCCCCATCTTATTCCCCGCCGCATTTACCTGCCGCCATGGGACGGGCTCCCTCCTGGAAGGGCTCAGCGCACCTCCGCGGGCTTTAGCAATCCTCTTCCAGTGCCAAAACTTGTCCCCTCAACCCACTCCTTAGCGGAGACAAAGGCGGCGGCAGGCACCAGCACTCCCGGCAGCCGCCTCCCTGCTCGGCGCGGCGGGGCGGGGGAAGCTGGCGGCCCCGGGCGGACTCGGGCAGCTCCCGCGGGGCGCGGGCGCGGGTGGAGGATGCCGGCGCGCCCCGGCGTTGCCCTCCTTATATCGGGCGGCTCGCAGCCCCTGCCGGCTTGCCGCACATGGCCCATCCACCGGTTGCTATAGCGATGCCTCCCCTCCACATGTTGCTGGCAGCAATTGGCTAAGGAGGTCTGGGCTGTTCAGAAACCCTTCGCCGGAGTGAGGCGATGAATGGACACGGGCTGTGTCACTCATTTGGCAAAGCTGTTTGCGGTTTCTGGTGTGGATGTGTAGGGGTTTCTCTACTCTTTTTTTTGTTGTTGTTGTTATTGTTGGGGTTGTTTTTGTTGTTTGTTTGTGGGGGGTTTGTGTGTGTTTTTTGTTTTGTTTTTCTTCCTTTTTTGTTTGCTTTTTGTTTGTTTGTTTGTTTTTAAAATCGTATCCCGCCACGTGTTTGTTTTTGTTTTTCTGTTGGTGCTACTCTTGCAACACGGAAGCGGAGGGCAGATCAATGATGGAAAGCCAAAAATCAAACAAGGACAGCAAGGAAAACCTAGAGATAATTTGCATGACAATACAGCAAAGAAGCCTGAAGCGTTTCATCCTGAAAAGACTTTCCTCCATTAAAAAAAACCCCACACGGTGCCAAGCAAAGGATGTTCAAACTTTACTCCCTCTCGTCCTCGTTCTCCTCATAAGACAGGACATTAGGAAGAAGCAGTGTGCTGTGACCAGCCATGGGACAGTGGCGGAGTTTAATAAACCCTATCAGGGACAGCCGAGGGCGGGTAAGAGCGAAAGGGGCCGTGGTGTGCCCGGAGCTGCACGCCCTAACTTTCAGTTAAAGCCGCTTTTCCGTGCAGGTGCCCTGGGGCAGCACCGACCCGGAGACAGTCTTCCCGGTCTCCCCCAGATTACAATGTGCCCCCAACAAACACGTTGCGGGGGCATCCCCGAAACATTAGCCTGCGGAGATCCCCGGCTGCGGGAGTGGGATAAGAGCGAGGGGGGAGCAAGGAGGGCTGCCAAGTGCAGGTGACAGGTCCTTGAGAGGCCCCTTCATACACCTCCCACCGCAATAAAGCGCCCTCCCCCTTCCCTCGCCCACTGTTTGCCGTTGCCGCTCCAGCTGTGGATGGCAGGCAGGGCAGAACTGGCCCTTCTCTGTGGCGAGGGGAAGGCTTCCTTCCCCCTTCTCAGACCCAGCCTCCCTCCGCACAGGAGGTGCAGCCCCAGCGCGCATCCCACAACCCCTGGGTAAACTCGACCTGAGCCAAGAAAGCCGTAAATCAGAGAGGGGGAGCTGCTCCTCCCTCCCATTCCCCAGCCGTGGGGTGGCCCTGGCGGCTGGGATACGGTGTGGAGTGGTCAGCATGAGGGAGTGGGGATGGGATGGGTAGGGATGGCATGGAGAGGGGGGGCCGCCCTCTTACCCACACCTTCGCCTGACCAACAGCCATCCAGGGCACGGCCCACAGCCTTTAACTTTCCCTCTTTTTTTCACTCTTCCACCCCACGACAACATTCACCCTGTCTGAAGCTGGCGCCTTGGTAAGCAGACGGGCCTGTCCAGAAAGCCAAGCAAGGGTAAGGGGTAGCATCCTCAGTCCTGTCCCCAGAACGACGCTATTAGCACCAAAAGTGAGGGATACTCAGAAAGCGCAGTCTCCACTCCCACCCACCTCCGATAACCACAGACCCACACCAAGCCTGCTCATTTCAGACTGGAAGATGCTGTTTCTATCACCAGCACTTCTGACAATAAGGTTCCCAGGGAAGAAGTACTGCTCACGCTCTTAGGTGTTCACGGAAAATCCTTCACATTCCCACAAATTTAGCTTCTCCAAACATTTAATCAACTACATTTTTTAATGCATAGCATCAGCTTTCTATTTTGTCAGTGTGTCAGCCTGATAGCACTCCTCTTCCTCTAACATTATCCTGCCCTGGTAATATGCTCACTAACCTGTATTACTTGAAAGATAGATGAATCTGCCAAGAGATTTCATTAAAAGAACATGTGTGTTTGCATATTGATCCTTCTGATGAACTCTCTGAAATGGATGAATACTTCCATTAGCTTTATACCTTGTATTTTGTTTTTATTTACAAATATACTAATTATCATTTCCTGGGCAAATATTGCCTCTTTTCAGAACTGTCAGGTGCTGAATGGATTGAGCATGGAATTGACTGGCCAAGTATCAAGAGACAGCAAAATACTGTCAAAAGAGATTACTTCAGCACTGAAATTTTGAGAAATTTGTAGTGTAATTTAAGATACTTTTCATTTTTTAATACAATATTCATGATGCTTATCATGTGCAAATGTCTGAGGGTTATGTCACAGGGAAGAAATTATAGACGCAGATTATTTAATCTAAACGTAGATTATTTAATGTCTTTATCATTAAAAATGTAGGACTTTTTGCCACACAGAAAAAAAAATTCAATTGTTCACTAATTTAAAACATTTTGTAGAATTTTCTTAGTACTGTTACTTACAGCCCTTATTTATGAAGCGACTTACAGGTACTTGATAAAATCTAATTTTCAACTGAATAAGATTCATTTAGGGATGCAAATACATCTTTTCATATGATTTAATGCATTTGTTAAGTGGAAAAATAAAACAACCTGTCATCAGTACTATTTAATCATAGAATTTCTAGACAGTTTAATATATATTTTTTTCTTCTCTTGGAAAACACTTGAAATTGAAGGTAAAAATGATCTTGAGTCAGTTTCTCCATTATTTCACCATTACTTTTAAGATTTGCATTAACATTCACTCAAATTCAAGAGAGGTGTTTGAACTATGCCTAAACACAAAATATTCTGAACCTTTCCATTTCAACAAAAAAGGTGCTGAAACATATTTCCTCTTTGTACAGCACAAAACTCCTGTCTGACAACCAGCAATATTTGTCAGGACTTCTCATAAATCTGTTCATAACTCGGTGCTGAAAACCACACTGACCTTTCAGCCTTGATTTCTGAATACAGATCTGTCTGCAATCTTAACTTCAGTCACTTCTTTGTGCAAATGCATGCACAATGTATAGCATGATTTTCATGCTTTTAAAGGGTGTAAGATAAAGTTAAAACACCATTTCACCTTACTTATTCTTTTGTTTAAAAGTTTTATCTAACGTCCTTTAGAACCCTTCACCTTAAATACAAATCTGAGTATGTTTCAGATTTGCCACAGATTTTCTGTCCGTGAGGATCTTAAAATCAAAGTTGAATTTCTTTAGCTCCTATGAAAAAGAGGTCTTTTCCCAATATTAATTCCTATACACACTTTTCCTAATTACATTAACTTCAGGAATACGTGTATTAAAAAAGAGATGGGCTCCCATGTCTTGGAACCACCACATCTTTCTTACAAATAAACCCAATACCTAGTCCCTGATTTGATAATGGACTTAGCAATATTTCAACCACTAGACTTCACTGAGTCTTATGTCTTATCTTCTTGTGCTCATCTGCAAAGATCAGCACCAGACACTTTCTACTTCCAAGCAAATTTTAGAGCTCTTAGCTTTATTAAGAAAATGATTTCATTCTGGCTAAGATTTGAATCTAATTAATCTGTCTTGCAGTTTAAAAATGATAACTAAATTCAAGTTGCATACTATTCTTCAGAGACAGCTTAAAATATTAATTAACTAAAGAGTGCATTTTCCATTTATTTTAATTACATTAATACAGTTTCAATAAATAAAATAGTGCTACGCTTCATCAAATCAAACAAACCTGAATGCAAATTTTTCTATTGATTAGTTATCTGCTCACATTGGCCTTTTTGACTGTTTATTTTTTAATAGGAAAGAGATGCAGAATTGTTTGGGGGTTCCCATTAGTGAATGGGAAAACATCAGATAAGCCTGCTAAGAGGCTGTCAGATATAGCCTTGTAAAAGTTACACTCATAACATACTGCTTATAAAGGTAATCAGTGATATCACACTGGATGCCTTTATAGACATTTTTAATTGAGTTAAGATTTTATTTTAGTACATTTTCCCAGGTTAATAAAAAAAGAAACCTAAACCAACAATCTGTCAGAACCCTCTGATTCACTTGCCTGCCATGCTTACTGATCAATAGGAAAAAAAAATGCTACAAGACAACTGGATTGGTTGTCCTTTTAATACTCAATTTAATTAAGCTTGACATGTTCTAGGTTTGCAAGTGAACCCCTATCTTGAGATAAACCACAGGACAAGACAGAGGCAGTCTTGTTAGTAGCTAGATCAAAATTTTTTTAGAGTCATTCTATCTAATTCAATGGTAATTCTATCCTTCAAATATTTGAACAGCAGCATCAGCTGAAGGAAAACTAAACTGAAGAAAAAGTTACAAAATACCTTGGGAGTCACAGTAGGTGTTTTGAAACATGTCCTTTAAACATTCCAGAACAGTTTCAGTCTCTTTATAATTTAGGGCCCAATCCTGCACACCCCAATCTGAGAAATTAATTATAAATTGAGGGAACTCATCAGAATAGCAACTGGAACACAATAGTAAATGCTTTCAGGGTCATGCTTTATGTAAATCAATATTTCACAAAAACGCTTGCAATATTGAAACATTAATTGCATCGCGATTAGTTTTATATGAACGGAATACAGATAAAAATATTACTTTAAGTTTTAACGTGAGAATAAATACCATCCTTATGAAAGTCTGATTAAGAAGCTTCTATAAAAATGTCAACTCAAAAGTTGTCTTATGTTAAAACACTATGAGAAATGCATGATTTTACACTGTGATCTTGTTATAACAAAACATGGCTCTCGCTGAAACGCTGAACTTATTCTACGCATCAGTAGTGTACGTGCCAAGAATTCAGAGAACTGTTAGGTATCAGTTTTCTCTACTGTAATATCAGCAGATTTGTTAAAGTGCTGTTCTGATATTGTCGTGAAAAGGGTATTTATTTCTTCTTTCCCAAGATGAAAACAAACTAGCAGAGTTTACATGTGAAAAAGTATTTTCAGAATAGTAGCCAGTGCTGCAGATCCACACGAGATCTTAAATCAAGATGTGGGGGTTTTCTGACACAAATATTGCTCTTTTTATCTTATCTTCTAATACTGGTAGCCTCAAGACAAACACAGCTTATGTTAGAAAACTGTCCTTCATTACATTGATCGAAATTCACTTCTAACCTACCTGAATCTTGGGGCAGAACATTGTTATTAGCTTCCAAGTGTTTGCATTAGACATGTAAATTAATGAAATGCTTTAAATAAAGTTCTAAAACCAGATGGTTTGTGAAGTTCTTACATGCTTTGTACAGTTCCACTGAGTTTCTTTTCACGTTGACTTTCTGGCTGCAAAGAAAGTCCATCTTTGTGGAAAACACAGCAATGCTTTTTATAAAAACATTTTAAGAAAGCATTTAAACTGGTACACAAAGTTTTAACAAATGTCAGAATTACAGAGCGCTGTCTGACCAACTCAAGTTCTTGCGCCACTACTACTCCGCTTTACATTTGGTGCTACCATTGCTTTAGGGTCCCTGATACAGGTCTTGCCTTTACCTTGCGACCCACAGAAATAATAGAAGTCTGAACTGCATTAACAGTATCACCACTAACACCAGTTCTAGAGCTGAGCTTCAACCATCTGAGTTTTACTTTGGCAAAGATGGCAGACACCCAGTAAAATCCTCCTTATACTTTCACACCACTCCCACTCCCACCCAAATTCCATATTTTAGAAAGCAATTTGCCAGGGTTTTCCTCTCTCTCTCCTTTTTTTTTTTTCCCCTCCCCTCCTGAAAAAAGGGCAAAATGTCCCTTGATAGAGAGCACAGCAAGCAGGCACCATGTGCAAAACATCTTTAATACAACTAGATTTCTGAAAGTGTGAACCAGAAAGAGAAGGAAGAACCTGACACTTGCAGGAAGGAGGATGGAGACCAGGTAACTACCAGAAACTACTCTTATCCTCTCTGAGTCATACTAGCATTCAAGAACATTGGAAAGAGATTGCCTTTTCTGGCTATAGAACCAGGAAGCTGACTACATTGGTTTATGCAACCACAAGTTATAAAACCTAAATAAATAATCACATGTGACAGCATGCTAGAGAGTGCAGCACACAACCATTTAAAATATACTTGCTTTAAATTTATGCTTTCAAATCACTATGAAATCAGGAAGATTGTTGAAAAAGTACTCATCCTGTGTTCTGCATGTAATGAGACATGCATGCACAATTTAAATTTTTTTCTCTCTCAAATGGTTTCAGAACAAAGTTCTGTAGATTTAAAATTATATTTTAACCAATAAGACTCTAGAGTCACTGCTTTACTGACACAGGTATGTTAATTTACATGAAATGAAGGCATGGTCTCTCATGGTTTTTTTGCAGACACTTAATGTTTGAAGCAATTATCACTGAAGTATCCTTTTTTTAAGGGGGAAAAAAAAATCTAATTTATGCAAACAGAAGCTTTCACCCTTAAACAATGGTCTTACAAATGGCACCAAGAGCTATGTCCACATGCCTATCACTGGATCCCCACAACGCCATCAAAATTTTGGAAGGGCAGCAAATGAAGGGGTCATGCCAGAGCTTGATAAGACATGCACTGACAAGCCTCTCAAGCAGAGCTAATTGCAGAGGGAAAGTCAGAGCTCCAGAAAATATCTTCTATTTATCACTGTTTTTTTGGTGAATTGTTCAGGCTTTTGAAAGAAAAGACCTTCTTGACTCTTCCCTCCTTTCAGCCACTTTTATGTATAACTTTGTTCAAAATGGTTTCCAATAAAGCTCAAAGATTTCCCTTAAATCAATGTAGAGTTTAAAACTATCCCTAATACTAATGAAATGCAGAGCTCAGGCTAATTTAGGGTTTCTTGCACCATCTCCAATTAAATGTATAAAATTTACATTTGTACAATGAATTAGATAGACGTAGCTGCTCCTAAGTTTTCTCTGTTGCATTTCCTTGTGAATTCATGGAATTTAAAGAGGAACAGGACTTTAGAAAAACTTCCTCTGGAAGTCCTTCAGCCTTCCTCGGATCCTGCTCTCAGAGCTCCTGAATGCACTGTGGAGATCTCAGGATGAACTTCAAGCATACTCAGGGAAGAGCTGAAGGTTTGGTGCTTGGATCAATTGCTTTGCACATGAAAGCGTAACTCTCTGTCAGGCACTATAGAGGCCAGGAAATGAGTGCCACGATCAAAGCTTACACCTTTTCCTATGACCTATCCCTGCTTCTAGGCCAAAAGCACACCAGGACTTGACTCCACAGGAAAAAAGGAAACTATGCCTTAAAGTATTGCATTGTTTAAAACATAAACATACTGAAAGTTTTTAGAGTTAGAATTATGATTAATAGAAACATTCTGATGTTCATCTCTTCAAGCAAGTGGAGAAGATGCATTTGGGAAAAGGACATGAGAAGGTATCCTTTAAATTCTTTGTTTTCCTACATCATTATCTCTAACCAGCTTTTAAATAGTTTCCTTCCTTTAGTTAAATTACACCTTGGGACTGATTATCCTGTCTTCTGTTTCACTAAGCCAAACCTTTGACCTGGCACTACTGGGGACTATTTTGTTGTGACCCCACTGTCTATGTTCCCTGATACATGCATATGCATTTCATTCTGCTTTCTTCCAAAAAAACCCACAAGTCAAGTCCATGAACTACAGAAAGTCCTTTAGGCTCCCAGTTACGGGCTCAAGTGAGATGCAACTGGTCCTTTGTTCTCCTGCTGGTCCAAAAGGGCTCATATCAAATACAATTTCTTTTATTTTACGTTCAATGTGTTAATTACTCTACTGTTGATCACAATTAAAAATCAACTGAAACAAATATAATCTCTTTAGAAAAGTTACCATAGAAACAACAGCGGAGAATTCCCTTTTAAAATGTCAAGATTTCCCTCACATTTAAATACGGACTCCCAGGCATTACTCATGCACCATTAAAAACTGCAACATATCCAGTGAGTCATTAGTTTAAAAATATATCCACAAACACACACACACACTCTTTCAAAGACAGACATGCTTTTGTCTCAGTAAATATGTATCACGACACAGCCCAACTCTTGGTTTTGTCTTGTTCTGTTTTACATCCCAAGAGAAAACTTGAACACTGTTGCAGTTTGTTCAAACACCTGACTGAGGAAGGAAAACAAAAAAAAAAAAAATCAAAATCAAGAGTGACAAAACACACAGAATGTGAGAAATCCCAGCAAAAGCTACTCAGAGAGGAAGAATAACTTTGTACATATTTACATGGTAGTAGACAAGATGAATGGAAAGAAAAATGTCTGAAATGAGACACAGCGCAGACATTCTCCACACGCAGAGAGAATTGTAATGTATCTTAAAGTAAGAGTATTTTAAATGGAGAAAACTCCTAATCTAAACTAATCGAGGCTAAGGTACTGTGCTGTATCAGATGACTCCCATTTCTTTGTATCAGCCTCACATCCTTCTTCTGTGGGGTAACTGGCAAACTCTGACAGCTCTTGGCAGAGCAGAAGGCGGCCCATTTGCAGTAAGGCACATACAGATCATACAGAACCAGAAGAAAATAATCCTGAGTCAAAGTGGAAGATGCTCCACAAGAAAAAAAAAAAAAGCAAATTTAAGAAGATTCAGAACTGACCACAAAGAAACTAATAAATAGTTTATGCTTAAACTCTTGCATATTTAGAGGAGATAATAATGTAAAGGCACTGTGCCTTCCCTTTGCATTACTGGCTCTGCTGTAGATAAATAGCATGGCTGAATGGATCCAGATTAATGATAATAAACAGAGTTTTCTCATTTTCTTTGTACTAAAGCCAAACTGAAAAGGAGGAAAAAACAACAAAAATGAACTCAATTGGTTCTTGAGGCTCTTACAGAAATGTTCTATTTCTTTTATTTTCTTAATGCAGTCTTTGAAATGAAATTTTGAATTTTTAGTAGAAGTCCTCCCATTCATGCTAAATATTTTTTCTTTTCTATTTTTTTTAAGCCACCTTCCTCCACTTTCCCTCCCGTTGTCACTTACTCAGAAATGTTATATTTCTTTTATTTTCTTAATGCAAACAGTCTTTGAAATGAAATTTTGAATTTTCAGTAGCAGAAGTCCTCCCAATTCCTACTAATTTTTTTTTTCTTTTCTATTTTTTTTTAGGCCACCTTCCTCCGCTTTCCCTCCTGTTGTCACTTACTCAGAGAGAGAAATAAACACTGAAGGACAGATGTATGAAAAATAATAAATCCAGTTTGAAAAGCCAAGGCAAACAAAACCATTTTTCTTTCTTCCAATACTCACTTTCTACTGAGTATTTAAACTTGTCAGAAATCCTGCAAACATTTCCAGTATGAAAGAAATTTAAAATACAACATTTTGTCTTTTTTGGGGGCCACTTACTAATTTATATAATTGTACTCTGATAGTTAAAATATAATTTTAGGGGCTTTTAAATATTTTTCTGACAACATTGTTTTTTCTGTTCCCAGTTCAACTGAATGAGATGAAAAGAGAAGAATAAACTCAAGGAATGAAACAGATTATGAAAGGGTGAGGAGAGGAGGGGTACTAGGGCAAATATTTGTAGACTATATCAACAGAAAAACATATTCTGGAACTGACACCACACTTTGAATTATTTTATAAATTTTGATTGTAAATTTCCTACCAATCAGAAAGATAAACATCTGCAGATGATCCTTGAGGTCCCTTCCAACCTCACCATTCTATGATTCTATGTAATATTTTTCTCCCTAATGCCAGGAAGGGCAGTGCATAGTACAGCTGTAACAGAGCTATCTTTGCCATCTTGCTTCTGATTTAATATGTTACTAATTCTAACAAGAAAGATCAGGGTTTGGAAATACTTAGATGCCATTTTGCAGCAGAACTAATCTCTTGAAGAGTCCTGTTCCCACATTTAGCCCAGATTGTGCCCCAGCCACACCAATAAGAGGCATCTAGCAAGAGACAGAAGCAGAGCATAATCAGCGAGGAGTGCAGGGAAAGCTTTAGGTATGAAATGCAGGCACATCATAGCAGGTTTTCAGCTGGAATTTGGCTTTAACTCTTTGGGAATTGTGTTTATATTCATTCCCACAGAGGGAGTTTCACATAGGAAATGATCTGTTTGTTTCAAAACCAGCTTGTTCAACAAGGCACATTTATTAGGTTATGGACTCAGTGCCATAACATAGCGTGCTCATGAGAGCTGGACTTTGCATCTGGCTATCAAATGTAGGTGATTAATGTGGGAAGCTACCCTGGCAGAGAGTTCCCTGCTGACCACACATCTGAGTGTGGGCTATTTTTATGTGAAGTGTGAGATTTGCTAGAGGGAGGTGTTAGTTTCCTCAGCAGACCTCCTCACCTTGTTTCTTGAGCGGGATGCATTTTCTTTATTGTGAGAATTTCTCTATGTTCACCTCGTCATTCATTTGCCTTTAGATAGGAACAAATATGAAGTGGGACCAACACAAAGGACTTGAGGTTCAGCCCTGAAGTCCCTTCTACACCATCCTGTAGCTTTGCCACATATGAGTAATGTAGCTTGCCCTAAAATCACGACAAAAAAAAGATCTCTATTTCATTTCTCTGGTCCTCTCTCCAAAAGACAAGTTGCTGGAGCTGTAACAGTTTACACTGGGGAAGGTCTGTCCTCATCTATTTTTATTCACACATATGAATCACACTTCCATGCACCGCAGCTAGAAATAAAGCAGTAGTCCACCTCAAAGTTTTAAATTAGTTAGGGCTTAATTAAGAGTATGATAGAACAGATAGGAAATTTGAGATGCAGTTAGTGGGTAAACTGATGCAGATGCAAGCTCACGTGTCTGCTGTATACCTCAATGTGGTATTTTTCATGCAGAACAAATGTCCCACTCATTTTCCCCCTTTAGATATAACATAGAGTAGTGTAATAACTATGATTACCATTATATGAAAATGAAACAATTTTTAAATCAGAGGGTTTGGAAACATGACTATCATACATATGACAAAGAAAAATGCTATCTTTCTGCATCACTTTATCTCATACATGAATGAGGGTTGGATCTTGGCCCACTCCAGTTTTCAAGCAACTGCAGACTTGGGGTAGGCAGGTCCCTGAGCACTCTCAAGCATCAGAGGCAGAAGAGCTTCTGTCTATTGATTCCTCCCAGCCTCTATAGAGAGGCCACTCCTCCAGGACAGGAATACAAAATGAGTGCATTAAAGCAAGAACTTCCAGTTTCTTTTTAGGGAGCCCCCTTTAATTTTTAACTACTGTGATGCTGAGTGAGTGGTCCCTCAAATGGGGAAACACCTCAGAAAGATGACCAAAGCTCTCCTGTCTTATACAAGTAGGACAACCTAAAAATCCTGCACAGGTCTGAGCATTCACCCACATGGAAATGAGAGGTGGAACAAGACTGTCAATTATATCTTATCCCAGCCATTTGATCAAGTACTTTGCTCAACAAGACTCCTGGTTGAAATTTGGTTGTTGCACAAAAAATCTCCCTGTTGCACTTGACTGCTTGCAATAAATGCACCACTGGCCTAAAATCCAGTAGACTTTTCAGTTGCCTTGATAACATTTTGTTTCTGCCAAAAGTGTTTGCTCTGCATCTGGGTTCCTTCAGCTGATGGGGCAGTGGAGGAGAGATGCTTAGCAACTAGCTACCTCTCTTTGCCTCAATATCAGACCAGCTTTTAATTTCTCCTTGTAGTCTCCACTCTGTCTCATGACTTGAATCATCTTTGAAACAATGTCTTCATACCACTTTAGATTTTAAAAGGCAGTTCAACTGGATAAAGTACAATGAACAGAAACCCAAACAAACAGATAATCAGAATTATTACTTTTTAAGCTGCTTGCTTTCTGTTGGTTTCCCACAGAGTCCTGACTTTTGCCCTTTGCTGCTGTATAGAGCAGAGTTTAAGACGACCGTGGATCTGAGACTAAGAAGGTTCTGTTGCTTTGCGGCCTGCTACACCACTTAATTTAAGCAATCAAAAAGTTTGGTTTTAGTCCTCACTATGTGTCAGTGACAAGCGGCAAGGAGGGAAAGACAGTATCTTAAGACTGTATTATGAAAATACAGTTTTAATTGCAGTTTTGTTAACACATTTAATATATTAGAATAAACTCTGCATTTGGCCCAAGAGTTGGAGCTCCTCGTAATCGAGAGCTAGAGAACAAGAATTCTTTACATGGTTTTCCAGTGACTGAGAAATGGAATAAATCCAAAATCCTTTTTATGAGAGAAGAAATCAGGCAACTGAACAGTTACATTATATGGTTTAGGGCTACAATTAAAAATCATGATTTTTGGGATTAAACTTCCTGAATGGAAAAGCAGGTTGACTGACTGCGTCCCGCGGCTGCATGCTAAGGAAACGTGCCTGGACTTACGGTGTCAGTACATCAGCTCCCACTGCTCTCCTACATCAGCAGGTCACTGCTAATTGCAGCACTGAAGAGCAGTGCTGTGCCCTTCCTGTGTGCTCTGAGCTGGGGGCATTCCTTCCTTCCTGCCCCCTTATGGTGTCTGGCCAGAGGAGTGCTCCTTAGACATTTCAGCAGATGCGGTGCTGCTGAGCACTGAACACAGGGAGCCACAGGGTTGAAGGCAGGACCTGCAGCCTCCAGTCCACTCCTCCTCTCTGCACACTGAGACACTTGGAGTAGAGAACCAAAGGATCACCTTGATGCCATCCTTCATGCCAGTGACAGAAGCTCTCATCCCACGCCCAGACCTAAAGTTGACTTTTTGCTGTATTTTGTGGCTCATTCATTAGAAAACTGTGTAAGAGTGGGGTAAGGAGAGCTTGGGACTCTCTGGTAGCCAGTCTGTGTCTTAGTACATCTCCAAGCTTTCACACACAGTGGTCATGTCTGAGCACTGGAGCCTGTCTTCACCTCTTTGTAGAAACATTTAGGGCAAGGGAGGTGACTCTCCCCCTTTACTCTGCTCTCCTCAGACCCCACCTGGCGTACTGTGTGCAGTTCTGGAGCCCTCAGCACAGGAAGGACATGGAAGTGTTGGAGCGGGTCCAGAGGAGGCCACGAAGATGATCAGAGGGCTGGAGCAGCTCTCCTATGAGGACAGGTTGAGAGAGTTGGGGCTCTGCAGCCTGGAGAAGAGAGGGCTTCAAGGAGACCTTGTAGAAGCCTTCCAGTATCTGAAGGGGGGGCTACAAGAAGGTTGGGGAAGGACTATTGACAAAGTCTTGCAATGACAGGACAAGGGGCAATGGGTTTAAACTGGCAGAGGGCAGATTCAGACTGGATGTTAGGAGGAAGTTCTTTCCAGTGAGGGTGGTGAGACACTGGCACAGGTTGCCCAGGGAGGCTGTGGCTGTTCCCTCCCTGGAGGTGTTCAAGGCCAGGTTGGACGAGGCCTGGAGTGACCTGTACTAGTGGGAGGTGTCCCTGCCTATGGCAGGGGGTTGGAACTAGATGCTCCTTGAGGTCCCTTCCAACCTTATCATTCTATGATTCTATGATAACCATCGCAGGACAAGCAGGCCAGTCAGGCTTACCTGCAGAGAAACCAACCTGGAAAACACAAATCATTGCTGCTAGTGGAGTTACAAAAGTAAGTATTTTCTAATAAGGTACAAGCCCAGAGTGGGTGCTGCGTTGTTGGCTGCCCCAGGCAAGGCTTTCCCAAGGCACCATGTGTTCTGGGGCAAAGCCCAGATGCCCACGGCCTGGCTGGACTCAAGCACCTGCTGCTTTCAGCAGGCTAGATTTCCATATATGACCACTGAAGAAACCAAAGGCAAGGTCTTCAAGATTTTGATAGTCACAGAGAAATGTCTGTAACAACAGGCAATAACTGAGGGACAGAGGTGTGAGGGCAGCTGGGTTGCAATTTTGGATGTAGGCACTTGTCACCACAGGCTCCTAAATTCTGCACTGAATTTAGCCCCAGATTTTAGGGGCAGCAGATGTGTTACGTACTTTTTCCTCAGAATGTCAGCTCTCCAGCTTCTAAGAGCAGGTACATTAATCACCTGCAGAACTGCTGGATTATTTATCATTGAAGAAAATCAAGCATTCTTACTTATACTTTAATTTAAAATATTCATGTGAATCTGTTTGTCAGCAAAATTCTAAGTGGGTATGAAGCATAGGCAGTGTAGCAGATTTTACTTAGAGGGACACCAAAACATCCATACCTTAACATCTCTTTTGTTGGAATTCAACTATAAACTCTGTGACTAAGATGTGCTTTAACCTTAACACCTCTCCAGTGGCTTGCTGCTTTTCTTTATTAGAAAGGATCCCAGTAGAGTATTTTTTTCTTGTTATAGATCACTTTCTGCCCCTCACAGTAGAAAATGTGTGCTCATACTAATCTCTGTATACCAGATTAGTAGTATTATTATTTCTTGTGATGATCAGATCTGAACAACTTGTCCTGGTAGAATGATTTATGCATCTCATTTCAATAAGAATAGGCCTCAATTTGATTTTAAAGACAAGAGTTTTGCTTTGGTTTTTTTTTTTTTTTCTTCTTAAACAACTGAATTAAAGAGGATTAGGGAGACCTCTGAAAAAACAAAAGATGCAAACATTTTATTTATTTCCTTACGTTGGCCCACTAAATCATCAGCACAACAGTGAGTTTATTTTCAAGCCTAGAGGATTTTTAACACAATTGGTATCACAGGCATTTAATGGGAGGTGTAGGCTAGAGCTGCTAGCTGGGAGGATCTGGGCAGATAGTAGGGGAATTGTGGATGTTATGGGCTGATTAGGCCAGTAGGAGGAAGAATCAAAGTGCCTGCCCAGAGGCAGGTCAGAATACATTCATGGAAAGCCCTCTCTGTCCTCTCATGGTCTGGCCACATGAGCAAAATCATATTGTTATAAAATCATCTAATAAGGCAGCCCAATAAATTCGCAATTGGGGTTGATGTTAATGCAGCTGCTCCAGATGAGGGGAACAGCCAAAATTTTTTTTTAACTACAGGGTTTATCAGACCTCTCTGGATCCTCCAAGATGCTCATCCCTGAATTAATTTCTTTTCAGTGCACAATACTTTCTTTTTCAAGAGTTTTGTTTTGTTTTGTTTTTGGCATACAATGGTGCAGACAGAGACAAGAGGATGAGTGGGAAGACGACAAGGTGTTCATCTTCAGACTCATGTCAGATCTCATCAGAGAAGCTTACAAAGCCCTTCAGAGTTAATAATGACAGCAAAGTGTTTTGCTCTACAGATTTCCATATATTTTTGGATTTGGGGAAGGTGAAGTCATGAGTGGGCATTGAGTTTCTAGCTTTATTCCCATGTCTGTTCATGATGGCATGAACTTTTGCAAGTCATCACATATATCAGTTACTGAGTTTTCTTATTGCAAAATGGGCGTAGCAGAGCTTCAGTCCCTCACAAGGCTGTTTTAGAGTTCAAATCATTAAGATTTATAAGATGTAGCCAAGTTTTTAGTCAAAAGTTGCTGTATAAATTGCAAAGCTTGTAACATCTGTTTCTGAATACCAACTGAATACCAACCAGAAGCAGAAAAAAATGAATACCAACCAGAAGTAGGGGGGGAAAAAAATCATTTATGTATGTTTCCCTATGATAACATTGCCATTTTCTGTCCTTTCTGAATAAGCTGAGATTCCCCTTTGCAACCACCAAAAAAGAGCTGCCTCTCCAGATGGTGTGGATTTCTACCTAACAGAAGTGGGATGAGCTCACTGACTGAGAGGTCAGATCTCCAAGCTACTAGCAAGACCTTCATACAACAATGCTAACAAGAAGTTGAAAATCAGATTGGCACTGAAAAAAATAAAAGTGAACTAGCCATTCACATATTTTTGTCCTTTTTTTTTCTGCCCCCTTTACTCTGCTCTTGTCAGTCCCCACCTGGAGTACTGTGTGCAGTTCTGGAGCCCCCAGCACAGGAAGGACATGGAAGTGTTGGAGTGGGTCCAGAGGAGGGCCACAAAGATGATCAGAGGGCTGCAGTAGCTCTCC
>VWZE01010704.1:1599739-1625709 GCA_013396675.1 Eubucco bourcierii
TCGACCGGGGCACACTGCTGGCTCATGTTCAGCTACTCTACCAGCACCTCCAGGTCCCTTTCTGCCTGGTTGCTCTCCAGCCACTCTGTCCCCAGCCTGTAGTGCTGCTTGGGGTTGTTGTGGCCAAAGTGTAGAACCCTGCACTTAGCCTTGTTCAGTCTCATCCCATTGCCTCTGCCCACCCATTCAGCCTGTCCAGGTCCCTCTGCAGAGCCCTCTTACCTTCCAACAGATTGACACCTGCTCCTAGTTTGGTGTCACCTGCAATCTTACTGATGCTGGACTCAATCCCCTGGTCCAGATCATCAATAAAGATACTGAACAGGATTGGGCCCAGCACTGATCTATGGGGGACACCACTAGTGACAGGTGCCAACCGGAAGAAGGAAAAATAAAGAGACACAAATTGGTAGACAAACCCCAATGAATGAATTTGCTACCCACAGGTTTGTCAGAGGGATGAACTACTTGTTCTAACTAGGAAAGCCTGATACCTAATGAAACACTTCTATTCCAGTATCATGGACAAAAAGAGTCCTGAAGCAGAAGAGACACTGCATGCAATTGCTAGCAAATTTAAGTAAACCAGAATTCCCAGGCTCTGTTGCTGGCTCTTGACTTCACTTGGGCATGCAATTTAACCTCCTGTGAAAGATTTTCCATAAGAACCAGAGGGATTCAGAAATGCAAGTCTCATTAATTTTCATTAGACTTGTGCAACTCCACCCCCTGGGTCCTTTGAATTTCTCCCTTCTCGTGTTTTTTAGCTGACTTCCCTGTTAAATAGGGATAATTATTACAACTGATCAACCTGTTTAAATAATACAGTTATAATATCACTATTATCTTCATAGATTATATTCAGCACTGAAAGAAATACATCATAATAAATAATGCAGAACTTTAACATCTGTTCTGGTTAGTAAATAATTCACAAGTCAATAATTAATTTCCTAGTTGTTCATTTATAATTCATAAATATTTGCCAAATAGTCAGAATCTGAAAAATTTTATCTGAACTATCATGTGAACTTTTCCTTTTAATTATTACACACTCACTATTTGTGTCATTTAGCTTGGCATTTAATTAGCACAGCATTATTTTCTTTAGCCTGACTGAATGGATTTTTTTCAAATGTTAGGGAGAAAGTCAGTGTCAATACTGAGTCATGAATATTCACTCAGTATGACTTTTCGGCGCCCACAAACATTCACAGTGCTTGGAGGACTCACTCTCATGAACTGCATCATTTCTGGAGTTAGTCTCAGTGTGTTTGTTCATGCTACATACACTCATGCCATTTGACGTCATCTGCCAACTTGCCTACTTCCCAGTTGTTCCATTAGCCAGTTCTCCAGTTTAACTCCCAGTGCTTGCCTACTTCAGCTAATTAATATCTGCATGATGATTTGGAGTTTGATGATCAAAATTTGGGTGATTTTTTAAAAAAAAATAGTATTTACATTTAAAATAAAAATACTGTGGTGCTTTGGGGCTAATTGGAGTATTTTAATAGAGAAAATTACACTATAGGCTGTGAAAGGAAAACAATGGCAATGCCTACTTCACTCATAGGCTTACTGAGATGGATAAGAACTCCAAACATAGATAGCATAGTCTCTCAGGCACAGCATCTCAGGCTGTCTAGCAGCTTCTGGCTTTTCTCCTCTCTGCCGAGTAACCTCACTAACCACTTTCCTTCTAACCCCCCTGGTTGATCCTCCAAACTCACCTTGCACATAAGGCAAACCTTGGGGTGAGGTACAGGGGTGGGGAGAAGGTGGAAGGGTGGTTGGGAGCCCCTCCTGGGGTCTCTGATTTCTGGGAGGGGAGTTGTGTTTCTGTATTACCTTTAACTTGTATATTTCTGTAAATATTCCTGTCTATTGTGTATATCTCTGCTTGTACATTGTGCTGAGCTGTAAACAAAATGTATGTCTTTAACTTCCAGCCAGTTGAGCCTAGTCTGGGTGACATTACAAAGTGGGGGTGGGGGTGGGGAACTCCCAAACCATCACAAATACCTTTAAAGTATTTTTTCAATAATTCCCCAAGAACTCAGATGCCTTTTATAACCCTGACACATTGGAAATTGTGACAAAGGCATCTTTGACACATCAGACTGAGGCTGCCTTAACAAAAAAAGATCCCAAAACTCAATCACTGCTTCTGCAAAACAGGTATCACTAAATATTGCAAATAATCATTACCATCACTGTTCATTTATAATGGAGGTTATCAGTAAAAGACCTGAAAGACTGAGATTACCCAACCTGAGACATCTTCCTTGGCTGACTGAATTGGGTAATTAGTTCCTGTAGGCTATTTGGGTTACAGAAATAACGAGTCTGCTCTACAGGACAAGTCTGGCTGTAGGATGAAATGTTCTAAGGAGACACATTTTGCCCTTTCTCTGGTGACTATGCACAAGGCCAGAACAGCTTTGCTCTTTAATCAATTCACGGAGAAATCAAGCCTGTAACTGCTGACTGGAGGTGCTCTTGTTGTTTTAAGAGAGGACAAATAAATATTCACTTGCTACTTTTCTCCTTTAAAGGGATCTCTGCATTCATCAAATGTTCCTGATTAAGTCTCTGAAATAATCTAGAAGCAAAAATGAATAATTTTAGTCTGATTCTCCAGACTAAACTAATTTACACGTGGATTTAAATGCCTGTGCAGAATAACGTTCTGGATGGAGACCCATACAAACTCGTGCCTGTATGGGTGCATTGGTGAGAGTACAGGGGTTAAAAATGGGGCTGAAAATCAGTCTCAGAGCATAGGATTCTGCCTGCAGAACTGATGGCTGCATTTCTTTCACTAATTAGACCTTGATCAGATTAATCATGTATGCAATCCTACTGAATGCAATGGGACTGCTGCTGGGGACAAAAATAAAAAGCAAATTTAAGTGCTGCAGGTGGTTAGATTGTCGATAACCGGAGCCAGAACCTTTCATATAACAACTCAAGCAGGGAAAAGCTATCTTCTACCCAGCATTTCCACGCCTATTACTTCAGCAGAATCATTAGGATTGTTACACAGTGAATATCCCTGGAACAGCAAAGAGTCATTATAATGGACTTTTTGTTAAAAGTTCATAGTATCCATAAGCCTATTCACATAGCAATATGCAGCCATAAAGCTTTGAACAGTAGGGTTTAGAGAGTGGAAAAGTAGCACAAAAATAATTCAGTAAGTTGTTAGTCTCACAAACAGTATCAAAAGACTTAACTTTTACAAAGATCGTGACATTTAAAGCTAAGAAGATTTCAGTTGTTCATATTACTTTCATTAGGAAGCGACACTTATGAGGGATTTTTTTCCCCACTTAAGCACAGAAGAATGAGACAGAGAGACAGATATTTAAAACATTAATACAATGGTCTGATATCCTGTAAATAAAGCTTTGTTGATTATCCATTTGCTACAAGTGTCTCTTTTGTTAAGCAGCTGTTTTTTAGGTCATGTCTGCAGTTTAATCAAAAATAACTGTAACAGGTACTAGCCCTTGAACATAAGCATCACCTACAGATGCAGGAAGCAGACAGCAGGTGTGTTCATTGTACCAGGCCAGGAGGATCTTTGCTCCTTTTAAAAGGGATTTGGTGCAACCTAAGGACAGGGCCTACATTGTCATTAATGCTAAATGAAATTAAACTTGCTTTGAAACAATCCAAGTAGGGAGATGCCACTATAGAGGCTGCTAAAGACACTGCTGCCAGTTCTGCTGTCCTTTATGCTGGTGCAGTTATTTGCATACTCATTTAGCAATGGACACACACAGATTGGGGGCCTGAACACCTTTCTGGCAGAGGTTGGGATTGTTTAGCCCGGAGAGCTGACAGAGTTGGGATTGTTTAGCCTGGAGAACAGAAAACTTTGGGAAGACTTCATTGCAGCCTTTCAGTACGTAAAGCAGGCGTTTAAGAAAGATGGAGAAAGACTTTTTTCCAAGGATTGTAGTGGTAGGACAAGAATCAATGGCTTTAAACTAAAAGAAGGTAGATTTAGAGTTGATATAACCCAATACACCCAGAAGCACAAGTACTAAACCTGTCAGAATGGAAGGCTGATGTAATTTTATAGTTAGCCCTAACTGACTTACCTGAGTCAGGGCAACATTTGATTCTCACTATTGTACTACTGTGCAACGGTTGTAACCAGAGGGCTATTCATCCTTGTCCTTTGGAAAGGTCCTATCAGCACATACAAGCTTGGTTAATAAACTAGGCAGTACAGTGAGTTTTGAAACTAATAATGAGGAGAAGAAAGTTACTTCCAGAAATAGTGCCTTATGACTCATACTCCCATTATTCTAACCACATCAGAGAATTAAGGCTAAAACAGGATACACCTCATTAAATCCATGTTGTATCTAAAGGAATAATAGAAGTCACAAATAAGCAACCTATTCCAAGGCCCAAAGTATCAGGACTTTTGCAAAGAACGGATGACAAACTCTCAAAGTATGCAACCACTGTTAAAGGTGACTATTTCAGCTAAAAGTATAGGCAGACTGATGTTGGGAGCAGAAGAATTCATGACAGTTTGCCCAACCTTTTTCTCTAGTTTCTTAAATAATGCATGATTTGAAATGAGAGCAAATGAGTCAACACCTTGCTACCTGATGCACCCTCCTTTCACAAGTCACATCACCACACAGATTCCCAAAGAGGCAGCAGCTTTGTCCAAGCCATTATAGGCATCAAGGAACATTTTATACAACATGCTATTGGAAATAATTTCACACACAATGCCAAGTTAATCCTAAGCGTACTTCGTAGCAAGAGTTACTACTAAATTATAAGGTTAGGGAAGCCTAAGGAAAAGGAGGCTTTGTAAGTCCTTTGCTGCAAAGGGCCTAGCATTTTCTTTTTCTGAAGTTATGACATTTTGCCTTTGGATGATTTTCTTGGCAAATACTGTAGAGCAGTGTCAGAAAGGGAGGAGAAAAAGAGAGACTGTACAATACTTCCTATTATATGCATCACATGGTGTCTTTTGGTTGACTAGACAAACAGCTTTAAAGTTCAAGGCTAATTCAAATTGGATTTTAGAAACACAAAGTCTTAAAACATTTGCACCAAACTAAGGGATTACACTCTTATCTTATCCTTAGAAAAGCTTCTGGAAAAAAAAAATAAAATATGGTAGCTCAGATTTTAAATTGGGTCTTCAAAACCCTCTTGTCTGTAGCTGTGTCATCTGCTTGGTTGTGTATTGTGAAAAGGTAAAATGTCTCAAAGAGAGAGAAGGATTTGCATAAATTGCTATCACCTGCTAGCCATCCAGGTTAATGAAAGTGGGGGAAAAAAAATAAATGCAGGAAGCCCTTGAGCCTAATATTTCTTGACTGTTTCTGTGCCAAAACAGATGAGCAAAATATTACTGTGGTTGTCTTCTTAACCTACAGATCATTAACAGCCTGGACCCGGTCTTGAACTTTGCTATCATCATCATCACCTGCTGAAATCTGTCAATGGGTGGAGGAACCTGTTCATAAGTACAGATGCTTTTAGTCTTCTGTGTCTCACATGTGCCAGAAAAGATATACTACAGGATACAGTGGGAACGAGCGATATGAAAAGAAAAGCACCCCTTTGTGGTTTGAGTAGAGCATACACAGCAATTGGACAGTCAGCCTGTCAACTGTACACTTGGTAAAGAGGAGTTAAGGGCAATCTATAGCAGTCTACATCTACCTAAGCAATAGTTACCAAGATGGAGGAGCCAAAGTCTTGATGATGATCATCAGCTGAGGCCTGAGGGATGAAGATAGCCCAAAGGCTTAGGAGGACCCTCCCATGACTGACTTGAAGTATGTTGGTGATAACTGCAGTTTTGTCTGGAGGAGGTTGGCCTAGACATGCTCACATCCCTGCCTATCCCCATTTCTGTGATCCTGTGTAATGCCAGGTAGGAAGGTTAATATGATAAGTCTGACCATTTACACAAAAGATAAAAAAAAAAAAAATGTATAGCAACTGTGGAAGCACCAATTTTGTTCAGAACAGTAAATAATGGTTCTGACAATTTACTACAGCATAAAGTATTTTACCAGTCGTGTCAAATTAACTGTTGTTTACAGTGTCTGCTCTTTCCTGCTTAGACATTTCACAGGAAACCACCATTAATATTCATGGGGAATTTATATTTACATCAGAAGAACAGGTCACAACGTGAGGCAATGCTCACCTACAGGTGAGTCTCATTTCACAAGGAGTATCCACTGCACTTTATTGTCTAAGAAAGTTTCCCAAGTATCTAGACTTTGCAGAGTTTACTCTTTTGTGCAGCAAAGGAAAGGGGAATTTGGCTTACTGTTGAGGCCTTTCAAACATCTGTGAGACTGACCACAACACTGCAAGTCTTGCAAACAAACAAACAAACAAACAAAATGTCACTGTATGTGTTCCAGCCTACTGTGTGCTGTAACAAATATATTACCACATATACTAAACCACACTGAACTATGAATTATTCTAATAGTGAAACCCTGAATTATGCATTGTATAGTTGAGCTATCCATGAAAAAGGTGTTCGCTATACATCTGTGTTTAATGCACATGGGCAGATCAACTATACAGTGCTGATACTGCTGCTCTGTTTGTCTCAAATGCACCCAGCTCACTGCACATGCAATGCAACCCTGTGCATGTATTTCTTTCAGGGCAATCACTGATTGATCTGTAGGAGATGTATCTGACGATATGAACGAGCACAGGCAGCAGTTTCCTTACACACACAGCGCAAGGGATGCCCACTGAAGGTTAATCCTTTCTCAGAAGTTGCTAAGTAACAGTACCCTGAGCTCAAGATCACTAATTACTCGACAGCTCATCTCCCAAGATTTTGACTTGTGTTTTACTGGCTGCACATAGCTATTTCTTGATAGTTTATTTAGGCAGTAGGGGTTGAGGGGAGAAAAGAAATCACTGAGTTAATTTAAATCAGCAGAGAATATGACTTGTCTCACAATTTTGAAATTTGAATTAATATCTCAGTAAAGACTCCTTACTAGAAAACCCATTGACTTGTGGACCAGTATGCATTAATATGCCAAGTACTATTCACTCCAGCTATAATAGCTCTACCTCTCCAGAATCCTCAAAATCTGTTAGAAGACAGATGGAATAAACTTGATTTTGTCCACCTATCGTGTGAGTGCAGTATTACAGAGAGAGTGGAGTCCACATATCTTTTGCATATCCTAGGTACCTCATTTCAGTTTTCTGCAGGTTATTTTCCATCTGCCAGGGATTTTTTTTTTTTTTTAAAAAGGCTGAATAAAAAGAATCAATTGAGTCTCCTCCCAGCAGACAGGTAAATAAACCTGTACCGGCAACAGGATTAAGGTCAAAAACATAACCAACATCCTTCTGTAAATATCCAAGATTAAAGTAAATGTATTTTTATTAATGCTGTTAGAAATCTCTCCAACATTTAAATGTTGTGACATTTGAACAATAATAATCTTTCTGCCTACCACAGAGTGTGCATTTCTGTTGACAAATACCGTAATACATGGCTTTATGATCCAAAATAAAGTTCTAGCAAACCTTTACATAAGTTAAGGACAAGACCAAAGCCAAAAGAACTGCATCTGGTTCACAGATGCCTTTCTAATATGACAGAGTAATGATCTACAAAAAAAAAAATCCAGCACTAAAGCTTTTTTTTTTTTTTTCTGTTGTAAATATAATAGCTATTTCAAAAGCATTTTAAAAGAATAGGAAATATACCAATTCATGTAAAACATAATAGAAGAAAGCACATATCTAGCTAAAATAAAAATCAATAGAATTTATTGCATAATTTAGATGCAACTTTATCCTCTTCTATTCAAACGAATATACGGGTTAGCAATTTATATGCCAAGTCTGAGTTCTCAGGGATTAGAAACAGCTGAGATACAGCACAACACTGAGGTTTATGATGTGAAAATGCTGACAGTCTCAAATAAAACAGCACTGCTGCTACATCAGGTGGGAAACTTGATCCAGGAACAGTTACTGGTTTGGTGTAAATGTTTGAATGCACAGCTTTAGCCTAAAGGGTTGGAGTTTGCCCAGGGGATGCTGCCTAGCCTCTCCATGTCTTTGTCTACAACACTCTTTGAAGCAATATTGTACTTTAAGTGAGATTCACTTCAACTACTTCTAGAAAAAGTATGCTGTAGTGGATCACCAGCACAAGGCTTGTATGACAGCTGAGCCTGCTTAACACCTTAAAGAAGGGATTAACAGATGTATTTTCTCAAGCACTGTGTGTGAGCCCCCTTCTGCTTCCCTTCTGTCTCAGCATTTGTGTCACTGTGGTCCCTACTCTGCTCTTATACTCTCCTTGCCCAGCACACGTGGTTGTGACAATCAGCTCTCTAATTCAGAGGCATCCTAATGGGAAAGGATATTCTTCCTAAATACTATTTTTTTTTGCTGTGGCTTTTTTCCCAAAACTAACATGCCTAGATTATGCAGAAGCTCATGGCTAGACCTCAGGCTAATCCCTCTGGATGAGGGTGTTGTGGCTTTCACCCAGTAAAGCTTGTTGTCAAAGTCATTTTACAGTGCTGCATGTTCCTCTCTCTGAGGAACTCTTCTCAGTGAGTCCTGGTTGTCCTGGGCAGATATGAAGCAAAAAGCTAGCCACAGTCACTGCATTTCATCCCTACAGAGATCATTGCACTTTACTCTTTCCTCAGGCAATGGCTAAATAAGGCTTGTGGTGTCTTGAGACCATAAAGATGTGTTTTTCTCTCATGGCACACCTCTGTTTCCTACAATACTTTGCCAAAATATGAAAAAGTTGCAAAATAAAAAAGTAAATATAAAAGAAATAGGCTTTGAATGCTGTACTAAGCATGAAATTCCCCAAGGTGTGAGGTAATTGCAGCATCTGGGTGTCATGGTAACAGGCACCACTGCAATTAATAACATTTAAAGTGTACTATATGAGGAAGATGTTAGGTAGAAACCTCCAGGAGCCTGGACTTTTTTAAAAGTCACTCCTGCCTTCCCCCTTATCCTATCTGAAAACTTTCCTGATGCACCTCAGCTGGGCATCAGCTGCTCTTCAGAGATTTCAAACCCTGTGCAAAGGCACCGCCAGCCCTTCATAAACAGAATGATGCTAAAATTTCTCTGCCCTAAGGAATAATACCAAACACTTATAATTTGCAGAACAGAACCTTCAGTTTTCTATAATGTGTGCTCTTGAATACCAGGAACTAATCTTATCTTGCATAAACCTCCTTTCGCCACTCGGCTTTACAGCTATCACACCAGCATGGCTTTCTAGCCAATGTCATGCTGCCCTGGAACTTAGAAAATCAATGAAGGTTAAAATCACACACATGAAGGCATTGTGTTGATCTGCACTGCCATTAATTTAAACCTATTGGGGAGGCTAAAAAGCAACCCAATTATTTTCTATTTGCAATTTTAGTGTAGGGCTAATACACAGAGCAATACCTAGTATATAAAGAAACGTAGACCTGTCAGTTTACTGCTAAGTGACCCAGCTTATACAGATGTAATTAGAAAGTTATTAAAGCAGAGTCCCTTTAGCCATGGCTTCAGACAAACAGCTCTGCTCCTAATACTATCCATTAAATCATGCCCATTTGTAGCTGGAGCACTATCACTTTTTAATAGTATTACTCCTAACAGTCAACCAGCATATGCTGTTTTCAGCCTTAATCCTTGCCTGCCACTGGCTACCTACAAACACAATACACATTAAAAGAACCATAGCACTACCTTTGCAGGTTGTGATTAGGATGCACACCCTCTGTTTTAGGTGTGCAGGTGCCAAGGACCAGACCTAATCTCTCCTAATCAGTGCCTGACAGGCTAGAGGGACCACACGGCATGGCATGGCAGGATGTGATAGTTCACATAAATTGACACCCTCAGGAAAGTTGTTCTCATTCTACAGACTCCTCTGAATGTTTCTGAATTTCCTGCCCTTACACAGGTCCATACAAGAGTTCATTAGATCTTCAAAATGAGTTCAAGTGAAATGCAAATGAAAGCCTCTGGCAAGAGGATAAATTCTCCTGGTTGCGCCGCNACCTTTTCAACGTTTATCCATAGGGATTGATCTGTATTTTCATGTAAATCAGTGCAATTCTAGTTGCAGATCTTTTTAAAGCCAGGTATTTTTCTAACTCTCTGCTTTATCTGTGGGGAAGTACATTTACTACAACTTAAATCTAGAAGCATCCAGGCTTCTGAGGTTGTGCTGCATGGAATAGTTTAATTAGGTAATGGTACATCAGTATTTTTAGGAGAACTTTCATTTATTACGTGGAAGTGATCATAAAAGTTGAATGAGCTCTGGAAATAACTTGTTCTTTCCTGATACTATTCGAAACCTCATCTTTATTTTTAGATTTAAAATCTATCTTAATTTTAAACTGTATAGATACAGTGTACTTAGAACATATATAATTAGAAATGAGAAATATAAACTACTCTAGATCAGGAGCTACAAAATTTTCTCTAAGACTCTCAGTTGCAATGACTGTAGTTTACCATTGGAGACAAAATCTTTATAATAAAATGGCTTGCTTCTCAGATTCTTTCAGGTACAATCATCCACCAAGTGGGTCTGTTGGTCTAACCTCAATTCTATAGATATCTAGACCAACAAATGGAGGAATTCTCCTCTTGGAACAAGGTCTCATTTTTTTCTCTTAGTCTTCCCCCCTGCATGCAGTATTAAGCCATAATCCCAAGGTTACATCAACTACTCATGGACACAGAGGTCCATCTCACTGACAGTCCTGCTTTCCCCATATGTCTATGGAAATTCGTTCACTTTGCTAGACTGTAGAAACTGTGGTTTTGATCATGCAGCTTTCTATCTGACAGCTTGCTCATTTAGACCTAGACATTCCTAAAATGAAAACATTCAGCTCCTATACCCCAAAAGTACGAAACAGAGAGTCTGTTTCTTAAAGCATTTCTAAGAAAAGACTGCGAATCCTAGCAGGTAAGATGGACTCCCTGGCATTACTTAGTGGAAGATTAGAAGTAACAAACCAAAGAAGTTATGCAGTGCTGAAACACTAATAACTGAACCAGAGGGGTTTTTTTTGAAGCATGAGGAAGTGTATGGGTACACTTTCTTATCACAAGCATCTGAGTGTGTACTGAAAATACTAATGTGGAAAGAATCAGTACAGAAAAACTTCAGCACACTGACACCTTTCCTGGAGCAGGCTGTCTTTAACGGTGGTGAGGGGCAATCGTTATTGCCCTGACCCTTGAAATAACAGCAAAACTACAGCGCAGACCATAATATGGCATGATTTAAACTAAGCTGCATAAAATCCTTGCACTGTTGGCTCACAATTACATGCTCTAGGTGAGGCATGCATCAGAAAAGAATTTTTTTTTTTTTGAGGAGAAAAGTCTCCTTTTCAATGTCTGTTGAATAGTGTTTGCAATGACACTGAAGATGCTAAGTATCTTGCTGGATTTGATGTTTTATGGTTCCTCGTTATAGCAGTTGACTGTATATATATCTCTAAATGTTTTATAAGGAAAGGACACAAAGAGTCCTATCCAAAGAGAACCCCTGAGCCTGCATATTACCCCATTATAATCCATATAACCAGGTCTGACCTACTGTGGCAGCTTGCTGATATATTGCCATAACAACTACATATACACATTGTAATACAGTTCAGGCTATTACCAATAAAAGTCAGTTATCTGCCCTCTGACATTTATACAAGCCATAAATACCCAGAAATAAGAAAGCTAGATCTTGCTTTCCTACTTCTTGTCTTCCTAATGATGCAGGTTTTTTCAAACTTGTTAACAATCCTGTGTCCAAGAGCTGCTCAGCTCTGTGCAGTCATTGTGCACATTTCCATTTGCCTATGATAAATGCAAAACCTTCACTGAAGCTCTTTAACAGCAATTTTTTTCCCCCTCTGATTTCAACACCTCCTTTACTCTCTCTATGTTGTAAAATGGAAATTCTTAGATAACCTGACACAGAATAGTCCAGTTTTGATATTTTTATTGGGACCTGCTTCCCTCTCAGGATTTACTTACACTATAAAGCCAAAGCTGCTACAGTTGACAAAAATTGTTTTCATATTGCATCTAAACCATTGCAAAATAAAAATGTACAATCCCCCATATTTTCTTAAATTTTACAAGGTAGAAATGTAAAGTGTTTCTTAAAAACCCAAATGTCCTCTGTACTAGGGACACAGGCATATTCTGGTTTAGAGCCAGGTTCTTCTCTGTGATGTCCAATGACAGGGAAAGAGGCAATGGGTGCAAGCTGGAGCACAGGAGATTCCACATAAACATAAGGAAAAATTCTTTCACTGTGAGAGTGACAGAGCACTGGAACTGTCTTCTAAAGTCTGAACAGGCATCCATACAAATGTTAAATACTTCAGCCTTGACACAGTAGCTCCTAACAGATGCACTTGGATGCTTTAATACATTTACTAAAACATTTTAAGTCACTTGCTTCAGATGAAATCTATGTAAACAGAGACAAGCCTCGTGTGACATACTTAAACTGTTAAATCTCAGCACTCTGATCTCAGCACCAAACTCACAAACACTTCTGACTATCCCTATTTAAAGAGCTGGTGAGCACATGCCTCAACCCCTTAAGACATGGGGTAAGGAGCACTTATGGGAGAATTCTACCCCTCTGAACACTTCAAAACAAGCCTTGCTGTCTAGCTCAGCTGCCATAGTTGCAAATGTGGACCTGCAGCTGGAATCCCCATTGACCAGATCTGGCAAAGCCACAGCCCAAAAGAGAAAACTGCACTACAGATCAGTGGGAATTTAGTTGAATGGAAAGGCTGTGTGCAAGGACAGTAAGCAGCAACCTACTGCCCAGCTGGCACTGATACAGCTTTCCAGGAGGACAGTCACTTTCCACCTAGTTAGGCAGAGTGATGTCACTTTTAAACTAGCACACAAATACAAAACAAATGTCTGTGTGAAGACAGATGAGGCCTCGACTGCTAGCTTCAGACTCTAGAATTTCATCTGGTGGGCAGCCCTGTTCATCTATCCTTGGTTTTTTACTTTTTTTTTTCTGTCTTCCTTGCTGTCATACTCATGTTCTGCCTGCGTTTGTTCCCAGGCCTCACTCATCCTATTTTGCTGGGATCCAAAATCCTCAAATCATACAAAGTTCCACTTTCATGAGTTCTCTAGTGCCTGGTCTTCCTTGTCAAGATTCTTCTTGACTTCTTTCACTCTGATTCAGCTGAGTTTAACCAACAGGTAGGACCACCCATGTCCCAGATGAGACAAACTGCATCAGGCTTCAGCTTGCTGCATCTCTTTCCATCAAGTCTGAGAGCTCTGACTACTATAAGCATATCATAGGAGTAACTTGTTGAGACCGAGAGGCTCTACACTCTGTTCACTGTCATTTTTATTTTTTATTTTTTTTATTGAATGTAACATAATGAATTTTGGGAATGGCACATCTGCTCTCCTCCACAATTTCAAGGGGAATGTTGGAGGCAAGTTGAAGGAAGAAAAATGTATCAAAGGCTATTAAACACAAAGATACCATCTGTGGTTCAGAAAGTCCCTGGACTGCAAATTACTGAAAACTGGGGAAATACATCAGCAAAGTGTCACTACACACTGGCCCTACTCCATCCTGTTGTTGCCTGCAGTTGGATGCAGACTTGCCTGGTCCAAGAAAGATGTTCTCTTTGTTCCCAGGTAGCCAGGGGAGAATCAGCATCAACATTTATAATCGACTCTATTTATTGAAGGCAGAATCTAGAAAACTGAAGGCAAGACTCCTACCATCTGCTCAGCAGAGCCACTGCTTCAAGTACCTCTGCAATTGTCTGAACACCAAAGGACTGATGGTACCAGTAGACATCTTCCAGAACAGCAATACCCCTGTATGAGTGCCCCCCTGTAAAGTTTAAGGTAGTGCCTTTCCAGATGTCCTGCCTCCGAGTCAGAGAGAGAATGATAGTGCTGGGAAAAGAGACATAAGCCCAAGTACTCTGTGAGAGGGAAGGCAAAAACGGACCTTCAGAGCCCACCGAAGTAACTGAAGTGGGGAGCAAATGGGACTACCAGAGCGACCCCCTTCCCTTCCCCAGCCCCAGCCAACAGCATACACACTTTTTGCATGGGGTGGTGACACTACAGAGCAAGCAGTGTCCCAGACATGGAAGGAAAGCTGAAGTTCCTGGGCCATGAGCTTGGATGACAGATGCCCCAGCACAGATGAACCTACTGATAGATGGCATATCTCCCCAGAGTCAAAAGATAGGACTCCTTAAAGCCCCTCTAAGGGGGAGCATAGAATTACATGTGGAGACTTGTTAAAAGGCTAAAGAAGATCATTGTTTCTGAACAACCTGTGAAATACAGAGCTGGACTCTGCACTGAGGGAGTGGGGGAGCCTGTTGCAGCTTGTAGCAAAGAAGGACAAGATCAGACAGGATTTGAGCCAGGGTAGCGCAAGCCCTGAGCCCTAATCCTATTGTTTGTGAAAGCAGATACATTTTTTTTTTTTTTTTAATGCCCTCAAAGTGCACACTCCTCACTTCAGGTCCCAAGTAGCAAGGAAGGGAGCACGTCAAGGGACTCAGAAATATGGGTAGGAGGCACTGATTGCAAGTGAACAGGCACCACAGCATGGGCAACTGATGTGCCCAAGCTCAGGGTTTTCTGGGGATAACCTGAGCATCTGGCAAGTCTGTCTGCAGCAGTGTTCTACACCATTTGTCCAAGATATTATCTTTTCACCCTCTGCATGACTCTGTGCAGTGACCTAGTGGACCCTTAGGAAGAGTGCAGCTCCAAAGCAATTAGCACAAACATCAGAAAATGTCTCCCTGTCATACAACTACATATAGTCAGGGCACAGCTTGAACACATTTATTCTGTGCAAAGCTTAGGAAGAATTTGCATTAGATAACACAGATGGAAATGTTGGCTTTTGCTGCTGTTTTTAAAAGCAAATTTCACCCAGAGAGCTATTTACCTATTATCTAGATTCTGTTGTTGAGAATTCTAGCTTTGCAATATGAATTAAAAAAAAATAAAAATTTAAAGCAATAGCAGGAAACGCATTTTGCACCATGTAATTATATTAATAAATAAATTTCTTTGATGTTAAATATTTGTTCTTCCCTCACTGTAATCATACTTCTGATGCTGCATACATTTACAATGAAAAACATGCATTTTCAAATGTCTTCAAACTGGATTTTCAATCACTTGTTCATCACAATCCACTAAAACCTTAAGGGTTTGAGTGGAGGGTTTGGGGCTGAGGTGTTGGTTGTAGTTGTTGTGGGGTGTTTTCTTGGTTTTGCTTTTTTTTTTTGGAGGGGGGCTGTGTTTTTGTTTTTGAATGGTCTGTTTTGCTTTGGTTGGCACAATGAAAAGAAAGAAAGCAATTTGGGTTTAGCATGTAGAATTTAACTAAGCTTTATTTATTTTATTGTCAGAAGTAATAATAGAGAGCAATTTAAGTACTTTGAAGATGTGCATTTAGTGGTCTTTGAAGCATAATCCCATTAAGATTAATAATGAATTACATCTGAGAAAGACTATGTCCCTTAATGCTAATGTCTTTTGCAAGGTGGATAAATTGCTCAATTTAACAGCAAAGACAAATGTGCAGAGGAGCTGTAGTTGCACTGGTTTATTTGATGTTGGGAGGTTCTAGTTTTGGTGGAGGGTTTTTGTTTGTTTTGTTTCTGCCCAGAAGACAGAGTGTTTTCATGGTCATTGAAAACGTTTGAGTAGAATCACACCCAGGGTTGACCACTTCTCTCAGATAACCACCATCCACTTCCTATGACTGCAAACCTTGCTGGTAATCATCCTACCACTGCCAAAGGCTTTAGTTTCCCCAGCATGTCTTGGGCGTCATACACACTGAATCTGCAGCAGCCAAGATGGGCTGAAGAGCTAAATGATAATGGAAAGGGCCTAGTTCTAATCTGGCTCCATAAACTGTGCTCCTAAGTGTCCCATGTGGTCTTTCACAGAAGCCATCCTTTCACAGGCTGTCGACTGCAAGCTTCAACCTGGTGCTGCAGTGCTCCAGAGTGCAAAGATGCCTGGAGTGGCAACATTTTTCTGTGGTGTGCATAGCTGTGAAGTAAAAGGTAGACAGATGTAAAGCACAGCCTGGGTCTTTTAGGAGCAAGAGGGGTGTGCCCCAAAACTGAAACACAGGCTGCTGAGTAAAGCACTAACTTAGAGTCAGATCACACCGAGGAAAGAGCAATCTCCTTTCAGGTCCAGCCATGTATCAGAGATGTGATGGAACAGATCTCTGTTCCCGCTTAGCTACAATAAACATCACTGGTAGGCAGAAACTCCTGCAGTCTGCTATTACATGTGCATCACTCAGCTAAGTCTTCATCCTGCTTAATTTATAAGAGCTAAAGAGATCACATCACACAGTGGTACAACCACAAAATCAGGGTTGTTTTGCCCAATAAATACTGGTACATGTCACTTCTGCTTTCAGGCGGTTCAAGGGGGCAGCAAACCTCACAGTATATGTAGCCTTCGAAGCACCTATTAAAAACACATTTTTATGTTGCAATTGCTCAGTAAGATAGGTGCATTGATTTCTTTCCCTCACGTCTGAGAAGCAATTGTACAGAATTATAATCAGAAGAATTCACATAATAGATTTGAAAAACTAAGCATGAAAAATCAGCTCAGATTCCACTGAGTGTGAATTTGGGGAGGAAAAAAAATATATGCTTTCACCTTCTCACTACTAATGCAGCAGGGTTTATTTTTGAATGAAGGCAATAGGAGTTTAAATTAAATGTCAAATATAATTTAACATTAAAGCATGAAGTGGCTGAGTGTGTGAGCATCAAAACTAGCAGCTCCTCTGAGTGGTTAATTGCTATCTACAAAATAATAACCCATAAAAAGATCTCTCATTTTCAGTAGTGAGGTTTAAATTTACTGCACTGGAATAATTCTAACAAAGTAGATCTTAGAAGCCTTTTTAGTCACCCATGCCACATAAATGCGGAATAAAAACATCTGCAATCTGGCTGCCTGCTTCTCTGGGAGGTGTCTAGACTCCTTTTATAATCAGCAATGAGAAATAGACACTTCTAGGCTGCAGTTCATCTTGTCCTAAACTAGATATCTAAAATAGGCCAGAAGAATCACATCTGAAAAGTGCCTCTTTCTCTCCACTGACTAGAAAAGAGGCCAAGAATGATTAATTCAGAGGGAGAAAGCTACAAGGCAAGGTGTAGTTTTGATCATCTTCTGCCAACAGGATCAATGGACCAATGCTGCACTTGTATATATACACATACATTTATTTATTTATTTCCCACTGACACCTGGCAGGTCACTATTACCAGTGTTAGAAAGTGGTTATTTTATGTAACATGCTTCCCACTTTAGAAAGTGGAAAACCTTATCCAAAGAAACTCCAACTCTGGGATTGTAGTTCTGGGGTTGAATTGGAATGACATTACAACAACCAAACAGCTAAAACTCAGTAAAGTCATCCCAACAGACCTAACCTTTCATGCATTTGTACACCTGTTTAATTCTAGTCATACAAATAGTCCCATAGGGCAGATCTAGATGACTTTTTAAGTAAGTTGTTGGCTACCAGTGAGCAAAAGTATGCACTGCTGTAATACAACAGACGCAAACCTCCACTAAACTAGTGAAGTTCTACTCTAAAGAAGAGGCAGTCTCATTAGAGGAAAACAAAATTAACACATGCATTTTATGTTGGTGTACTTCTGTCTCAATGTTAAGTTATCACTTAATTTTTTTAATTTTTTTTCTGATGGTATTCAGAAAATCTGACTCAAATGCATTAGGAACAGCTAGAAAGTATTCTGATAAGTGAGAAGTTAACAACAACTGACTTAGAATCATAGAATCAATCAGGTTGGAAGAGATCTCCAAGCTCATCCAGTCCAACCTATCACCCAGTCTTAGCCAATCAACTACACCATGGCACTAAGTGCCTCATGCAGTCTTTCCTTGAACACCTCCAGGGACAGTAACTCCACCACCTCCCTGGGCAGCCCATTCCAATGCCGATCACTCTCCCCGGCAAGAACTTCCTCCTAACATCCAGCCTAGACCTCCACTGGCACAACTTGAGACTCTGTCCTCTCCTCCTGTTGCTGGTTGCCTGGCAGAAGAGCCCAACCCCACCTGGCTACAACCTCCCTTCAGGTGGTTGTAGACAGCAATGAGGTCACCCCTGAGCTTCCTCTTCTCCAGGCTAAACTTCAACTGATTCACAACCTCAGTCCTTCAGCATTTATAACAACTGAAAGTCTAAGGTAGCTTCCAGGACATGAAATAACAATATTTCATTGTAATGTCTCTATACAACTACTTCTGTCAGGAGATTTGAGATCAGAGAAAACAAGAAATCAGTTTTGTAAGCAGAGCATCGCTGGTGTCAGTGAGTATGAAACCAATGAACAACAACTTTCATAGTGATTTCTTGTTTGTCTTCAAGGTTACAGTGCAGAAGCATACAGAGTTTCTGTGGGGTGACAGGACCTTGCCATGCACATGTGAGCACATTCACCAAAACAGACATTTTGCTATGAAAGTTCACAAGCATCAGATAAGTCACACGACAGAGCATGGGGAAGAAAGGAACAGAGTAATCTCAACACTAAATATACCTTAAATAGTAAAAAATACTACATAATCAGAAAAGCATTGAGTTAGATTTTGAAAAGCTGGTTACAATATGGAGTGCTATGGATGGAAGAAATGGAGGGTAAGCAGCCTGGAATCACAGGGGAAGGAGTAAGCAATTCCTGTCCAAATCTTTCTACCAAAACAGATGCATCTAAGCCCTATGGAGTTGCCTTTTGACTTTAATATGAAAATTTTTGAAACATAAGCAAGGCTTACATCTTGTTGAAAGTTACTGTTTTGTTTGTTCTCCTTTGTCCAAAAGCAGTGCTGACAGCAGGCAAGCAGCCTCATATGGGATGAGGCCAGACACAGCTTGTGGCTCTGGTAATGCACTTAGACTCCACACAGCCGCTGCCAAAGGTGCAAATCCGCAGGAGGGTTTTACACAGCAGCGTGAGCCACGATGCTGACATCCTAGACTGTCTGCCAGCTTGGTCACCTCTTGCCCTCCCTGCAGATCGTTGGGTGCCAGCCATGAGCTGTTTTGAGTGGTTCCCCTGCTCCTCCTGCCTGCTGCGTGTGGTATGAGGTGCCGCTGCGTCCTGGTGTGGGGGTGCCGCTGCATCCTGGTGTGGGGTGCTCCTGTGTCCTGGTGTTGGGGTGCTCCTGTGTCCTGGTGTTGGGGTGCCGCTGCACTGCCAACAGCACCTCGGCACTGCCAGAGCAGCCCGACACTCTCTCGTTTGCAAGCCGCGGGAGCACAGGTTTTCGTATGCCAACGCAAGTGACTTTTTGTAGCTCGGGAGGTTACAGCAGCCACGGGGGAGGTGCCTCACCCTTGCGAGCTCCGACAAAGACCAGAGTGTTTTTCCAAGCCCTAACACGGTGTGCATAGGACACACCTCCTCTGCTGTCATCCCTCTCTTTGACCTCACAGGCAAGTACAGAGTTGTTCAGAGCTGTTCCACGCTCTCAGCTGAGGGCTAAGGTACAGGATGCTGATGTTTTCCAGTTTGGGTACTGGCAGGAGCTTGCTGATGTGGCTCCTACTCCATGTGTAGCCTGTGTGAAAGCCTTTTACAACCTTAGTGCCTTTCCTGTGTTTGTAGTGTCTACCTGTCCCGTGCTGTCCCGGTTCATGAAGGAACACAAGGACTATCTGCCTTGGCAACAGGCACAAGTCTGCACTGCATACAGAGGAAGCAGAAACCCATGATAATAATTTCTTCCTCACTTCAGAGGCATCCCACACATTGATGTGCACCCGTGTTCACTAGCCCAAGACAGAAAAAGCCAAATACAGATGCTTTGCTACACTGGGTGTAAAGAATGGTGTGGTTATTACTGATTTGTGTCACCTGGGTGCATTGGGAGCCCTTTTGCTACTTCTCAGTCACAACCTTTGGTTCTTAGGCTACTTTAGAGCCCTAGAGGTCTCTATACCAGCTACCAAAAGTCTGATAACCTGCTTCCATCAGCATCATGACGCATCATGATTCACTAGTAACTCTGCCTTCTGTATATTTGAAGTCATATAGAATGCTTTAAAACAAGAAATAATCACTCTACCCAAAAGGAGAGAATATGAATACCTTGTAACACTGGTCGTCATGTTAAAAATGTACCTGCCTTACTTGTGTGGTTTATTCTTCTTCAAGCTGAACTCCGTTACAAATAATTAGGAACTTTCTTTTGAAACCTCAAGGTTTGTTGATTTAGCAGGAAACAAAAACAAAAAAACCCCCAACATTGTAACAGATGAACTTCAGCAAATTTTGCTGAGGTGGTTTAGATGTTACATTTTTCCCATCCCTCTGGCAAAGTTTCTACCCCTGGGCAGAAGGGAAAACTAAAATGTGGGCACATATCTCACACAAGCGCCTTCAAACTGCTGAGGTATCAATCTGCAAAGTGATGTCCTTGAAGTGCAGGTGTCCAGTCTTTTTTCTTAACCCTGATACAGAGCACAGTTTAAAGAACTATCTCCATCAAAAGCTTTTAAACCAGAACATGCAAAACTACCTCAGTTCTCTCTCCCTTGTTCTCTTAATGACTAGAAGTCACAGACTTGGTTCTTTGCAACTGTCCTGCTATATGCTAATTTCAGCCAGGGTCCTGCATTACAGGGTAAGATGAAAATGAAGTTATGAAAGGATGAGATCCATAGCTTTCCTAAATGTTTCATATTTTTCACAGTATCACCAGGGTTGGAAGAGACCTCAAAGATCATCAAGTCCAACCCATCACCACAGACCTCAAGACCAGACCATGGCACCAAGTGCCACGTCCAAACCTACCTTGAACACCTCCAGGGATGGTGACTCCACCACCTCCCTGGGCAGCCCATTCCAGCAGTCAATGACTCTCTCAGTCAAGAACTTTCTCCTCACCTCCAGCCTAAACTTCCCCTGGCACAGCTTGAGACTGTGTCCTCTTGTTCTGGTGCTGGTTGCCTAAGAGAAGAAGGTAACCTCCTCCTAGCTACAACCATCCTTCAGGTAGTTGTTTCAAGTTCCTCAGTCAGTTCTCAAATACCTTTTCCAGTTCTATCATAATTTCAGCACACAGAACGGAAACACAAAGTGCCAAACAGATGCAGCTATTTGTAAGAAAAAGCCAAAACCTCCTGTCCTCTCTCAATGATCTCTGACTTTCAGAATCTTGCCTGAACATTCATCAAATATTCCCTTTGTCTGTTGTCATCTCTCTTAAATACATAAAGAATGCATTCATGAATGTATAAACTTTTGTCAGTCTCTAAAGTAAGTGGAGTTTTCTTTTAAAATGCTCTAAATCAAACCTGCTCAGTACACAGAGCTCTGTACTGTTATCCTCTTTTCTTCAGAGAGTGTCTGCTTTTGATCCTTTATTCCAGACTTCTCCCTGGCACTGATTTCTCTGTCAATTTGGGAGCTCTGCTCTGTGTTAGTGTTTAGGTGGTGTATTTTGATGTTTTTTTCCTGTCTCACTTAAAAAGAACCCAAACAACCAAAACTCTCTGAAAATCAGTGCTAAAAAAGGTTAAAGACCCTGGAGAATAATGTAATTGAGGATTTTGTTTTCCTCCCTTTCCCCCCTGTTCCCCACTATTCTGTGAAGAAACAGTCAAGTAACCATTGGTCGGTTAGAAATTCCATTTGAGTTGTACACATAACAGATTTTGGTCCATCCTACTACAGAATATAGGCTTAAACTCACAAAGGACTAAAGACCAGGAAAAAGTTCCTCTTCACAAAGCAGAAATCAATCTTTCCATTTCCTACTTGGACCCGTCCCATCCCTCACACTTCATGCTGAAGGAATTATGATCTTGCTTTGCTAAGCCATTTCTTTCATGCTGTGCAAGGAGACCACCACTCAGGATTCAGGAGTTGGGTCATCTCTTCCCAAAAAACATTCAATATTCTTTGGACACTGCTTCATATAATATCTCTATAGTGAGGTATACAGTCTTTATCCATCTAGTGAGAAGAATGGCAACAAAACAGTAGAGACTGAGTCAACTCTAAGACAGAGTGCAGACAAAAGAGTAAAGAAATCTTCCTCTGGAGTATCCATGGGTGTCTTCATATATAATTTTTTTTTTTTTATTACTAAACTTTTGCATTACACTCACTTTATGAGACAGAGAAGTCTCTGGTAAGAAGCAGTGGAGAACTCTGAGATAAAGTAATTAGAAATGTGTCCTTCTGCAGTTCCTATTCACTGCTAGTGTTCAGCAATAAAAAGAGAATTGCAACCATGAATCACAAACACTACTGTGTTGTCTTAATGCTGCCTTTCAAGAACTGAAGAAACAAATACCACTTAGTCAAGGAGAAGCCCTCAAATATCTGATACACCTCCAAATGTTCTCTGATTAATGTCTTTTTCTTAAAAACAACCAAAACAAACACTGGTTGAACAACGACAAAAAAATCCCACATCTGACTTCTAAAGTTTTGATGGAATGAGGCCACTGGTGAGCAACAGTAGAACTTCACATAGAAAAAAAACCCAAACACTTTACTAAAGCTATCAAAAGAGCTATTCTTTTAGGTAGTTTTGGAGTAAATAAAACAACACTTACTCCTTTAAGTGATTTGTTTGCATTAAATGATTCATTTGCATTTATTTGTCTAATCCCAGAGAGGTTATTGTGCTGCAGCATACTCAGACATTCAGTCAGGCTATTCTTTAAAGCCAAGTACTGTGGCTTCTAAAGTGAGGCTGTGGATGCTGGATTTCAGCAGAGTTGGAATCCACTACATAAATTGAAAGAGTTTGCTATTCTCCATTGTCTGGATCACGCTTGCTTGTTGAAACAACATCAACCTTTCAGCAGTGGGAAGTGGGTGGCCTGGGGAGCAGGAGGGATTCCTGACGTGCTGCATGGCCCTTTGGGAGTCACTGCGAGATGCGTTTGCGAAAGCAGTGGTGGCTGCCACTCTTCTCACTGGGAGCACTTTTTGAACAGCTTCCACAAGCCTCTTCAGGATTATGGTCCCGTAGTGCTGAACTGGAAAGCAGTCAGAGTTTCAAGTGGAGGTCTCTTCTCAAAGTCATGTGTGCCCTTTGTGGATCAAGGCAGGACTTGAGGGTTTGGTTAGGCTGGTTTTCACTGCCATTTCTGCCTACATGCTCTTGCTGCCTCTCTTGCCACAGCGCTGGCCCTGATCTGGATCAGGGAGTTGAAGTGGTAAAACACTATTAAAGGTAAGAACTGAATAGATGTATTCCTGTGCAGCACCCTGAACTTTCAATATGATTGATCATAGGCTTACTGCAAGAAATAAAATGGAAGCACATGGCCAGGGTAGGACAGAAGAAAGTTTTTACAGTGGTTTAAGGATATTGTTAGTTGATCTAGCTACTTACCTAGCTGCCTACCTAGCTATCAATAAATCTCTTCCCCTGACAGTGCTTTAGGAGCTGTGGTTAAAAAGACGCTTATCTAAGTGCTAATGCATAAATGGTGGCATTTGTGCAGAGGCAATGGGGGAGTGGAACAGCCACTGCATAATATAATTGGAGATTTATCCACCAAAGCTTTACACTTTGAGCAGGACAAACGGGATGTCCCAGAAACCAGCAGCTAAACAAGCACTGAATTTGTAAACCCATTCAGAATTTGTAAAAAGTATTGTTGTTTTATTACTGTTATTTATCTTGATCGTGTTTGTTCTGCTTAGAAGAAATAAAACACAGGCCCTCTTTGCTTTAATTGCTGGGCCTATTCTTTAGTAAACAATGAAAAGTGATTAGAGATGTTTTTTGGCATGCAAAGTCCAAAGCCACCTAGTGAGAGTTCAAAGAACAAAGCAAATGCTTATTGGAAGAAATTACTCAGCTAACTAAACTTGTGTATCTTTGAGTCAGACATTTTTTCAGCATCTTTACCCCATTTATCAATGCACAATTACTGTCACTATTGTGTTGTGTCATTAGGCGTAAGGTTACAAGTGCCAGTCGGAATAAAAAAATTGCAGTAATGTTGGCATAATTTTTCATTATCATCTTCATTAACCACAGCTAGTGGGAGTAAGAGTTTATCCTTGCTGTTGTCATCGTCATGACAACACTTCCAAAGCTTGTCTGCCGAGGGTTCACCAGATACAAAAAACCTGAATGTCCTCATTATTCCGCTTCTCACACTCTCACCCATGCCAAGGGTGATCCGAGATGCACAGGGCCCTTGATTTATCCCCTGTGATTTCTCTTGACAGCCTGGTATGGTGTCTCAGCTTAAGGCAATCGGTCTGATTTCACAGTTTAATTACTGCTAATCTGAAGGAGCGTGGCCAATGCTAATGAGCCAGCAGCAATCAAAGCAATAATGGTTAAACTCGCCCTGTTTCATTCTTCCCTTTTTATTAAAACACCCCTGCCCTGGAATAAACAAGTAATTTCTTCTCTGCACAACTACATGGAGAGAAGAGATGAGCCTCATACAATTTGGTGTTATTTCAGAAGCGAACTAAGATTCCTTTATATTTTGCACTTAACCCTCTGTTTAATCCTAGTTTCCAAACAGCTTTGGTTCAAGAAAAGAACCAATAATTGGAAAAGACTCATTAGCAGACCACTAGCTCAACAACAGAACATCCAGGGTGGCACACTGAGGCCAAATCTGGGATTGGAGACCTCCTTGATTTTGGCAGCTGGACCTCACTGAATTATGCAGTGGATGAAAATACCTATGACAGCACTGTGAAAGAGGACCCAGAATATTTCAAAAGGGCTTTACAGTAAAAAGAATTAATAATAAAATGGGATAACAATCGCTGCAAAATGACCAAGTGCCCTCAGCTGAAGCCGCCCAATAGCAGTGACTTGCACACCCTCTCTTTTCTCGAGCTACTCTCCTACTGCTGAAGTAGATGAAGAAAAGCACAGAAAAAAACCTTCAGGATGAATTTCTCTCAGTCACACCTTTCAATCAAACACCAGGAGTAACTCCAGGAAAATAAAAGGAATTTGGCCTCATACCTGCTTTTCCATACATCCAACGGCTGCATTATGAGCTCTTTCAGATAAATTTCTGTTGGCTTTTTTCTAACTCAGAGCAGAACCTCTATTTAAAATATTTACCAAGCTTTACTGCCATGATTTGATTAATGTACAAAATGTTCTACGCTTTAAAGCTTCTCCAAAGAGATAGCAACTTATTAGAAGCATAAGCCTCAGTGTAAATCCTAGATATTTCAGCAACCTTAATACAATGATTTCACATTTACTCTGGTAAGCCATAAGAAGACTTTGGCCCATTTTTGAATCATGCAGGAAATCCGTGTTTCAGTGTTACTATGTGTGAATTATGACACATGAATAGAAGGTTAGGCAATATTGTGCTTGTTAAATGACATGGGAGGAAGAATGATAGAGAAATCAGCCATAAATAAGAGGGTTTAGAGCAAACTGCTTGTCTTGTGCTTGTCTCGAGTTTATCTGTCATTACTGCAGATTTGGTGTTGCTCAGATAACCTGAAAGAAAACAGCTTTTTAAGGATGCACTGGGCACCTAGGAATACCTGACCAGAGAGGAAAATCCTGCCTTCTTTGCAGATAAAGTTGTTTAGCAAAACACTAAATATGAAAATACAGCATTTGCCTTTTACAGCAGCATCATTTAAATGTGTAATATAGGAGGACAGTGATATTTTACAGGATTAAGTCTAGCATAAATCACTTTATCTCAACCATTCATTAAGGAGCTGTTCTATCAATGATTGTTTCGCATTCATAATATCATATATAAAATCAGAAAAGTCCAGACTCTTACGGTACACAGATCTGTTATTTTACAGTGTTTTAAAACCTATTTAACCCATTTTTTGTCT
>VWZE01010706.1:0-249645 GCA_013396675.1 Eubucco bourcierii
TCTATGATTCTATGATTCTATGATTCTATGACATAACAAATTTCAACCTCTGATTGTTAAAATCAGTCAGGACTATAAGAGACAGAAAACAGGATCTTTCAATGAAAATCAATAGGTCTTTTATTAATAAACAATGTTACTTGGGCAGCTTATAAAAAAAAAGCATATTTACAATCTGCTGTTTCAGCTTCAAGCTACCCAAAGCATTACTTGTAGTCTTGAGTTTTTGAGTTGTTTGTCTGAAATGGAGTTAAAACCATACTCCTGAAATTCTCTTCATAAACCCATTAGAGCAGTTGTGTCAGTACATAGTTTCGGTCATCTAAATTTAAAACAAGACTTTCACTAAGAAGGTCAATGAAACTACTTCCCTTTTGATCTTGCATGCTTGTGGGTGCCTGGATAGTTCTGTAGGAAAAGTTTCACTGGATGAGTCAGTGCACTGAGTCATAGGCAGCATGAAGCCTGTAGTGCTCTAGACTAATTGGTAACAGTCTCAAATTTAATTAAAGCACAGTTGTCAACTCTCTGTTACTGATTGACATCCTACTGAAGTATTTTGTTTTTAGCAACTTAACATTAATTGTTCTTTGCTGTTAGAATTTGTGAATTTTAAGTTCTTGTTTCTGGCCATTGCTGTTATCTTTTACCATCCCCTTTATGATTTTCATTGTACTCACTTTGAATTTGTTTTTCCCCCTGTCAGGTCACGTATTTGGTAATTATGCTTCCTATAACACCCATGGATTTACAGATGTTTACAGGCCTTTGAGAATTGTTGTAGTTTTTTTTTTTTTTTCAGGTTTCCTTCAGTAACTGTTCTGTTAGCACTGTTTTTTCACTATTCTTAAACTTGAGTAAGTATAATGCAAAAATGGTTAAAAATGAAGCTTTAAAAATCAGTATTTTTGTGCTGATGTGCAGGTTACATTTTCCATTTTTGTTAACTTTGATTTCTGTTGTTTGTCTTGTGTTGAACCCTGTCTTATAATAACAAATGGTTTTTATCCCAGTGCCTGCTCATCATCCCCAGATGATTACAGTGGTTTCCACCATTATTGGAGCCTTTCTCCCTCCTCTTCTTCAGTTCCTTTTATGTGTTTGTTTCTTTCCATGACGTGACTTGAGGAGGCAGAGAGCTGTATGGAGGGCAGGGAGGAACAGGATATGTCTTGAAGCTATCTGTCTTTTGTTAAGAGAAAAAACAAACCTCAGGGTCTTGGGAGGAAAGCAAGCCTTGATTTTTAGTGAGCTTTTTATCATTTGCATTATTTAAAAAACCCTTGCTGGCTTTGTGTGGGATTCCTGCTTGCTCCAGCTGAGAACTGAGGAGTGAAACTTGAATGGAGTTTGGCTTTCTTTGCCACCAAGCTTCTGATTTTTAAAATCTTTAAGATATTTTTGAACTTTCAGACATTGTCTTCTACTTCTGTATGTGATAAATACTAAAGCTAGGGCGATGAAGTGTTCCTCTAGAGACTTGAGGAGGTAGAAGATGTTTTGATTCTATATTCTATTTTTCTTAAACAGTTTTTCCTCTCTCCTGAGCTCTTTAGATGAAAAGATCACAAGACCATCAGAAACAGAGTATTGATTCACATCAGAAGTATACTTGACCAGGTGTCCGGTCTCTTGCCAGTGCCCAACAGCAGCTGTTAATGGAAGGCTAACAGAAGGGGGAAGCAGAGAATGATTATTTTTCTACCTTACATTACCTTTAGTGCTCTGACAGTAGTTTAAGAACATCCTTAAGGTGAGGGATGGAAACAGGAGAGATGATGATTGTAATGTTGTTGGCAGTGTCTTCAGGTTAGATTGATCTCTCTAAAAATAGTGTTAAATATTAGCCTTTTTCCCATGGCATAATATCCATAGTCTCAATATTAGCATGAAAGACACTTTTAACTTCTAACTTAGTGCCTGATAGTATCATCAGGTTCCCTGAGCTCTTGTATTTTGAGATAAGTGAATCATACCATCTGCTACAGCTGTATAAAAGCAATGTTAATAGTACTCCACAGAAAATTGTTGGAGTCTTCAGATGTTGTATTGGACTAGAAAGATGTGTCCTATGGGACTCCTCCATATTTCCTGTCTTTTTGTCCTCACTAAGCTGAGGTTCATACAAAGCAGCAGCTATAGAAGGTGTTCTGTTCTCTCCTGACACACTCATTTAGCCCTGAAATTCCTTGACATTCCTGTTTTTCTGGATTATAGATTTCCTTCACATCATAGGAATGTAAGGTTTACTGATGCAGCTGATTTTCTGCCACCTTTCTGTAGGATTTCCTCCTGTATGCCTTTTCCTTTTGTCATCTAGATGAGAGGCATTGTCTAGTTGAGAAGCATCCCTGCTTGTGGCAGAGAGGTTAGATTAGATAATCTCTGAGTTCTCTTCCAGCCTAAGCTGTTCTATGATTCTGTGATCTTTATCTTGATTTTATCCAAATTCTGTCCTTTTCTAGCAGTTCTTTTTCTTTTCCCAGTTGTAGTCTTATTCTTCATCAAAATAGCTATTAATTTGATTTTGCATAAGTGTTTTAACTCCCTACATTTTAAAATAGCTTTGTGGCTGTAATTTTTTCATCTAGGTATTTGTTCTATTTTATCAGTTTGTAAAACTGCATAGATATTTTTAATATGGCCACAAAAATAATAAATATCCTAGAAACAAACAGTAAAATGAATTATTTAAGAGAAAAATGCAGCAAATTTCAAAGCATGTTTTCAATTGGAAGGAAACGGTGAAGATCTGAAGAAAATCATCCACCCAACTTCCAGTTACTCAGGAGAATAAACCTCTGCTTAGAGCTGTCCAGTTTCTAGACAGAATAAACGTAGATAAAAATCTTCAACTTAAGCTGAACTTTTCTTGCTTTATGCAGAAATTTTAGGAAGTGATTTCTGTAGTGGAGACTTGTAGCTTGGATTTTAAACTGAACAGTTTGAAGCTGTCGTATTCTGGTTTGCACAGTAAGAGCAGCAGTAGTAGTAACTAGCAATAGAAGTAGAGGAAATAGGTTTAAGTTGTGCCAGGGGAGGTTTACGTTGGACATCAGGAAGAACTTTACTGAGAGAGTAGTGAGGCATTGGAACAGGCTGCCCAGGAAGGTGGTGCTTGAGCATGTCCAGAGAAGGGCAACGAAGCTGGTGAGAGGCCTCGAGCACAGCCTTATGAAGAGAGGCTGAGGGAGCTGGGATTGTTTAGCCTGGAGAAGAGGAGGCTCAGGGAAGACCTTATTGCTGATCCTTATTGTAGCCAGGGGGAGGTTACTTTCTTCTCTCAGGCAACCAGCACCAGAACAAGAGGACACAGTCTCAAACTGCACCAGGGGAAGTTTAGGCTGGAGGTGAGGAGAAAGTTCTTCACTGAGGGAATCATTGACTGCTGGAATGGGCTGCCCAGGGAGGTGGTGGAGTCAGTGTCCCTGGAGGTGTTCAAGGCGGGTTTGGACGTGGCACTTGGTGCCATGGTCTAGTCTTGAGGTCTGTGGTATGGGGTTGGACTTGATGATCTTTGAGGTCTCTTCCAACCGTGGTGATACTGTGATACTGTGGTGGAGTCGCCATCCCTGGAGATATTTAAGAAACTGTAGATGTGGCACTTCAGGATATAGCTTAGTGGTCATGGTAGTTTGGTTATGGTTGGACTTCATGATCTTAAAGGTCTTTTTCCAACCTTAACGATTCTGATTCAGTGATAAACGTTGATTTGATTTTTTTGTGACGTGTTAATGACTCTTCCTTGGACAAACACATCATTGGCTATAGAATCTCAGTTACAGAGTTAAAAGTGATGATAGTTTCCTGTTTTTTCTCATCCTGTTTCCCACACACCATTCGTACATAATAAAGGACATATATTTGTTCTTTAGCATTTGGGACTTCAGTGTGCTAGGTTATTTCTGAACAGGATCATCCTGTTCTGAGTACTGAAAATGAAGAACTGAGATTTCTAGTGTGCTACTAGGATTTCTGCATTTCTGTACAGAAGTCTGGGGCATCCTACCACAGTAGTGGGATTTTTATTTGCACTAAATGAAGGAAGTATTCAGGAACATATACATGCACTAAGAGAGTGATTTGTTTTTAATTATGTGGGATGTCGTCTTCATAACACAAGCAAATCACTAATGGTGATAATCTGTATTAATTTTCCTCTGTAATTTAATAAATCACTTAAGTGAAATATTTAGAGGTTGTCTTTTGTGTGCATTAACATAATGTGTGTTGCAGCAGTGCTTTTGCATCACTGTGGTAGATGGATTACTAGTAAAACATTACACAGTTTTTCAATCAGATGACTTTGTGTTTCCAGACAGGTGAGGAATAATAATATAATTTTAAAAGCATCACAAATCCCAGTTTTGGGAGTCTTTGTTAGTTCCTTGGCTGCTGGTGGGAAGAATAATTAAAGTATTAAGATGTCATTTCAGCAAATGTTATGCAAAAATTCTGTCTTGTTGACCTGACACTGAGTGGGCAAGAGTGCTCAGAACCTGATGGAGCTGGCATTTAGAAAAGCTAGATGATAAATTTGAACACCTGCTGAAGCATGAAACAAGATTACCAATTTTAGAATAACTTCAGAGCCCATAATAGTTAAAATAACTTAAACAGTCCAATAAGCACACTTGAAACCTCCTCTTAGCCTCATGTTTTGCATGGGTTTGTGACAAGTTTTCCTAAATGGTTTACAAATATCTGTGGTTTTTCTCAGCAAGTCATATTGCTTGCATCAGAGTCTTTCAGTTCAAGTAATGTATTAAAATATATAAATAATAAAAGCAAAACAGGGCCAGGTTATCAAAATCAACCGGCAAAGTGAAGGGCAGGTTGGCTGTATCCAGGACACTGCAAGCATGTGGATGCAGTGGCAGGCAGTAATAAAGAGATGTTTGTATGTTTGTGTCTGGAGGAGCTCAACAGTACTGACTCTGTTGAGAGCTAGATCCAAAGAGTGGTGGCTCAGATTCTGCTTGTGGAGGAGAAGGTTAAAAATTTTATCTGCTTTTTCATTTCCTCTTTTGGATGGAAATACAGGGTAAAGCTGACAGCTATGAAACTAACAGACTCACCAAGGTGTGCTATGAAACTAACAGACTCACCAAGGTGTGCAGGTTGCTTCTGAGACAGCCGAGCACTCTAGGCATGCTCATTACATTAAATCCATGAATAGTCTTTGGGAGGTAACTGAAACTATGTGTGAAGATAAGCATGTTTAATTACTTTGCTCCAAGGGAGATAACTACTAATCTGTGTAATTACATGGAATTGTCCCTCTTATCTGTATGGCTTTTCGAACTCTTATCACACTCATTTGTTTGATCTTGTCTCAATGAGTTCATTTGAACAGAACTGTTCTGTATGTGTGTACAGTTGATAAATGCAAAGGAGTTTTGCACTGGCCTCTAGTAGGTATGGCATACAAGCAGCGTTGTGGCAAACCCCAGTAAAACAAATTGTTTGCAGGCGATAAATAACAAAAGGAAGCATGAATGTTCTCTGTGCTTACGCTCAATTTGAGAATAAAGCTGATTAATTTCCTGTATTTTTGTGAGGACTTTTAAAACGGTTTTGGACACACAGTAGCTTGTTTGTGCTTTTGGCATGCTTTACACCAGTGTTGTATTAGGATTGGTGATTCAACTACGGTGTATCTTTTCTGTGTCGTTCAGGTAGATGTAGCTACTCTTTGCTTCTTGTTTCAGGCATTAACAACAATAAGCAAGGGGAGCCAGATGGGCTCATTGTTTTGTAACAAGCTGCCACAGGTAATATTTACTTTGTAAACAGGGAGCATTTTCAGAAATGGAGGAGCTTGATACACTGCCGCTCCTCAGCTTTTGGCTTGTGTTAGTATCTGTGCTGTCATGTTAAAATGCAAGCAATTAGTATAACAACTTCAATATAAAGTAGAGCTTGTTGTGTTCTTAATGCACTTGTTTGCTCCTTGTGCAACTAACAGCTGAATTAAAAAAAAAAAAAACAAAACCCAAACCACAAAAAAACTAACAAAAAAACACCCTAAAAAAAAAAATCAACCAACCAACTCCTGCCTCCCTCTGCCCCAATTTAAGTTAGTGCTGGTACTGTATCCTGTGATTGTCACTGTCATATGTATTAAAATATGTAAGTAATACAGTTAAGAATTTTTTTTTTTTTGCTTTAAAAAGGAAGTAAAAGGATGCTTGTTCAGACTACAGGTTGTGGATACATATTCTTTGTCAGTGAGTTGTCAATGCTGCAGACACTTCACACATTTTATTACTATAATTACCTGTTCCAAATTAAGACTCCTTATACTACTATTGGATTAGCTGCAGAGTTTCCACAAGAGGTTCGAAGTTCCTGGTGTTCAGTGATATGCTCTGAAGGGCAGAATAGTTGCCTTCTGTAATCAATGAATTGTACCAAAACTCTGTAGCTTTACAGAGATTCTCTGCTCGTTATTTTTGCCACTGGTGAATGACAGGTTTTTTTCCCTCAGGGTCTGCATTATATTTTGATTGTTGCATTAATGTAATAAAGAGTATTAAAGTAAATGATAAGTTGTGCTGCTCTCACTAGGAGTTTAAACTCGTGTTTGTGGTAGGAAATTAATCTGGTTTTAATTGCCTGTGAGTCTGAAGTATGTGAGATCAGCTTTACAAAAATGAACATAAATATAAATCAGTAACTGCCTGTTCTTTAATTATGTATTAGTGTATTGTACCTGCATACTAGATGAGACTATGAGCATCTCCAGTTACGGTGTGTTGGAGGTCATTAAATCATCTCTGCTCTATGAAGTTTAGTAGCACTGCATTTCTGTTACTGGTAAAGATCCTGTGTTTGTTGCTTGGTTTAGGGTGGCTGTGTTTAGCTGCAGTAAGACAATCGCTTCATAAGTTACTCCATAGGGATTTTTGACAATGTGTAAAACAGTTACTGTAAAATACAATGTGAAATTACAACAGTAATTTTAGAAATAGTTCTTTCATTGTGAATGATTGAGAGATTTTAATGTGAAGTGAAGATATCTTTCAAAGTGATCCATTGTTTGTGTTTCATAAATATATGGTTGAGTTCTACCATGGTCCAAAAATATTTTATTAATTTCATGAGATGACTAATGTAACCTGCATTCTCAGTAGCAGTGTTTTTCCTTCCCTTGCTTCTTTTCTCTTGACCTTTTCCCACTTCATGCAGAGATTATTTCTGCTAAAAGTAATGTAAAATGTCTAGAAAAGACACTGAAATATGTTGGGAGCAAGTGATTTGCAGATAATATTTTTATTAGATATAGGTTGTCAATCATAAGACTTTGGTGTAAAAAAACTGACTGCTCTTGATAGCTGCATTTGTGAATTGTGATATGGTTGTGGCCATACTGCAAATAGCGTTGTGCTGTAAAGTAGAAATTTGAGCCAGCACAGTTGCCTCTGTTCCTAAAAAACAATGTAAACAAAAACTGATGGTCTAATCCTGGAACATGATTTGTTGTGGTATTTATGCTTAACTCTCCATTTTTCCATTTTTGTGACTTATTTGGAGATTTAGCAGTATCCAAACAACTTGAAGGTCCAGTTGATCGACAAATGCAAAATTATGACATATGCAAAAATAGTATAATGCCATGCCAGAATTTGTAATAAATCACAATATTAGCAGACATAATTAGCATCTAGTGCAAGCTATGGGACTTCGACCAAGCTTTGGAGATAGAATTCATTTGGCTCTTAAGATGCAACTGGACTACAGCACAGTGTTTGGTTGCTACAGACAACCCCTCAGTCATACATCCTCTTAAGTGGTCTGTGCTTCCAAGTAGAACATCCCTTTTTATAATGTTTAATTTACCTACTCGTGGTATCTAAAGAAGGGTGCTTGATGTGTGTTAGGGAAACAAATGCTACTTGATAAGTTATCAGGAGCTGAAGTGATAAGAGTATGAATCTGTTGCATGGTTGCTCAAAATTTGCTTCTAATGATCTATTCTACTCATTGACCCAAGTGTCTGCGAATAGGAAAACATCTACATTACAGGCTACCTTTGTCAGCTCTGTGCACTGCATCCCACTCCAGCATTGTACTGAACTGCTCATATCCTGAGCAGGAAGCAAGCAGTCGGCAGGTGTGACCTTTTCAAAGAAGTGCTGATCCTAGAGCTGCAGCAATGCAACCGGGGTTTACTGATAGCAAAGAGAAAAGCTATTGTATTTTACTGAGTGTGCCCCAAGCCCACAGTTCTAAAGTGCTGCTGTGTGCCAGGAAGAAGACAGGGAATACAGTGGAGCTGAAGGACAATTTTAAGTATTGAACCTGTTGAGTAAAAGGTATAAATGACCTGATTTGCAAACCTTTTTACTTTTAAAAGAAGTGAAATAACTATAAACTGTAGGATGTTTCATTTGCAAGTCGACTGAGCCCTTGTGTCTTAAAGAACAGAATTACTTCTGTTAGTCATAGTGATTTCCTTCTCCTTAATTCCATGGAGAGAATGGTGTGTTAAAACAGAAAGCCACCCCAAAGCACTTCAGTTGTGTACAGTTGCAGTAATTCGAAATGAAAACTGGAAGGATCAAGGTGGTAGGGCAACCATCATGATCTTTTCTGAGTGTGTATTATGACAAAGGCTACAGTGATATGTTAGCATTGTTCTGAGTGTTTAAATGTGCCCCATGTGTTTGCAGTCCAACACCATAGCAGTGTGGATTTGTCTGGGGTGAGAGCGTATGGAGTATTAGGATTGAAAGAATTCTTTTGGTTGCTTTACTAAAAGCTTGTGAAATGGAACTTGTGTTACGTATTTTGTAGAAAACAGTGCTTTGTGATGATTGGTAGCTAACCCTTCCTGAAATCACAAATGTCATGTTACTGTGGGTTTCTGCATATATAATTAAAACTTTACCTTTTGGATGATGAGTTTCAGAAACCTCTTTTTAATATGTTCAGATGTGACTTACAAAGAATGTCATTAAGGAGGAAGGAAGAAGAGAACTTACTGAATTTGGGTTATTGGAGAAAATGTTAATAAGCTCATTGCATGAATAATGTTAAAAACAAATGGAAGATTATTCTCAGATCACTGCCTTTTGACTTCCTCTAATAGAAGAATAATGTGTTTGAAAAGGTGTAATTTTTTTTCTGAAATATCCATTAGCCAATAGGGACTATTATATGAAATACTATTGTATGAAATGCTGTGATATGAAATAATATTGTATGAAATAAAACCCAAAGAAAAAAACTCTTTAATAAGTTCAGATTTTTATGATGTTGGAGGTAAGTTACTTTACCTAACAAAAACTTTCATTCATAATGTAGCCGAATTGGTGCAGTTTCTGATCTTGTATTGCTAATACAGCCAAAGCTGAGCAATAAAATGCCATCATTTTTGAAGGAGAGAATTGTTTTCCTTCTGCAGAATGCCATGTGCTTTGGTTTGGTTGTGGGTGTTTTTTATTGTCTTTTTTATTTATTGTTATAATATACTAAACCCCAAACTGAACATATATTGGCAGTGTGGTTTTCATGTAACGGTACAGTTACCTGGAAGATTATTACAAATAAATAGTATTTATAACATCACAAAGTGAGGTAGTTGTTTGATGAGCACTTTTGTGAGATTTCTACACCCTCCAGGTTTTTAAGCATGTTAGTCTGATCAGAGTTGTAAATTGAGTCCAGCCATGAACTTCATCTGACAGGAAAAGGACTCCATATGTCTTTCAGGCGAAAAGTGATCCTATTTCCATTAGTCTCTCTTAAATAGATTGTTTGTTACCATAACAAGATGTTCCAGAGTCAACACCGACATTTTGGATTGTTCTGTGTAACTGAGCTGGTGTGTGCCTTTGCACTGGCACTGCAAATAATAATAATAGGTTTGGGGGGAGGGGGGTTCTTGGTTGGTTGTGTTAATTTAAATTATGGTTTTAAAGAAATGCTTTTAATTTTGATTCCGACATCGATATGTTCGCAGTTACCTAAAGGAACTGGGTCAAAGTTCCTTTTGAATTGTATTCTTATAGTTGCTGCACATCATGACCATTATCATTTGGTCAGAAATAATTGTAAGGATAACTTAAAATGCAAAATGATACCTGAAATATGGTTTCTGTCAAGAGATTTCAAATTGCTTCCTTTTTGCCTCTGCCAAAGTTACACCTTAGTACTGTCTTTTAAATTACTGCAGAATTGAAGTTTAGCTTCCTGGTGGTTAATAGCGTTTTCTGGACATGTGTTCACAGTCTTAAATTTTTCTTTTCCATTATGTTTTACCATAAGCATGATCTGCAAAAACTGCTTCAACAGATGTTGATGTGCAGCCTCAAAAGTGATGAGCTGCAGAACAAAGATTTTCTCTGTGTACCTCAAATAATATCTTGTAGGCTCATGTTAAAAGTTTTACTGTGTTTTGCAGAAGGTAACCTTAGTTTCTTGGAGAAGGATTTCAATCCATATGCGAAAGAAAATGACACAGTAGTTGTCAGCTTTTATGTCAAATATATTTGCAAAGTTCAACTAGGATAGGTTTATTTATTTCATCTTTCATTCTTTGTTTATCAATCCCTTTAGACAATTATCTTAGAATTAAGGCACTTGAGTATCCTCATAAATTCCTGGTTTTCTGCTGTACATAGTAATATCTTATTGTAAAGCATTTTTATGGAAAGAAGTGGAATTGAAGAAAACCTCAACAAGCACTGATACTGTTTTACGGTATCCCAAAGGTTCTTGGAATAGTTAATGGAAAGGCCTAAATGGAATTGTTTGTAACTGAATTCTGGTAGGTGTTACAGATTTCACAGAAACAGAACCCTTTCTCCTGCCTTCTCTCATATTGACCAAATGTATTTTGGGATGAAAAATACTGCTTGTACACTGAAGTCGTAATTGGGCTTCTATTGAAATTCAGAAGATGAGTTGGGATAGGATGAGCCGTATTTATTGGTTCTCATCAATTACTACTATTAGCTAGGAAGGAGAAGACTGCAAATCTAACAACTTCAGTTCTAAGCTTAGTAAGTTTGTTTTATTAAGTGTTGTATGTGGGGTTTTTTTAATGGTAGTTCTTCCTGCTGTTGGCAGTTGGTATATGTATGTGTGGTTGTGTGCGCTAGCTGTATTCTCATTGACAGTCTGTGGGGGTCAGGGCTGAGATGTTTGCACACAGAGGTTCCCTTTCTTCTTACATACCAATGAATGTCCATTATGCTTCTGTGTAGAGAGAGTGGATATGGAGAAGGCTGTGGTTTCGGGAAGACTTCTTTCTGAAAGTGTTCGTTGCTGTCTCCCAACAAGCATTTCTGTCCAGTTCTGAGCTCCTCAGTTCAAGAAGGACTTCAGGGAACTGCTAGAAAGAGTCTAGTGAAAGAGCTGATGAAAAGAGTGAAGCCTTACAAGGACAGGCTGAGGGAAGATGGGTTTCTCTAGCTCGGAGGAGCCTGAGGGGCGACCTCATTCGTGCTTATAAAGATGTAAAAGGTGAGTGTTGGAAGAATGGAACCAGGCTCTGCTCAGTGATGTCCAGTGATAGGACAAAGGGTAATGGGTGCAAGCTGGAACAGAGGAGCTTCCATGTGAACATAACTTTTTTCCCGGTGAGGGTGACAGCATTCTGGAACAGGGTGCTCAGAGAGGTTGCAGAGTCTCCTTCTCAGGAGACATTCAAAATCTGCCTGGATGTGTTCCTGTGTGACCTACTCTAGGTGATCCTGCTTTGACAGGGGAGTTGGACTAGATGATCTTTTGAGGTCCCTTCCAACCTCTTAACATCCTGTGATTCTGTATTCTGGGATCTTGGGCATTCTCAATGCAACCTGTTGGCTGGACAGCAATTTGAAGTCTCTTTGGATCACCATCTTCCTCCGTAGTATTTGCTTTGTGTTGTGGTTTAACAGCATCTCTACTTTTAGAAGCTTGAAGGCAAATACATTGGAGTCTGGATATATTTTTCTTAACATCACTTTTTAGATTTGTACTTCTGATTAATTTTCTCTGTGTTTATTGAAACTATCACTTCTGTAGGTTGGTATTAGCAAAGGTCAGCACTGAGCATTAATTTTTAATTTTGAACTGTTGGATTTTGAGCTTGCAAGAGGGAAAGAAAAAGACCAAGGGACTGGTAAGAGACTGCCTTCTCCCACTGTCAACCTTAAAATATGTGCACAAACAATAAATGCTTTAAGAAGCATTTACTCTGGCAATTATTTTTTAAAAGGTCTATATTAATGCAGTGATCAGTGGTGAAAAATGTGGTCATAAAAGCATACAGCAGACCAGCTTGCAAAACCATCACAGCTAAGATTCCTGTAGAATTCCCTGCCACCGCTCCCCACTTCAGCTCAGTTTGTTATTCTCCTTACGTGTTTATGAAATAGTTCAGTGTATTAAAATGGTAAGCTGTGGTAAATTCAAGATGTTTGAACAAGAGGTCAGTTATATTTATACTTTAATGTGCTTAGAGCTGATAGTTGAAAAATAAAGTAGAGTGGAAAACAAGTTGTGTTGTGACAATGACCAATTTCTGTTGTGAATAACAAGGAAATTCAGACAAGTTTAGAGAACATGACTCATCACAGAAACACCAGGAGAATGGAGAAGCAAAATGCGCCTTGCAATGTGTTCATTATTTGGTTTATGGTATTTTTCTTCTGTTCTTCCCTGCACCAGGGGAGGTTTAGGCTAGATGTTAGGAAGAAGTTCTTTGCAGAAAGAGTGATTGACCATTGCAATGGACTGCCCAGGGAGGTGGTGGAGTCACTGTCCCTGGAAGTGTTTAAAAAGAGACTGGATGTGGTACTTAGTGCCATGATTTAATTGATTAGATAATGTCGGGCGATAGGTTGGACTTGATGATCTTGAAGGTCTGTAGAATCACTCTGCTTTCTGTGACTGGTCTACCATTCTGTTTGATTTGATGGCTGTCTTCATTACCTTCTAAGTGATCTGCTTGTGCAGTGTTTGATGGGTCTTATGAGAATTTAATTTGTGAGGAGGATACTCCAACAGATGTACTCTAAAGGTACTGTGAAATGTTCTGCTCAGTACATTATCCTGCTATACTTGAATGACTGCCACTCAGAAAACCTTCCTCAGACAAGAAGGGAAAAATGCCAAAAATATGATACAAGAGCAAAGGAGAAGAGTAATTCTATAGTTGCCACTGAAGTCTTCAGAGGAAGTGTGAAACAGGGCTGGGGGAAGGAACTGCCTTTTCCCAGGAAAGTTGATTTTTGTTATTGTTTTGTTTTGTTTTTGGTTGGGTTTTTCATGTTGTCTTTCTTGCGGATTTTGATTTTTGTTTGTTTTTAGAGTCAGTGATCTTGGACTCAAAACATTCATATGCTAACACTTGCTGAAGGCAGAGAAGATGGTCATTAGCAATACAGGATTTGTTTTTAAATACAAAATTAAGGATAAACAAGACTGGCAGTTAAAGAAAATAAAATTCTGCAGTGCAAAGTCATTTTTTGGCTCTCCGTTTTTAGAAGAAATTAATGATACCTGTTGGAGAGAGCCACAGAGGTAGTCATAGCCTAATACTAGGTAGTCATAGCACAATAACACTCTTTTGGTGTAGTGTAAGTGTGAGTAAGTTGGGATGCAGTTTGTCTAGACCAAAAGGTAAACAGCAGAAGTCTGTCATATGCTCAATGATAGAAAAGAGAGAGATTTCTCATGAAGTATTGATAGCCAAACAGAAGGCTTTTTTGGCCTAGTACGTCATATACTATATCCCAACTTAGTATTACTGACTTGGGCAATTTGCCAAGTCCTCTTTGAGACCGTGTCAGGGCTGCAAGAAGAATGACAGAATATTTTGTGAAAGAACAGCTGATCACCAGGAAGTGCTTGAAAGAGTAAAGGTTAGTAGTGAAAAATAAAATTGACCATCTAAAGGATCAAATTACTTTAAGAAGTTCTTGCCTTTAGGAAAGAAAGAGGCTAGAAATTGAAAGTGAGAAAACATGAGAATCTCACGTTTGAGTTTTAGGTTTATGGGAGTTCTGTAACGTGTTGTTAAACAGTAAAGGAAAAATTAATCAGAATCACAGAACCATATGAGTTGGAAGAGACCTCTCAGATTGAGTCTAGCAGTCAACCTAAGACCACTGTGTCTGAGTGCCATGTCCACAGAGTCTTACCTGCTGAGCAAAATCTGCTCTCTCACAGGCGCTTCATCAGAGTGCTGTGGCACAGATTATGAGTGCTAAGTGAGGAGAAGAGCACTGTTTGATTTGTGGAGCATTTGGGTTGCAGGTATTAGGTAACTGCAAAGGCTGCCAGGTATTCTGGAGTAAACTTCATTAGATGTGGACCATGATGATAAGTAGACTTGCAGGTTCCTTCATTCATAGTGAAAGGAAGCGCTTAAAAACTATTTATCAGGACCCGGTTTGTCAGTGAAAAGTCTTGTATACAAAAATGAGGAAGATGAACTCTTTGTAACTCCGTAACTATTTTAGAGCTAGTTGTAAAATGAAGGCTGTAAAGTTTTTGTTTGTTGCTGTCCGTATGTCATGAAAGAGCCAAATGATTTCTAAAACATACAGTCATAAACTGATTATAAAATTCCCAAGGGGGACTCTGATGGGGTATCATAACTTAACAATGGAATGGTGAGTCACTGCAAGAGGAATTCATGTAATAATCTTTTCCGGTATTTATAGGACCAGGAGGATAAAATGTCATTTAATTTTATTTGATTAAAAACTACTAGGCAAGAGAGAAAGAGGAAGGAAAAAAAATGAAGCATCTTTCTTTTATTTCAGGCGTGGAAGATGAATGGAGTATATAAAAAACATGTTATGAAGCAGTATAGTGTAGTGATTAATTTCAAATCAGATAAAGACTCCAAAATGGTTGTGTTTAACTGCAGGTGTTATTTATTTTTTCAGATTCTGGTTGCAAAGTATTGCTTCTGAGTGGAACAAGGCATCTGTGTTCTTGCTTGCTAGTTTCGGCATATGTATCTGTGTAGTTCAAAGATTATCCATCCAAGGAGTTAACAGTAACACTTTTATGTTCGTAATTTTCCTTTAAGAGAGAGAATGCAGTATTTTCTGATTAGTCTGATATCCCACTCAACAGCCAGTACAGGACTTTAACAAGGATAGTACCAATAACAGAGTGCTAAAAAGTCCCAAGCTGAATGGCCTTTCGACCATAAGGGAGGTTCTCTGATCAACAGCGAGGTTTTGATTGCGGGAACGTTTACACTTTTATTTTCAGGAGTTTGTAAGTTCTGAAAGACTTGCTTTAGGGATTTCAGTGCTCTGTTTTACTCACCTTGTGCTGAGTCTGTACCTATGTATATTTTAGAGCTCATTCAAAGTTCCTTCAATGTGTTGTCATTTTTAGTCCAGAGGACTGGAGAGGATGCTGTGTCTGCCTGACATTGCTAAAAATCTTTCAGGCTTATTTAGTATATAAAAAAAACCAAAAAACAAAAACCAAACCAACAACAAAAAAAACCCCAGCTATGATGTAGAGTCATGGGCAGCAAGTATTCCTCAGAAGCAAGGAAATACTGCTTATCAAAGGGTGTAGCTCCATATGTCACATCAACAATTAAAATGCAATTCCAATTAAGGTGGGCATTCCTTTTGCTATTCTGCATCTAATTACAACCTGTAATAATGAAAGAGAAGACAGCACAGGGTTATGCTTCAGTATATTTCAATAACCTAAATAGACAACATTGTCCCTGCACAGTGAACCCAAAATCAGTGGTACTGTGTCTTAAAAAAGTGTATTTTCTATGCTAGCTAAGTAAGCCTAAGTCAGCATATGTGTGCCTGTGCTGCCATCACACTTTGATCTGTGGTATAAAACTATGAGAGTGTTATTTTTTTTAATTGATAGACAATACATCAGTCTCCCTTTTAGACATGTTCTTTGCAAAGCAGATGGTGCTGCTTGCTTCCTCTAGTCCCACGTCCTGTATATCTTTGTATCTATGAAATTGAGCAAGTCCAAACAAAGCTGTCAAACAAGTGGCTTTCCTCTAAACTCTGATTGTAAGGAAATGCCAAGAGTATGAAGCTGCAGTTGGTTGTACCAAATGATTGTCTTTTTGTTCTGGAAGGATTGTCAGAGAGAAAGATTACTCTGATGTGATTGCAGTTCTGGGCAAAACAGGAGAACGTGTCCAAAAGGACATTGTGCTATGTTTTCCCCCAGCAAATGAGTGAGATTAGCAAAAGGAGCTTTGAATGAAATATCTGAGGGGTAGGTGTCAAAATGAAGATGCCAGGCTCTTTTTATTGGTGTCCAGTGAGAGGACAAGGAACAGTGGGTACAAGCTAGAGCGCAGGAGGTTCTGCCTCAACATGAGACACTTGTTTATGGTGAGAGTGCTGGAGCACTGGAACAGGCTGCCCAGAGAGGTTGTGGTCTCTTTCTCTGAAAACTTTCAAAGCCTGCCTGGATGCGTTCCTGTATGCCCTGCCCTGGGTGATCCTGCTTTGGCAGGGGGAGTTAGGCTAGATGATCTGTGGAGGTCCCTTCCAACCCCCTAACGTTCTATGATTCTGTGACTGTTCTAAGGTGAAGTTGTTGTCTTTTTCATTCAACAGCGCTTCCTTGACATGACGTTTGGAGCTGGAGGCCACACCACAACTCTTCTGCAGAAGGCCACTGACGTCACAGTTTATGCACTAGACAGGGACCCCACAGCTTATCAAATAGCTCAGCAACTTTCAGAATCCTACCCGTAAGTTGTCTTCTCCTGTCTTAAATGTGATTGAGATGAAGTTGATGCTGTGTTATTATATACACGCTCCAGTACCTCTTTATAGCTTTAATACGCAGTTTTTAATGACTTCTTTTAGAATAGCTTATATGCTGTGTACATACCCTGTTGCATAGGAGATCTCATTCAGTTTACTTCTGAGTGTTCATATGCAAGTACCCCTGAGGTTTTTGGAGTTAAATGCATGTTCTGTACTCTTTTCATTTTGAGTATACGTCAAGTAGCCAATTTTATATTTTAAAATTTGTTTTTAAAGATTCATGTGCTGTGCTTGCTTTGAGGTGGGTCTGATAGCAGAGTTGTATAAAAGCATATACTTCGGTATTTCACAAAAAAAGGTAGAATAATATAATTTTAAATAAGGAGGCAATTCAAATGTTGTTTATGAGTAATCGTTCTTTAAAAAATATGTGATTCAGTGTTAGGTTTGCTTCAGAAACGACTAAACAGTTTACTAGTCTACTCTTCTTATGTGAAGCTCATGCTTCAATTTTCTTTTAGGAGTGCTGCATTTTGCTAAATGGAATTTTAAGACTTTTTTTAGTTACATGAAGTTCTTCACAGGATCACAGAATCTTAGGGATTGGAAGGGACTTTGAAAGATCATCCAGTCTAACCCCTCTACCAGAGCAGGATCATCTGGAGTAGATCACACAGGAATGGCAGGTTTTGAATATCTCCAGAGGATACTTCACAACCCCCACCCTGGGCAGCTTGTTCCAGGGCTGCTCTGTCACCCTCGCAGTGAAAAAAATTTTCCTTGTGTTTACATTGTTCCTTTACTCAGTCAGAGCATTGGCCTTCTGCTCTAGGGGTTGGGGTTTTTTTCAGTTGTTCTCGTCAATGTTGCTGTTTTGGTAAAGGTTGCTTGACTTGCTGAAGTGCTTCAGTTCATTTGGAGCCTACAGAACAAGGGGGTGAAAAAGGCTGTTTTGCAACCCAAACCAGTAAGATTTGATTCCCTCTGCATCCAAAGCTGTGACTGCAGTGGGAGATTGAAACTGAATAGGAATAACTGAATTTTCTGTTGTTGTTTTGTTTCTACTTAGAATATGGTACCTGTTAGTTGGGAGTGTTGTTGCAGAATGTCAACTCCATGACAAATCAGGAGTCTTGCAATAGCATTTGCAGTAATCCAGCCTAACCATAAAGTCCTTCAGTTCTAAATACTCGGTGTTAATTGCTAGTGCTTATTCTGGTTAGGTAACATTAATACTTTTAATAACATCCTATAGTTCGAACCATTACTCATTGTGAGGCTTCATTTTTAAAGCATCCTGTATCTTAAGTCACTGAGTTACAAGATTGTTAAACCTCAAGCTGCAGAAATATACCCAAAGATATGGTTGGAAGAGACAAGTATGGCTAAATTAGGGGATTTTTCTATATACAGAACTAATAAATGAAGCTCTTCTTGTACTTAACCAGAAGACAGCTGGTGTAATAAGTTACCAAATGAGAACACTGAGGAAAAATACATTTGAGGTTTGTATTTTAAATATGTCTCTTTGCTTCTTGGTAATGATTTTGTCAGAATTAAAATCCAAAGAGGCTAGAGTTCCAACTGCAATTCTTGCATTCATTTAGCCTCTCTGTTTATTATTTTTAAAATTTAAAACATGTAGTGCTGCTTTAATAAGGAGAAAATGGGTCAGGGCCTGTTAGATATTCAGTGTGTGGGTGGGAATCCTTTGACGTGCTTTCTGGGGAAGCCTCTAACTTGGGAATTGCTGCTGAGAATCCAGGAGAACAAGATAAAATTCAGTCAGTAGCAATATATATTACAAGTAAACCCTTTCACGCCCACTGAAAGGGAGAGGTTAGAGAGGTGCCTGAAACCTGGCAATCAACCACAGCATCATTGCGGGCTTCTAAGTATAAGAAACCTCTGCGAAGCCTACGCAGAGGAGCCAATATGTTCTTGATAATTCTCTGAGCAGAATAAGAAACTGTGCCCCAAAAGTAAGGATAAATAGTGTAAGAATTTTCATACAATTTAACTACCATTTTGTTGTGGTTCTAAACTGGTCTTTGGGTGTGATGATGCTTGTGGGTTTTGAGTTATGCTAAGTTAGCAGAAAAAGAGGGATGGAACTGTCACCTGAGTGTTGTATGTTCTGGGGAAAACAGAATTGATTTTATTCAGTCCTAGGGAAAACAGAACATCTTTTTATTCTGTTTTATTGATGTTTATAGGATATTTGAAAACCAGAACTACTTCCAACCATAGAAAACAACACGGGACACAATCCAGAGAATACCCTAGATCTATTCATTCTGTATGTCCATTCAGGGCATATTTCAGGTGGAAATAGTCATGGATGTATGAACACCTTCTAAGCATCCTCAAAAATGTAGCATAATTTAAGACCAGGTAGGCAAAGAGTACCTTGTTAAAAAAGGAAATGAAAGAGAAACGATGCACAAATCCTAGCATTTATTTTAAACAATACATAACTCAGCATTAGCAAGATGTAGCTAGGAGAAAACCATGAAGGTGCTAACATAAGAAGATGGAAAATTAGAGTATACTGATCGAAAAACCAACCAGTCTTCAGGTGTCGCCCTGGTGCTTGAGAAGATTGCAGGAGTTGGATGCAACAGAAAATGATTCTGCTTCTTTGAGTTACTCCTGCTTCCCTCTGTTCCTCTTCATACTCTTGAGAGATTGCAAGGTCAGGACAGTCAGTATGGTTATCTACACATGAATTTGAATCATCTTAGACATCTTTAGACAGTGGAATTCTAGGCCAAGCAGCTTAATTACATTCCAACCTGAGAAAATACAGCTTCTGGACCACAGTGATCAGGAAAGGATGAAATATTCTGCTGAATGTTGGGTTTCTTCCATTACAGTTTTTCATCAGTGTTTCTAGGAATACTATAAAATGCCAACTGTCCTTTGAGAGTGAAAGGATTGTGAGAAGGAATAATAAGCTTCTGTCTCTTCTGAAACAAAGACTGCTCCATGGTTAAGGATATGGAGCTGGATGTGGGTGATTTCTTTTCAGTATCAATGTGGGGACTGTCTATTTTTAAGGACATTGTCTATACCTCCTAGCTCAACCTCATGTGGAATGCAGTGCCAAGTGCTGCTTTAATCAGCAGTCATTTCAGACATGTCCATTATATTGTTTGGGTTTTTTTGGTTCATTTATCAGTGTGGTATAAGTGTGCTTAGAACACCTTTTAAAGTTTGATGTTACAGCTCTTAAACACAGAGTGTTTCTGAGGACAGTTCTGTGAAGGTTAACCTGGGTTGTAGATGGGTTTGTGTTTTTTTTTTAATCTAAAAGGAGCAAATGTCCTTAGTTTTTAAAGTAAATAACTATGGTGCTGCAGTAGTCCATAGAGGAGGTACTGGCTTTTCCTTTCAGCCAGTTTCTGGTTTTGCTAAGGAAATTTTTCCTAGGTATTTTGGTGCCAATTTTATATTGCTTTCATAACCATTTAATTATTAAAATACATGGAAAATATTTTCTGTATGTTGAACTTAAAATCTAATTATACATTTTTAAAAAAATATGCAAAAAACAATTCAGAAATGCCTTTTACAGACATTTGAAGCAGTTTTTGGGTAGCTGAACAGTAGAGTTCTGGGTATATTTTCATTATAACAAACTGGCTTGGTGTTTATAAAAATAATGAGCATTTTGGAAAAGAAACTGATAAACTACACCTGTCAATATATCTACTTTTATTTTTCATAGCACCAAAGCTCAAGATTATGCTTTTTTTTTTTTTTAAATGACATGGAGGAAGGGAAGAGAACATAGGTTCTAACCTGGATTTTCTTTTTACACCTAGTAGCTAATTGTGTATAGATATGTGTCTTGTTGAGAAGGTGATGTCTTCATATTTGTCAGGAACAATAGGATATTATCTTGCTGTTTGTCACGGCTGTATATTTAGCTTATTTTTGTTCACATTTACAATAGGAGTCATTGAGGCATTCTACACAAAAACTATATAGAAGTACTCCTCCTGGTATCACACAATAAAGGCAAAAGTCCATTACCTCAGTATAAACTTTATATTTTTTGACGGTAGAAGATTCCAGCACTTTCATGTGAAGGTGGGGATGATATGTGTGTGGACAAAAGGTGCTTGTCACTCACAAAGAGAAGGGCAAGGCTGGTTGGTATTAATGCCAGATTTGTTCTTTATACAAAGTAACTAAAATAAAAGATGATAATTTCCAATTCCTAACTTTATTTCTTCCAATTTGATAAGAAGGCAAAAAGATAACTAAATGAAAACATTTGTCAGTGTACACTTAAGTAAATATGAAATGTATAGAGAAGTTATTTGGAGTTCAGGTGGTTTTTCTGATCGACTCATTGCACTTCAAATACTATTATTCCTATCTTAGATACATTAGAGGCTATGCTTATAAGTGACAGACTATAAAAATGAATTACTTTGACTAAGTAATTTTATTTTTTTCTCATCATAGTAATAAGCATCATTTGCATTTTAATTTGATTTTGGCCTTTGTGACTCAGCTGTTCCAAGTGTTGTGCAGCGTATTCAAAGGACTGAAAGTAAAATCAGGCAGTTAATTGCTGGCTTTGTATTTGGGTGCCTGAAAAATACAGCAGCTTAACTTGATCAGGCAGCAAAAATTTGGGTAGAGAGATTTCAGAGAATTTCTGTGGGGAAAATACGTAACTTGGAATGGAAATTACGTGTGGCCTTGTCACCACTGAATGGTGCAGGTATTTGAGCAGAACTGATCTTAACTCTTAACACAACACATTGACAAAAAATAATGCAAATATCGTGGCTCAAGGGCAGGAGTGGTATTGGTGCTGTTTACTGGACAGTCTTACACTGATTATGAGAAGTGTTAGGCTGCTGAAATTTGAATTTTTAAGTACAAGTCAGGAAAACAGAACCAAATTCTTTCTGATAATGATATGCAAATTTGCCATTCATCCTCTAGGTGATCTCTGCCAGTCTGGGAAGGGAAAGAGGAGGATAAGAAGCACTCCCTTCCCATTGTGTCTTTATCTCTAGGGAAGCACTGTTAATTTTTTTTTATTCCACTTATTTCCTGGGGACCTGAAAACTGCACCTTTGCCCCTATTTAAAAAAAAATTTAAAAATCCTTTGTTCTTCCCTGCTGCAATGCTGCATCCAGTCACAACCTGTTGCAGGTTTAAGACTTCTCTGAAGCACTTTAGTCGAACTCTTGGAATATTTTAAGCTCAAATGACAATTTCAATAGAGCTTTATATGAAAAAATGTGCAGCCTTTAACTATAACCAGAATGTTCTCAGTGTTTTGGCTTTCTGACGTCTTTCTGTCCCATAATCAACTTTAAGAGGTACTGCAGGTGGCTTGGAGGTAGAGTGAATTAACGATTAATAAGGATTTCCGCAGCTTTTTGCGTCACTTTTTATTTCCGAACCATTTGCTAACAAGTCACCTAAGGGCTTAAAATCGACCAGGACAATAAACAGCAGGAGCCTGTGGTGAAATTGATGCTGATGAACACAGAAAATAAATTACAGAAGTCAAAATAAGTATTATTTTGTTGGTTGCACTTGATACTATAACAAATAGTTTTGTCGTAAGGAATACAAAGAATTAATTCAAATAATGATTTTTCTGTTGTAATTTTATGTAAATCCTAAACTTCCCTCTTCATATGTAATGCAGTGATTATGCAGTTTATCAAATGTTGCTATGTGTTTGGTTTTACTTCTTCTAGAACATTCACTCAAGTGGATATTAGTCTTAATACTACATTTTTGGACAAGAGTAGTGAGATTCTGGAATAGGTTCCCAGGGGGGTTGTGAATGTCTTCTCCCTGAAGATATTCAAGGCCAGATTGGATGAGGCCTTAAGTAGCTGAGTCTAGTTGAGAGGTGTTGCTGCCCATGGTGGGGAGGTTGGAGTAGATGTCTTTGTAGCAGGAAGGTATGAAGGTGCCAGTCTCTTTTTTGGTGGTGCCCAGTGGTGAACAGGAACAGTGGGTTCAAACTAGACAACAGGGTGTTCCACCTCAACATGAGGAAAACACTATGTGGTGAAGGAATACTGGACCAGGCTGCCCAGAGAGGTTGTGGAGTCTACTGTGCAGACTGTCAAAACCTGCTTGGATGTGTTCCTGTGTGGCCTGCCCTGGGTGATCCTGCTGTGACAGTGGGGCTGGATGATCTCTGGAGGTCCCTTCCAATCCCTAACATTCTGTGATTCTGCTTAAAGCTGCTCACTCAGTCCCTGGCAAGGCTGCAGGGACCATTGCTTTTTGTGCCTAGGTACTGCTCTGGATTTCTTCCTTTGTCTTCTCTGATAGTATCTGGTTAGTGGCTTCTAAACGGAGTCAGAATTTGCAGTGTTGTTCATTTTGATGTTTCTAGCATGTAAGAAAGGGTTTAAACTTGTATTTCCCCAGTGGGAAGACAAAAGGTATAAATCTCAACGCAGCACAAGATTAGAGCTGCTAATGAAAATGAGGACTTGGCCAAGGTAGCAAATGTGCATTGCTTCACTATTGCCTTTGGCAAACTGAGCCTTAGATGGTCCTGTCAGCACTCTGCCTGTTCCTCCTAAGTCACCTGTGCTGAGTATGGAAAGTAAACTGGTCACCTCTACTGAGAAGATTAAAATCTACCATGTCTTTATAAAAGAAATTTCATACTTGATTGTACTTTGAAGGGGCAATTGTTGCATTTTTTGATGTTTGGGTTTTGTTGCCTTTGTTGTTGTTTGTTTGTTTTTTCTTTTTAGCATTTTCTGGTACTTACTGAAGGGCAAAACCTACTGGAAATGTAGGTTCTGCAGGTGAAAAATTCCCATGCTTGCAATATGTATTAGGATATAATTTACTATTTAAAAGGTACTTGTAGACAATTTTTGCTTCCAGTACCTTTCTTCTACTCAGGATCAATACTGAAAATGGAGCAGACAACGCAGTAATGAAAATGTAGTAAGCTATTTTTTGCCACGTCTTAGGTACTCATAATCAATATGTAAGAATTCCAGGGGGCTGTGACTTTTTTCTTTCAAATTCAGATTGGTGCTAACTGTCCTAATGCCTTTTTGAAAGGAACCAGAGTTAAAAGCTAATGTTGGTATAATTTTGAATTCTTACTTATTCTTGTCTGAACCTGTGTGTAAATGATCAGATATGGTGAGTCTAAAACTGAGTTTCTTAAACTTCATAACAAAAGTTTAGTAAAGTCTGTAGGGGCTTCAGACAAAGTGGATTTACTGTGGCTGCATATTTTCTTGCAGCAACATCCTGGATGTTTAACTGTGAAGAAAAGGTTTTTGTGTCTGTTTGCAGACATGAAGAGCATGGTACAAATATTTAAATTACTTAGCTCACATTCTGATCTCTGAAGTGGAAATAATGCCTTTTCTCCCAGGAATACTTAGAGATGCTCAAGACAGGAATGATTTGAGATGAACAAACTTGCTGCTCAAGTGAAAGAGATTTATTAGTGACTACATGAATAGTTGACAGGCTCTTCCCAACTGACAGGCTCTTCCCAAGCTACCTACTGAAGGGAAGAGAACCATCTTGAATTAATTTCTTCTCAAAAGGAACAACCTTATTACTCCATTAGGGTTGCACCATGGACCTGGACCTTCCATCTCTGTGAGGAGTAATGACAGTAAGTCTTTTTCACTTCTGGTTCAGGGTATGCTACCACTCTGACCTCCAGTATAAGCACTTTGTAAGGCACAACTGAACCATCTACAGAATTAGGAGACAGCAGTTTTCAGTAATTTATAACCTGACTGAAGGAGGATGCCTCCCATGTGGCAGTCTTTGGAAAGCACAACTCCAGAGACAAATCTCTGGACACAGAGGTTTGGGTACAAAATATACATTGTGACAGAATAGAGAACTGAACTGTTTTTACCTGCCAAATCTTCATTACAGCTGTGTCTCATACAGTTGTCACACCAAGTTCCACCTCTGGAACTCCACCTGTGAGATACTGGCTGTACTCAATTAAGTGGCCATAAAATTTTAGCAGAACAGCATATTTCTTTTGACTTTATTTTTGGACGTGATAGAACCTCTTTTGTGTAAGTCCCTCAGCATTTCAGCTATCCTGGGATGGAAAATGTTGTCATTTACAGTAATATTTGGGTGATATTAGAGATTTAGAATGGAAGAGATAAGTAATGCTTAATGCTAGCATTTGATCAGGGTGGTTTAGTCTTATCTGTGGGACCCCAGATAAGTCTGGGGAACCTGCTCTCAGATGAGTCTTACATCACTAACCTTGTGTGTTACATTGTCCATTCCCTTTCCTGTGGATGCAGCCAAATGTCTTTGCGTGTATCATAGAATCATAGAATGGTAAGGTTGGAAGGGACCTCAAGGATCATCTAGTTCCAACCCCCTACCATAGGCAGGGACACCTCCCACTAGTACAGGTCACTCAAGACCTCGTCCAACCTGACCTTGAACACCTCCAGGGAGGGAGCAACCACAACCTCCCTGGGCAACCTGTGCCAGTGCCTCACCACCCTCACTGGAAAGAACTTCCTCCTAACATCCAGTCTAAATCTTCCCTCTGCCAGTTTAAACCCATTGCCCCTTGTCCTGTCATTGCAAGACCTTGTCAGTAGTCTCTCCCCAGCCTTCCTGTAGGCCCCCTTCAGATATTGGAAGGCTACTTTAAGGTCTCCCTGGAAGCCTTCTCTTCTCCAGGCTGAAGAACCCCAACTCTTTCAGCCTGTCCTCATAAGAGAGCTGCTGCAACCCTCTAATTATCTTCGTGGCCTCCTCTGCCCCCTCTCCAGCACTTCCATGTCCTTCCTGTGCTGAGGGTTCCAGAACTGCACACAGTAGACACAGATGTCAAGATTTAAGTATTGAGCTCCACACAGGCACCACAGTTCTGTCCATCATCTGGATGGCTGCAGTACGGAACCTGTAAACAGTTGGACAGGTTTGCATCTTTGACAGAATACAATGTAAGGAGAGTGTTTTGTTTAATAGTTGCTCTATAGAAGGAATGGAGGGAAAGCCATTTGCCTACTTAGTGTGTTTGTTAGAGAGGGGAGCAAAGATTTCTCTCTGCAGATTTTTATGACTAGAATTTTACTAGATATCTTCTGGGTAAAGGTACTATAAATGTTTAAAAAATGTCACTTTCACTCGAAATTGCTTACTCGAGTTTTAGCCATATGTTTTGAAAACCAAGAGAGAAGTAGTATCTGCCTTGTTTTGCCTTCTCAAATGTAACTAAGAGGATATTATGAGGTAGAAAATACTATTTTTATACCGCCTATCACCTTTGTTAACATTTTATTAGACATAAGTCATGTAGTTGCATAGTGACAATATGGTTCACCGTGTATTCTATTTTTGTATCTTTATTTAAAACTGACATGTAACTTGCTGTACCCGAAACCCCAAGTGAGCCAGTTATTGGAGTGTAACAAAGTTTTGACGTCAGAAGTGCTATTTATTCCACTGGCAGCCATTAGCAATGCATTACCCTTTGGCACTCGTGTTTTCAGAAACATGGTTAAATTTTTATGACTGGTTCTGACCAATTAGGATTCTTTCTCAATATAGAAATAAGGGAAGAGATCTTTTTACAACTTACTAAATGTAGCTTTCCAAAAAAACAACAACCTAAAAATATGAATTACTGCACCCAGATTTTGCAAAACATACTATTGAGCCACCCTTGAGATTGCCTGCTTGCTGTACAAGTGTATGGGAGGCAGGGGTTAAGCTGGGCTGCTTTGTCAAATGCATGAGCCCTTAGATTAGAATTTAATATTATTACAGCTGAGTCATACTCCTAGGTCAGTCTGGTAGCTTCTGTAGGATGTCAGAGGGCCCCAAGACTTAAGGTAGAGAGAACCAGGGAGATACAGGAGGTGTGGAGGGGATGGGCTTGGCAAAACCAAACATCTTGGTGATAGATTTCAGTAGAGGTTTCTGTTGCTGGCTTCTTCCCGAAAAATTGAAGCCTCAGCAACACCAACCTGCTGAGCACTTGTGTGCTGCATGTGCTGCATACAGAATGGAATGGAACAGCTGCCTCAGAGGTTGCTATAGAGTCTGATTTCTGGTGGTTGGCTTAGGATGGCTGGCTGTGTTTTGGCAGTAAGAAATGCCACTGTCTACAAACAGAACCTACAGACAGACACATTTTCCTTCTGTGGGAATCTTCTCCTGGGGGTTGGTAATATGCACTGTGTGAAGCTGGAGTCACTTATCTGCAGAAGTTTCAGAACACCTCTTTGTGCATGTTGCAGTGTGCTACAGGTTTGGTTTGGAGGGAATGCATTTTTGTATAAGAAGATTTTTTCGATTCCTGGAAATATTGTCAGATTTTGTCATTGGTGGTTTCTGCTAAATTGCCTCTTTTGAAGACCCCAACCTTTATTATGATAGACCAAGTTTTATATATTGTATAAATGGTCACAGTTGTTGCAAACTCAAGTTCCCTAACTTTGGTAGCCACATCCTGATTTTCCAAGTAAATAGAAGGGTCAGGCATTTACAGTATGTGTAATATAGTTATAGAATGGTAAGGTTGGAAGGGACCTCGAGGGTCATCTAGTTCCAACCCCCTGCCATAGGCAGGGACACCTCTTACTAGTACAGGTTACTCAAGGCCTCATCCAGTCTGACCTTGAACACATCCAGGGAGGGAGCATCCACAACCTCCTTGGGCAACCTGTGCCAGTGCCTCACCACCCTCACTGTAAAGAACTTCCTCCTAACATCGAGTCTAAATCTCCCCTCTGCCAGTTTAAACCCATTGCTCCTTGTCCTGTCATTCTTGGCTTTCAGGTAATTCTGGGGAACAGCCGTTTCTTGAGCAGGTCCACACATTAATTTCCAATGTTTTTTATTTGCTTAACATTCACCATTTCATAGGAAACGGTGAATGTTAAGCAAATAAAAAGAGGCAAGGCACACAAGTCATTATTTAAAGTCCAGTTTGTGAGGTAGTGGAAGTGGAAAGCTTGTTGTGAGGAACTGAGTCGTACCTAGAACTTGACAGCAGTTTGAGAAAGCTGATGTCAGTGTGATTTGCTTCAGAGGTTGATCTCTGTGCAAAGTTGTGGCATTTCACTGACTTCCTATCACTTAGGTAGGATTTGTTTGCAATGAAGATATTTACTTTGATCTCCATTTGTATTGATGTAGTAGAGAATAAGCATAGCTCAGAACTGAGTAAATAGTTAATTATGTTAGTAAATGAGAAATGAGAGCAAGAAATAAGTGTCTGAAGAAAAGACTTGTTTCCTCAGGAAAGTAGGAGAGCTTTTTCAGCCATGTTTTTCATGATGGACACCCATTAATTGTTCAGAGAACATAGAAATTATAATCATAGAATGGTTTAGGCTGTAAGTGACATCAAAGATCATCTAGTTCCAACCCCCCACCATAGGCAGGGACACCTCCAACTAGAACAGGTCGCTCAAGACCTCATCCAACTTGGCCTTTGAACACCTCCAGGGAGGGAGCAGATGCAACCTCCCTGAGCAACTTGTCCAGCGTCTCACTACCTTCGTTGTAAAGAACTTCCTAACATCCAGTTTAAATCTCCCTTCTTCCAGTTTAAACCCATTACTCCTTGTCCTTTCATTACAAGACCTTGTAAATAGTCACTCCCCAGCCCTCCTGTAGGCTCCCTTCAGATACTGGAAGGCTACTCCAAGGTCTCCTTGAAGCTGTCTCTTCTCCAGGCTGAAGAGCCCCAGCTCTTGTAGTCTGTCCTCATAGGAAAGCTGCTGCAGCCCTCTGAGCATCTTCGTGGCCTCTTACGGACAGCGTCAATGTTTTGAGAATACCTGTAGACTTGCACTGATTCTTTGTGGGGAAGAATGTGGAAGAGAGCAAGAAAGTTAGGAGCATGAGGACAATTGGAGAAATACAGCACCTGAAGGACAAAAAGCAGGCTAGAACTGTATATGAGTGTTGCTGAGAAAAACATAACATCAGAAAAATACCTAAAGGTGGAGGGATTTGAATAATTCCTGATTGAAGAAAATAGGACACATGTAAGAGCAATAATATAGGTCAGAGGTGAAACATGTGAAACATGTAAAGGTATCTTAGTATCACCAAGGTTGGAAGAGACCTCAAAGATCATCAAGTCCAACCCAATACCACAGACCTCAAGACTAGACCATGGCACCAAGTGCCACATCCAAACCCGCCTTGAACACCTCCAGGGACAGTGACTCCACCACCTCCCTGGGCAGCCCATTCCAGTAGTGAATGACTCTCTCAGTGAAGAACTTTCTCCTCACCTCGAACCTAAACTTCCCCTGGCGAAGCTTGAGAGTTCTTTGACGAAGCTTGAGGTGGAATGTGATAGGCTAAATGGCAAACAACAGAGGTATGGACTGACTATTCAACAGCAGTGCTTAAAATGTGTGGGGAAGTCAGGGATAACCAAGAAGCTTTAGAGGAATCCTCAGGATACATCTTCAAGGTATCCAATTCAAGGTGGAAGTATTGAGTGAAAGATTTTGTTTTTTTTGTTGAGAGGGGAGAAGCCCAAAACTGCTACGTGATTGTGCATTGCTGTCTTGCTTCATTTTTTACTCTAGCAGGAGTTTGTATGTCCCCTCTTACAGTTGCCATGGAAAGTACTGTGGCTTTACACTGTGCTGTCCGCTTCAGCACAAAATCGATTGGTGAAAATGCTTCTAATTGTGCTTCCTCTTCTGAGCAGCCTGGAGCCTCCCAGAAATTTCCCACCCTGTGTGTGTGAGTTTGTGTTTTTTTGTAACATCTATATTCAGGCTTTGAGCTGAAATTTTCAATTGTTCATTTGAAATGGGAAGTAGTAGTCTGTGTCGGATTGCGAACTAGTGTGACCTCTCCTGTCATATTTGGGCAGCCAAGATTTTCTGTACAAAATCCTATGCACTCTTTGTGCGTGCAGGAGAGGAAACAGGGGTGATTTAAGTCCTGTGAGTAATGATTTTTAGTTCTTAGGAAGCAGTATAGCACACAAAAAAGAACAATAAGTACTTTGTTATACTCTTTTAAAAATGTAAACAAATAATAATGAAATGCTTCCTGTAATATTTCTGAGGCCGCTTCTCCATGTATTTTACATGAACTACAGTTTACTAGAGGGAATAATCAATTTTTATGTTTTAGTGTAGAGGGGGCTGTCTTCTGAAAGTGTTCACCACTGTCTCCTAGCAGAAGCCCACTTGTGTCCAGCTCTGACCTCCTCAGTTCAAAGTGAACTTCAGGAAACCACTTGAAAGAGTCCTGTGCAGAGACAGAGAGAGATGAGGAGAACTGAACATCTTTTATGAGGAAAGGGTGAGGGAGATGAGTCTCTTTGGCATGGAGAAGAAGAGCCTGAGAGGTGAGCTCATTCATGGTTGTAAAAATGGGAAGGGCAATGTTGGGAGGACAGAGCCAGGCTCTGCTCAGTGATGTCCAGTGATAGGACAAGGGGCAACAGGGGCAAGCTGAAGCAGAGGAGGTTCCATGTGAACATAAGGAAAACTTTTTTCCCTATGAGAGTGACAGAGCCCTGGAACAGACTGTCCAGAGAGGTTGTGGCATCTCCTTCTCTGAAGACATTCAAAACCTGCTGAACTGCAGTCCCATGTGACCTGCTCTGGCAAAGGGGTTGGACTGGATGATCTTTTGAGGTCCCTTCCAAACCCTGACATTCTGTGCCTGAAGATGCATTGGTATTCTTGATGCTGAAGGAGGGAGAGTTAGAGGTGCAGTCTGAAGCTGAAAGTTTTCTGCCTCTTTGGTTTCTGGTTTACCAAAGCAAAACCATCACCTTGCTAATAAACAGACTGGGAAGGCTTGGCATGATGATCTCTGCCTTTCTGAAATCATACTTGAGAGGCTGTTGACTGCAGGGACAGGAGATGAGGGCATGCAGGGAGCATGTCTACCTGTATTTGTAGTGCAAAGAAACAACACTGATAGAGGAAAGAACTCCTTGATGCAGTCTGAGACCTATCAGGAAAAAAAGACAGAAGAGAGAATGGGGTGATAGAGGCAAAACTTTGATTAGTCACTTTTTCTAAAACATGAAGTCACATGTTACCAACTGCAAATTTAACTGCAGGTTTCCTGATCAAAATGAAGCAACTTCAACTCTGAATGATTAAAAAAAAAGAAATTCACAGAAAGTAAAGCTTGGATGTTAGAAGTATGGGGTTTAAATAATGTAAAAAAATTACCTGGTTGAGTTATCTTGATTTAAACTAAACCCAAATATACTTCTGGAATTCCTAAACAAGGTTTTATTTTCCTCTTAGAAATTTCTTGAGTAACAGGAATCGCATAAATAATCTGTTTGGATGGTTTTGTGCAGTTTATACCTAAATATTTTTTTCTAGTGTTTAGTTCAGAACTGCTTTGCTGCCCCTTTAGCTAAGTATTTCTTGACTTGCTCTCACTTGGCATGCAGGGTGACCAAATACTGACGTCTTTTTAACAACTTCTTAGAGAGATGTGTCCTGATCTCTTCCACTCTTCCTTTTTTCAGAAAGCAAAAGCAAACCAAACTACAACCTTCAGTATTTCCACATTACTTGTGTTCTGTAGCCACCTCTTTTTTGTTGGTCCTTAGATCCCTTTGAGTTTGTTGACTACTGTTTTTTAAGCACTGTCTGTAAAACTTGGCCCAGTACTGAAGGTGATGCCAGATCACTTCTGTGTCACATAAAATACCTGACACTTAACTTTGTTTATCAGACTTTTGCTAATTATACTGTGAAAATATTTGCCTTTTTTTCCTAATAACATCATATTCTAAGGTAGGGTGTTTTGTTGTATGATGTACTACTTCAGGTTTTGGTGTGGTGTGCCAGGTTGGATTGTTGCAGGGTGAGGGTGTTTAGAGCTATGCTCATTTACCACCTCTGTTTTTTTTTTTTTTTTCAGCTCAAAACCATCTTGAACTTTAAAACTGCTGAGTGTGTTTTAAACTACAGAAATTTGCACCATAACTTTCTAGTTTCCTATAGAGTTCTGTGGAACAGTCAATATTAGCACTTTATATATATTTTTTGTTGTTGTTTTTTGCTGTTGGTTGGTTGGTTGGTTTGGTTTGGGTTTATTTTGTTTGGGTTTTGGTTTGGGTTTGTTTTTATTTTTGTTTGGTTTTTATTTGTTTAGTTGCTGTGTTTGTTTTGTTGGGTTTTTTTTCTCTTGTATATTGGTTCTTCAGTAACGTAAAAAGAGAAGCCATAGATGCACCAAGCCTGTCAGTGGTTAAGGCAATTTGGACCATACCCTTAATAACAGGCTTTAATCTTTGACTAGCCCTAATGTGGCCAGACAGTTAGACTTAGGTGATCATTGTAGGTCCCTTCCAGTTAAAAACTACTCTATTATTCTTCTGGTTTTAGGGTGTACTATAAACTGAGGCAGATACTGCCTGGAAACATGAGCCTGTGTGATGATGGAATCCTTCATCTGATTCCACAGTCATGTATTGAGATGCAGAAGCAGTCATGGTGCTTGTGACCGAGGTCTGTAGTCATTTAGCAACCTTTGCTGTTGAATACTCTTATTCCTAGGACTGAATGCCTTTTAATACTTGGAGCACATTAGATGCTTATCTTCATTTTTAGACTCTTTGGACAGGAATTCAGATCATGTGCACTGAAGCCACACTATGCAAAGTGCAGTAAATGAGGGTGACCAGAAGGCTCACTTACACTCTGTCTAAAACCCTCATGTGGTACTGCCATGCACACATGCTTCTGGCAAGGGGTCTGGGAGCAACAGGTTCATAGCTGTGACAAAAAGTCTGGATCCAGTTCCTCAGGTTCATCAGCAGAAATCTTCCCATTATGGTGAAGCTACTGTGTAGAACCCTGTGGCAGACCCTTACTATGCAGAATGTCATTTTACTTCTCTGGTTTCTTCACTGTAGGCAAAACTGTAGTGTTTGTCAGAGTGACCCACCACAAGGTGATATCAGATAAACATGCAATAAAGAGAAATGAGGAGGAACATATTTTAAGAAGTTTTTTAGTGATGATTTAAGCCTTTACCTGAATTGGTTTGCTCAGCTTAGTAGAAAAATGGTGCAAACTAACTGTAAATGAAAATGTAATGAAAATGAACATGAACGTTCCTCCATCTAATAGATCCAGAACTCTCTGATCATCTTTTCAGCAGTCACTATCTTCCATAACATTTTATTCATTAATCTGTGCATCAGACAGCTCACTCATTTTGTGGACAGAATCAGCATGACCTCAGAACTGCTTTACATGAGTTAAGTCAATCCAAATGCATCAATATTGAGCAGTCAGACCCAGGGAGGAAGTTCTTTGGGCAACAAGCTCTGGATTCTTTTTTGTAAGACAGAACAGTAGCTGTGGGATCACCTGAGGATTACTTTGATAAATCAGATCGAGCTCTATGCTTTGTGATAAATCTAATAACCATGCTGTGAATGTAACACAAAAGTCATTGCTATTGCAGGAGGTGTGTGGTGGGGATGGAATTTCCTTCCCCGAGTTGATGGCAGTGTTTTGCAGAGTAGAACTGGAGGTGTGCTTGTCCTACCATTAACAAGTTCTGCTGGGTGGTTCTATTGAATTCTGTTTGATTTGATTTGATATTCAGTTATTGCAAGTGCTGTGTCTTTCAAGTTTCTTTTGTAGAAGTTTTTTGAAATGGAGTTATGCTCATCGCTCTGGTATACCACCTTAGGGAAGAGCATACTCCAGGCAATACATTATACTGCTGAAATGAAATAGGCAAGTTGATTTCTTTAGTGCTTCCCGTGGGAGAGTCCAACCTTACTAGAGCAGGTTGTAGGAACGCCAGTGGAGCCATCTAGTGTCTTTTGAAGAATTTAACAGATTACCCATGGGCTTGCCACGGCAAAGGAGAATTCATACAAAATAAAAGGGTAGGGCTTTCTTTTCCTTTGAAGCGCTGCTATTTGTCGTTTTATTGATGTCAGTAGTCCAACTTCTGATCAGGAGCACAAGCATATCTGTAGTCACAAAAATGGAACTTGGTTTTGGTGAGTGTAGTAGATGTGGAAGTTGATCATAGAATCATAGAATGATAAGGTTGGAAGGGACCTCAAGGATCATCTAGTTCCAACCCCCTGCAGTAGGCAGGGACAGCTCCCACTAGTACAGGTCATTCAAGGCCTCGTCCAGCCTGGCCTTGAACACCTCCAGGGAGGGAGCATCCACAGCTTCCCTGGGCAACCTGTTCCAGTGTCTCACCACCCTCACTGGAAAGAACTTCCTCCTAACATCCAGTCTAAATCTTCCCTCTGCCAGTTTAAACCCATTGCCCCTTGTCCTGTCATTGCAAGACCTTGTCAGTAGTCTCTCCCCAGCCTTCCTGTAGGCACCCTTCAGATACTGGGAGGCTACTCTAAGGTCTCCTCGAAACCTTCTCTTCTCCAGGTTGCAGAACCCCAACTCTCTCAGCCTGTCCTCATAGCAGAGCTACTGCAGCCCTCTGATCATCTTCGTGGCCTCCTCTGGACCCGCTCCAACGCTTCCATGTCCTTCCTGTGCTGAGAGCTCCAGAACTGCACACAGTGCTCCAGGTATCATCCCCACCACTCGCTTCAAACTGCAGCACCTGGAAGGACCAGCCTCATTGCACCTCTCTTTTGGGCTGAGAGACTTGGGGTTGGTCAGCCTGGAGAATATAAGACGCCTTGGAGACCTTAGAGTAGCCTTCAGTACCTGAAGGAGGCTACAGGAGAGCTGGAGAGGGACTATTTACAAGGGCTTGTAGCACTAGGACAAGGGGCAATGGTTTTAAACCAGAGCAGGGTCAACTGAGCAGTAGGAGTAGGCTCTTCACTGTGAGGGTGATGGAATGCTGGAACAGAATGCCCAGGGAGGTGGTCATGGTGGAGGTCCCATCCCTGAAGACATTCAAAGTCCGACTTGATAGGGCTTTGAGCAACCTGAACTAATTGAAGATGTCCCTGCTCACTGCAGGGGTGGCTGGATTAGATGACCCCTAGAGGTCCCTTCTGACCCATTGCATTGATTCTGTGATGAATGCTGAAGGAGTATGGTTGCGACTGGAGAGCAGTGGAGCTACATTTACTGGTATTTCCAAAGAGAAACCATAGCATACCTGAACAAACCAGTGCAAAAGCACTGAACTGTAAACCAGCTTGTGTTTACAGTATGATTCTTAATTTTTTCATGTCATCAGGTAACGATGAGCAATTATTTTGTATCCTGCCAAGAATACAGCATCAAAAACTTTTTGTGTCTTATATTATTACCCTGCTATGGAAAATTAACCTGCCTGAAGTAAACAGGTAAATGACTCAGGACTACTTGTTTAGCTTTCTGTGTGCCAAAACTCAAACTCAGAATTAATGTTCCAGAGGCATGGGGCAAAATACACTTATTCTATAATCGGACTGAATGCATGGCTGCTGTATCTTAATTTCAAGTTGATCTTTATAATTCTGGAAGAAAATTAAAAAACAGGATCAGTGATTCTAGTGTCCTTGAAGACCTGAATAATTTAAAAGCCTTTACCAGCTTTATGAACAATTTGCACTAAAGCTTTTCACCTGCCTGAAGGGTTGCCGTCTAGCTTGAGTCCTTTGGAGTTTCTGGGATGCAAGTTAAAAGGCAGGAAATTCCAATTAGATATTAGGGGGGAAAATATTGCCATAAGGGTGGTAAGTACTGGAACAGGTTGCCTGGAGAGCTCTGTCTTTGGAGGTGTTTGAGGCTCAACTGGACCCAGCCTTTGGCAACCTCATTTAATTAGACCTGCACTGAGCAGGTGGTTGGGCTAGAAGACCTCTGGAGGTATTTCTGGATGAACAATTCTCAGTTTCTGTGGTTCTCGGGTTAAAAGATGACATGTCAAAAAATGTTCTCTGCAACAATATGAGCATCTGTGGGTCAAATGGATTCTTGCATAATTTCAGATTTGGAAAGCTTTAGTTTTAATGCCTACATGGACTGTATTTAGTCTCTGAAGCATGTAAAGATCACATTTGTATTTTCTAGCATCTCTAAGGGTGTTCAGCTTCACCTGTCATTATTGTACTTATAAGATTTTAGCCTCTAATAAAGGCAGTAATGCAAAAGAAAGTACTAGACTAGTTGGGGAATCAGCAACCATGTCAAACAGATGGAAAAAATGCTCCTTAAACATAGAGAAGTGAGGCCTATGATGTCACAAGCCATGGTGCACAATGTGAGAACCAGTTCTCCTTTACTCTTTACATAGTTAAAGTACCATTGGAACAAGTTGGTTTAGGGCTTGGGTGTTGGGTTTTGGGTTTTTCTGGGTTTTTTTTAGAGTATCTCAGAACTCTCCTTTTTATCATATTGATGCTTTCAGACTTTTACTGTTTCTGGAAAAGTAGATACTGAACTTTTCCTTCACTAATGATCAAAAATTGTTGACCTTGGGATCCTAATCATCCTTTGATAGCAGCAAAAGGGTTTGGGGGTTGGTTTTTTTTTTTCCCCTTCTGAATTTAAAAAAGCTAGAATTCCTTTCACCCAAGAGAAGCATTTTTGGAGTTTACTATCAGAAAACAGCAGTTTCCAGTCAAGAGTGCTGTAATATTTGGTCCCAAAAGTCTAGGTAATCACTTTGGGAAAAAAACGAAGAGAAAAGAAACCTTTGCAGTGCTAGTTTTGTATTTAGACATTGAGTTTAGTTGTTTTTTTCTGAAAAGAAAAGGAATGGTTTATACCTAAGGGATTTGTTATTCTTAGGTTGGAGTATGTTTATACACGTGTAAAAAGCATAATGTGTCTATGTCTGGATAAGTCAAAGTAAACATTTTGGGGGTGAACTTTACAAAGGAGAGTTACAATAGCTGTTCAAATATAAACATGCTGTAAAAGACTTCTAGCTCATTGAATCCAATAGCCTGATATTACAAGCCACTGCATAATTTAATCTCCTTCACTGTGTTCTATCTTAAAAGTAATGAGGAGTTCTATATACAGTGCTCCAGCTCTGCCAGAGTCCAATTTTTCATGATATGAAACTTTCTTGAAATTTCCGGCTTAAAGTAGTTACCTAATTTAATTTTAGTTGCATAAAATTAACTAGTAGTTGATTAATATCTGTTGGCTCTTTTCTGTCTCTGGCATTTGAAATACTTGATGGGGAACATTGACATCTATTTTTGGCTTTTGTTTCTGTATGCAAAACAAGGGCTTTTTTTTTTTTTTTTATACTCTTATTGCATAATAATAGGTCTTATTTTTTCTAGTCATCCCTACTAGTGCTTCTTTATGGCTGTTCCTCTCTTTCAGGTAGCATTCCCATAATGTCACACAAAACTCTGGCTGTAAGCTTACCATTAATACCTTTTTCTAATGAAAGGACTTCTGACTTGTGCCTCCTAGGACTTTGTTTCTTTTTCATGGCTGTGTTTGCCCTACTATTTACTATTTGGTTTATAGTTAAACACAACTTCGCTTTCCTTTTCCTCATGTAATGCCCAGAGGATGAGCTTCCAGCCCAAAGAAACATAGAACTGTTTCAGTTAGAAAAGACCTCTAAAGATCATGCATGGGGTTTTTTGTGGCACTTGCCTATTTGATGCCACTTAAGATGTTCTTTCGATCACATTTCTCCCTGGTCATTTCCTTGTGAATGTTGTTGTCCTTTGCTAGAGTACTTCTAACAGATGTAACTGGTTTGCCATTGCCTCTTAGAATCATAGGAATGCATCAGGTTGGAAGTGACCCTTGAAGGTCATCTTGTCCAGTCCTCCTGGAGTGAGCAGGGGCATCTCCAACTAGATCAGGTTGCTCAGGGCTCTGTCAAATCTAGCTTTGAATGCCTGTGGAGATTGGGCTTCTACCACCTCTCTGGGCAATCTCTTCCACTATTTCACTACCCTCAATGTAAAGAGCTGCCTCCTGATGTCCAACCTAAATTTACTGTGCTCTGGTTTCAAAGCATTGCCCCTCAACCTATCTCTATAAGCCACTCTAAACTGTCCCTTTCAAAGAGCTTTCATTTAGGTCCCCTTCAGATACTGAAACACAGCTCTGGAACCTTTTCTCCAGGCTGAACAGCCTCTTCTCTCGATGCAGTCCAGGGTGCCTTTGGCCTTCTGGGCTGCAAGTGGACGTTGTTGGCTCGCATCCAGCTTCTCATCCACCAGCACCCCCAATATGTGGGTAGAGTATGAAACCTATTTTATAGAATTATAAAATGGTAGGGTGTGGAAGTGACCTCTGAAGACTGTTGAGTCCAGGCCCTCAACCAGAGCTGGATCAGCTAGGGCAGGTCACATAGGAATGCATCTAGATGGGTCTTGAAAGTCTCCAGAGAAGGAGACTCCACAGCCTTTCTGGGCAACAGACAGTAATTAAAATTATCTAAACAAGGCAGTAAAGCGGTTGCATAATCACCAGTGATTGTTGTCTAAGCTACATTATCTCATATGGCAAAACTGAAGATTTACTCTGAAGAACTGCAAAACCTTACAAGACAGGCAGATGAGAAGACATCTAGCTAAGGAGAAAGTGCTGCGTGGCAACATCTGTCAGGTTTACTTATGCAGTGTTGGGCTATGAGCTGATCAGTCAGTAATGAAATACTGGGCTTAAAATACGTACTTCTATGAAAATTTAATACTGGCTATTCACTGGTGGTTAGAAGAGCATGCTAAAAACTAGTAGGAAAGGAAGAGAGAACTGACTAGTGAATGTTAGCCTGCCACCTAAGTCCATGATATTATTATATATTTAATTTTATGCACAACTGTTGTTCCCTTTTCTCCCTGAAACAAAGATATGGAAGAGCAAAGCTTTGTGGCTTCTGTAATTTCCAGCTGAGCAATGCCCCTACTTGACTTTTGCCCTTATTTGCATTCGTTGTGTTCTGCTTCTCATTTTTCTCTTTCTCACAATTAGAAGCATATAGTTGGGAGATGTGACACTGTCCAAGTGATGGACATACAATTTAATGCTTAAGGTGGGAGTCAGTTAGGAATGTAGACATGTTCTTGCACAAGATAGCCTAGATAAAAATGGCAGGAGGAAAGAAGAATTCAGTTCTTCCGTTTGTAGTGAATTCTTGATACCAGATGTATTCATCCTGAGTATTCTAAGCTCTAAATATGTCAAACAAAGAAATAGTTTGTCAAAGAAAATAAAAATCCTGTAGAGCATTATCAGGCCATTGCAATGCTGTCAGCTGTGTAATAATTAAGAAAAGGGAAAAAGCTTCTGTGCCTCAGATTGTTTTTCCATCTGTTATGTCATAGTACTGCCACTGAGTCTCAAGGTCTAGATTCACATTTTGTTAACAAGGCAAAGGTTATGCAAATATATTCCAAGTATCAGTAGGGGCAGGTCTGTCAAAGCACCAATTATACACAATCCTGTGCAAGCTCTCCCCATGAATAGAGCACTTCAGAATGCCAGGATTTGTGATCTGGAAAAGTGTTGTGTAAATTTGCTTTGTTAGCTAAAGAAAATGTAACAATAGTTTTATTTATTGCTCAGCTCCCCAGGGAGGAGAAACAGCTCCTTTTTACACCCTGTATGTCTGTGGTTTTCTAACAGCCTTACAAAGTGTAAATCAAATTGTAATAGGAGTCGTTTTAAAACAATTGAACCGTGTGAGCTGTAGGTAGGAGCAGCCTTTTGACAGTTCATTGTGTGCTGCTTTTTAAATCATCAGTTAACTCCCTGTTTTATATGCAGATAAATGTATCAACAAATTAAAGTTTTTATTCAGCTAATGAAATAATACCCTTGGAATCAGGATGAGCTGTAAGGCTTGGGAATTGACTACAAGATTAGTTTGCCCTTTCTTCATAGTCTTTATTTATGAACAGGTCACTCTGAATTGCTGAAATTGTGAGTTTAGACACCAAAGCACTGGACACCAATAATTGAACTTTGATAGAAAAATTATTTTCTTGCACTGGAATTCTGGTAGGTGTGAAAATTCTTCCTTCATTAGTGTCCTTGTTATACAGAGAATGGTTAATCACTGATTTAGATAAGGTAGAAACAAGTTTAGACAGCACGAAACAAGATGTTGCAGGGAGAGGAAGCAGTCAACAGAAAAAACACGTATTTTCCCTTCATTTAACATGGAGACACACAAGTCCTTGTCTTTTGTAGCTGGAATATTAAACACACAACATTTTGGTCATAAATACATAGCTGATCAGAGCTGATTGGTAATTGATCAGTAAAGCTGATTGAATGTTAAATCTATTTGCCTTGTCCCCTTATTCATGTCCTGAAACCTGGGATATGATTTCAGGTGCCTGAAAGACTGAGCATTAACACTGCAAAAAGGATGACCTGGTCTGCTCATTTCCTACATTTCAAGCTTCAATCCATCCCCTCTCATTGCACCACAAGAAGCCCTTGTAAAAAGTCCCTCTCCAGCCTTTTTGCAGGCCCCTTTCAGGTACTGGAAGGCCACTCTAAGATCTCTCCAGAGCTGCATTTTCTCCAGGCTGAACAACCCCAACTCTTGTAGCCTGTCCCCATAGAGGACGTACCTTATTTCCTCATAAACTTGGCACTGCTTTAATGTTCAGATACTTGGATTTGGGTTCATAGTACATAAAGTTCTACCAGTTTGTAAACACTTAAATTTCTGTGATATAAACCTGCACTTTGAAATTATGAAAATCTCAGAGGCTGAGATTTGGGTTTGTCACTTTGCAGCACAAAACCCAGTCTAGGCTATTCTGTCAGTTCTTAAACAGATACCTGGGATTTTTCCAGAGTTATAATTAATGTTTTATAAAGCTAGGAGTTCAGTGACGAGGTTTGTTTTGTAAGTTGATGGATGATTGAGAAGGAAAAAAAATAAACCCCAAAGTATAACATGAAACTCCTGCCAATTTCCCATTTGTCAAAGGTAATCTAAAATATTTTACAGAAGGTCCCCAGATACACTGCTCTCAAAAATGTTAGGCTGAGGCAAACAAACACCCTCAGCAATTTCCAGGAAGGATGCTGAAACTTCCAGGGATTTATGACTGAAGTACTTCGCGACTTGCTTCTAGATGTACCTGGTGAGGTGCAGCCCTAAGTGAAAGCTGCTGGTGTTGGACAGCTGGGGAGTGACCTAGGTGGACTGAGTCACTGACATTTCTGTACCCATATCCTCATCAGGGTTGGTGCTAATTGGCACCTCTGTTGACAGTCTCAGAGGAGTTACTGAATCAAACACCACCAGATTGGTTCCCTCATTTGATGTACATTGGTAAGGGTTAGATGAAAAACTTTTTTTTTTTTTTCTGTTTCTCTCAAAGAAACCATTTACTCCAAGTGAGTAGAAGTTAGTTTTAACTGTAGACAAGGGATCATCACTTTCTGTCTTCCTATGTGTTTATACATAGAATTTTTAAGGGGAGCCTTGGTGAAAGATCAAGAGCAGGTATTGTTATATACATAAAAAATGATGAAGCACCATGAAAGCATAATTGTACTTTCCTGTGAAATTACTTGAATGATTGATGTCATAGCAACTGCTGTGACAATGGAGAACAAAGATAAGGGAGAAGATTTCCCCTGTTTATTTTGTAGAAGTTATAGTCATGCTTTTTTTTATCTCCAGTGTGCATCCTTCTCAGCTGAGTCAAATAAAGAAATATTTTTATAAAGCATTGTAGAATATCAGAGGTTAACTGAAAGCAAAAGAGCCTGAAATGCATTAAGAGAGGTCAAACTTTTTTCATTCTCCTCTTCCATGTAATTGAGAAGTGTGAATCCATTGCTGTCTGCTAGAATCTCTGTGCTGTGTGTCATAGGACAGTATAATAAATACTGGGCTCTGACCTCAACAAAGGAGCCTGAACCCAAGGTCCTGTGTTATTTTCCAACTGTAGCAAAGAGTACAAGAATTCTGCAAACTCTTGAGGCTGTTACACAATAAAAATCTATTATGACCCTCAAAAACTTATGTAGCATCTGAAATAAGTTCGAGTGTTTAGGTGCTTTTGTGGTTTGTTTATCTATGTTTGTTTTCTTAAAATTTTATTTGTTTGGTTTGGTCTCAAGGTGGGGTTGTTTTATCTTTTGTTTTTATTGGCTAGATTTTCATATTCACAGTGTTCCCTTAAAAACTTGAGTACTTTTTTTCTTGGAGAATGTCAAAATTAATAAAGAAGTGAAGACGTTGAATATTTTGAGAAGCTGGAGGTTAGAGCAGCTGGGAATGTATTAAAAACTAGAATCTTCTAATTGTATGAGAGCTAAAGTATGATAGGTGTTCTTTGCTTTTTACATCATTGTGATGGTTTGAGGCTAATTGGAATATTTTAATGGAGATAATTATACTATAGGCTGTGAAAAGGAAACAATGGTGACGTCTGCTTCACTCATAGGCTTACTGAGATGTTTTAATAAGAAGTACCCAAAACATAGATAAGTCAGTCTCTGCGGCACAGCATCTTGGTCTAGCAGCTTCTGGCTATTTTTCTCTCTCTCTCTCTGCTGAGTAATCTCACTATCCACTTCTAACCCCCTGGCCGATCCTCCAAGTTCACCTTGCATGTAAGACAAACCTTGGGGTAAGATATAGGGGTGGGGAGAAGGTGGAAGGGTGGTTGGAAACCCCTCCTGGGGTCTCTGATTTCTGGGAGGGGAGTTGTGTTTCTGTATTACCTTTACCTTGTATATTTCTGTAAATATTCCTGTCTGTAGTGTATATCTCTGCTTGTACATTGTGCTGAGCTGTAAATAGAGCTTCATTCTTTAACTTCCAGATGGCTGAGTTCTAGTCTGGGTCATTTTACAAAGTGTGTGTGGGGTGGGGAACTCCCAAACCATCACAATCCTCAAACCATAATCTCTGAAATTGGCTTAGCTTTCTACATAGGTGTCTTCAAGTCATTCAACAGTAAACCTTGAAAATCATATTTCTCTATTTATAAGAGACAGGCAAAAAACTTTGCGTAATTGCTTTGTGTTTTTAAAATATTCTGCATTTGTGAAGTGCTGTTCAAGTACTAAGTTTAAATACTTTCTCTTAAGCAAGGCAATTGGATTTAGTTGAATTGTAGCCTTCAATGATTACCCAAAATGGTTAAAACACACTCAGTGACCCCTCATAGGTTGAACAGCTTGTGATGGTGTCCCCAAGACCTGCCTAAAACTCCCATTCAATCTCAACCTTAATATTTTGCTATGTTCCATCTTCTGAGGCTTTGTAGCCTATAAGTTTGGCTGGTTTATTTGGTATCTGGGGATGTTTCTTGATTTGCCTTTCCTTTTTTTCAGTTAAGCACTGGTTTTGCGATGTATTAAGACAGAAAAGGTAATAGATTTTCACACTAGGGAAGCATGGTCATGAGACATAAACCCCCTCATGCCCAAAGGAAACATTGGAACACTGAAAAAGAAAGAAGAATTTCTGGGGAAAGCAGAAGGCTTGTAACTGTAGAAAGTAAAAATTTTTAGCTTAAGGTACGCAACTTTGTATTATTTATTTTAGGTTATTCTGAAGGTGGGATTTATAGGTGATGTAAACAAAAAAAATCAGGTGGGAGAAGGAATTGAGGCTGAATTAAGCATTTTTAGAGAAAGTAGTGTGCATGACAGGCTGTTATCATGTGAACAAAAGCATAGAGAATAGCAGACAGCAGAAGAGTTTTAGTATGTTCTAATAAATGCTACTGAGTGCTTGGTGAAATATTTTTCTTTAAATAAATATGTCATGCTCATAATCTAATAGATTAGTCCTTGCTATTAGTATCATCACTGTTCCTATCCTATCAAGAAAAGAGTTGGTGTTTGTGTTTCCTTTCATAAGGTCATAGATCTGTCATAGCTGTGTACTTGATTAACTGAAATGTGTGATCTACCTGAGATGCCTACATTTGTTTCTTCTAATCCGCAAAGAAACAGGAATTCAGTGAATGTTTTATTAAAGTGATTCTAATCTCATGAAAAAGATCTGCTTTCAGTAAAGATTTGTAGTCACCAAGATAACTGTCTGCTCTGGTGAGACACAGGATGCATAGCAAATATACACAGAAGCTAGAATGTCACCCAGGCGAAAGGCTGATATTAAAATGCCAATTGAATTATTTTCCAGCCTTTTGGGGTTTTATTTTTAATTTGTAAACTCCAAAATGTTTTCCAGCTGAAGCATCTCTCTGCCAAAGTCTAAGCTTCAGCTTACTTCATATATCCTTCTTTGTGAATTATCTTTTCCAAATCACAGTGGATTGGCCAACCACAGATCAAATGCCAGTGTCCCAAAGAGTTTAGCTGTCTGCAGTCTTACAACTTGTTGAAAGAAATGCGATCAAATTTCCAGCTTACAAATGTAGTTCAGACTAATTTGTCAGATTGGTATCACAGTACAGCACTAGTTCATAGAATCATGAGGGTGGGAAAAGACCTTTAAGATCATCAAGTCCACCCATTACCGAACCTCCGTGACCACTACACTGTATCCTGAAGTGCCACAGCTACAGCTTCTTGAACACCTCCAGGGATGGTGACTCCACTACTTCCCTGGGCAGCCTCACCACTTTCTCAGTAAAGAAGTTTATCCTGATGTCAAATCTAAACCTCCTCTGGCACTGCTTAAATCCATTTTTTCCTCTTCTTCATAGCTGCTGAGATGGCTTACTGCCTGTTGGGAAAACTAGACAATGGCAACTGATAATTTTTTCCAGATCTTATTTACGTTGTCCCTTCCAACCTTACCATTCTATGGTTTTCATCTCCCACATATGAAATTTTAAAGTTCATTTGTTTGCAGAAGTTGCGAAGTTAGAAATGCTGCCCAGTTGGACAGAGTGTACAGATTCGCAGATTTCCCCTCTCATTATATTGAGGGGAAATACAATCTCAGTGCTAGAACTATATAGCTTAAATTGCTTTCAGTATGTTAAGTGGATCGTTGTGCTTTTCAGGAACTGTCAGTTCCTATTAAACTGAAGAGTTGTATTTAATTATGTGCCAGACAGTATTCAATTAAAAACCCTTTATGTGTGATTGTGATATCCCTCATGAAACCTGTTCATTCAAGGTATTTCCCAGTTTTTGTGCTATGTTAAATAGGTTGTTAAATCATTCTGCACTGATGAGGATACCATTGTGTGGCTAAATGTTCTTCCATATGATTGTGCTCACAACTTCTTCCTTTTAATGGAACTTGTTCTCTACTTTTGGGTTAATCTTAGTAGCATTATCCCGCTCCAGTTGGACAACTGGAGTTGACTAAATTGTGTCAGAGTTGTCCTGATGTTAAACTGTCTTGAAAGAAGGGTTAAACTTAAACTCATATTTGAAAAAAGTTCTGTTCTCAAAATTACCCTGATGCCAAAGTGTCAGATGATACATGGGCAGCTGTCCTGTTGTGGCTGAAATGGTTAAAGCAGTTGTTCTCTCCATTTATGCACTACTGCCCATGTAACTTAAGACAAAATTCTACAAGTTAGCCTAGTGGACCTTGTGATAATTGAAATGGTAATCAATGGAGATAAAGAACAGTTATCCAAACTGCAATCAACACTCAGATGTGGAGGCAGTGGCAGAAATATGCTGCGTTTTACAGATACTGCTTTAAAACATAGCAGTGTGTTGGTTAACCTTTTTGAAACCTTGAAATGCATTAGTTTTGAAAGATAGGTAAAATAAATTACTTAATTGTAAGTTACCTTATGTATAAGCAAGAACCTAAAATCCAGATTTAGGCACCCAGGTAAGCATGGGGCACCTCAGAGGGGTGTTTCACCTATTCCCTTATCTGCCACTTTTCTTTCCTAGTATGGAAATAGTAAACAAGAACTACCTTGCATCTAAGGAAGAAGAAAGCTGAACACAGAAACCAAAAACGTGTAAAACTCTACCCTCCCCAGTGATGAGATGCCTGAATCAAAACTACACTGGCATATTTCATCATCTTATGATCCAGCATGCCTCATTTGCTCAATTATTTTTGAACCAGCAAATACCACTAAAAAGAAAGGTGTTTGTGCCAGGGCAGGGCAGCCACCCAAGACTGCTTTCCTGGCAGAGAAGTACTGGCCAGAAGGCGATGCAGTCATGTTCCATCTCCTGTCTTTCTCCTCTGGGTCCAAGAGCCGCTCATTCTTTCCACACTTTGACCTCACTTGACTAAGGGCCTTGCTTGCCTTGGTGGTCAGGGTATTCTCACTGAATACAGAAGGTGTCCCTTTGGATTCTTGTGTGTTGGAAAAGATGAAATTTTAGTCAGGTTGTCATTTCTTTGAGTTCAAGCAGGAAGGGAGTTAAAGAAGCTTAAGCAGTCACTGATGGATAGGTTGGAGCAGTTTCAGTGTTGATATATGAAAAGTACTTAAGTGTTACTTTGGGCATAGCCCTATTGGTGCTGAGACAAAGAGGCACTACTGTCCAGTTTCTGCTGTACAAGGGGAAACCACTGTGCTGCTATAATTAAAACTGAGGCTATTTCTTTGTTGTTTTCTTACAGGAACCAGATTCATGCTCTTCTAGGACAGTTTAGCCAGGCAGAGGCTTTGTTACTTTCTGCTGGAGTTGAGCCAGGCACTCTAGATGGAGTTCTCTTGGATGCTGGCTGTTCTTCTATGCAATTTGATACACCTGAAAGAGGTTTTTCCCTGCAAAAAGATGGACCTTTGGACATGAGGATGGATAGTGACAGGTAATTGTTAATAAAATATTTCTCCCTGAAACTCAAAACCGTTGTGCTCAGCAACCTCCATGCGTTTCACTTCCCCTTAAGCTGAAGAATTCTTGTCATAAAGCCACATCTAATTTTGCACAAACAGACTGTCTGTCTTTTGCCATGAAGCTCTTGTCCCTCTCAGTACTTAGAACACTGGTTATTGTCTTTTCCTTCTTTGAAATAAGATGAAAGTTCCAGTGAGGAGTAATTAATAATATTTTTGTTATCTGTACCATTAAAATTTGGGAATGTTTGTTGCACAGTCACAGGGGCATCTCAGACACCTGTCTTCTCCCTGTTCTTTCTGCATTTTCTCTGACTGTACTAACAACCCCATACTGCGGTCCCTTTTCTGCCTCACTTACTATTTGTAGAACCTCACTTGAGCACGTTCAGTTGCTCCTTCAGGAAAGGAGCAACCTCCCTCTTCTCTGCAATGGCTATCTGACCAACTTACTTCTCTCCAAAAGGCATGTAATATAAAACAAATAAAATCCCATCCTTGATACCTGCCAGTGGAAATCAGATAGCAGCATTGCTTTTAACACACTAGCATGATGTTGTCTTCCATTTCTCATAAGCTTTCCTTAGCAATATTACAAGTTTGCTTTCACATGGTGTAGGAGGCACATCATGCTTGCTTAATTGCCAAATTAACAACTACTTAATACATCACTGCTACTTAAATTACTAGAGCTGGTGTTCAGTACCTTCAAGAGCATGAAAATCAACGACGGAGTGACAGTTTCTCCTTCTGTAGGAGTTTCCATCTTCAGCCATTCTTATGCATTTCTGTAGCATTATGCTTTTTACGTGAACAGCCAGAGCTCTCTGTTGTATAGATGCCAGCATTAATTGCATAATGCATTGCTGGGATAGTGAAAATATTTGCTTTGTGTTTTGATGATGCTGTAGTCTTAAGAATTGCCATTTGATCTTTATCGTTCACGTAGAGCTGATGGGAAGCCCCAGCTTCTAAGGAATTCTATTAACACATTCATGTTGAGTCTTAGCATAGTATAAATTTCAGGATACTCACTTTTTCTAGTTTTGTGTAAAAATCTCACATAACCCTCCTGGGATTCAGCCTCCGGATTTCAAGAACCTGAACTCCAGGCTTGTATTTGCATCATGAGAATGCATACATGGAAGAGGAGCATAAGAACAAAGGATACCTGTGGCATAACAAAAGCCTTGCGCTGGGGTTGTTGCTATGATACTACTTGCCTCTGATTTCTAAGTTTTGTTAGCTTTTGTAAGATACTGCAGGAGAGCAATGAATGCCTGACAAAATATTCTGCACATTCATGGTTTTGTGGGGGTTTACATTAGCAAACCCATATATCAAGCTTAGAAAACAACTTGAAGGAAATTTCAATGACAAAGTGACAAACTTAAAAGCAAGTAAATGTATGATCTGTACTGTTTATATTTTAATAATTCCTATCTTTTATAATATGAAGTAACTTCCATTCTCTCAAAACAGTATTTTGCTATGAACTCTTATACCTTTTAATGAAAAGTAAAGCAAAACTTGGTTTCATAAGCAATTCTTTTCCGTAGTAGATGTGAAAGGAGAGATCCTTGAAATCAGTTCTGAGAAGAAAACAACATGTACTGCAAGGTGACTAAAATGGAGCCATAAAGGGCAAGTTTATGTTCTGAAACTGACTAAATAAAAAGTCACCCAGCGGTGCTGGTTTAGTACGGTGCTGAAAAGTATTTATTCTTGTCAACTCATTAAGCATCGTTTATGATATTACTCAGGAGTTTTGGCTCTTCTAATTGATGTCAGGGAACAAACTCCGTTTAGAGTAGAAAGGAAAAGGATTGAAAAGGTGCCAACGCTATCTGTTTGCATAGGGTTGCTGTCTCTTATTTGAGCACCTCAAAGGCACTTGTATGCAGGGTGTGTGTTTGACTTTATGTCTCAATGCTATGAAGCTTCACCTCTTGTCAATGAAAACTGACGTCAGGGAACTAATTGGCTCTTCTCGTGCGTAGGTACCCTGACATGCCCACTGCTGCTGATGTTGTGAATGCTTTAGATCAACAGGCGCTTGCGTCCATCCTGAGAACATACGGGGAGGAGAGGCACGCCAGGAAAATCGCTTCAGCCATCGTTCAGGCACGCAGCATATACCCCATCACCAGAACTCAGCAGCTTGCAAGCATTGTTGCAGGTACCCTCATTAATTCTTCACAGTGGCTGAGGAGAAAAAATATTAATCCCCAAAGTCCCAGAGGGATCTATTTGTACTTGAAATCATGCAGGATCTAATCCTGCCTGTTCTGCTCTGATGTCAGCTCTATTTTTTTTTTTTTTTTAAACTCCCCCTTTTTAGATTATAGCTCAACGATTAGTTTAATAATAGGTTTTACATGAGGTGATTTTTCATTCTGCCAACCAAGTTGAAACACAACATGACAGCAGTCTAGGGAATTCTTTTTCCCAGGTATTGATAAGCCTTCAAAAATCAGAGATGTCATAATACCTCTCTTAGTTTTAAATTTTTACATTTTAATATTTTGAAGGGAAGTACCCTGGCAGTTTCCAGTTGTGAATGAAATTAGATAATTTCTGTATCCTTAAAGAACCAGGGAGCAAAAAGCAAAGCAATATTTTACTTGCTTCACCTTGTGAATGCCAACTAGATCAGCCTGAAGCAACTATTGAAACACTTCATCTTACTTGCTCTTCACTGTAAACAACTTGAACAAAATGTAGTTAGGCAGGAACTGTACTCGCATCAAGAACCTTCATGTTCGTGTTCTCAAGTGAAGATGTTCCCAGGAAAATGTAAGACACAAATCCTGTTCATAAACAGTATGGTAAGAAATGTTTGATATTTTTATCCTTTTACCCAAGAAATGAAAATCACTGTGTCTCATCACAAATAGTTCTAACCTGCTGTCTTTTTTTAATACAGACCTTTAAAATGGCTATTCAGAATTACCATTTGTTAAATGTTGTATCAGTATCCCGAAGACTTAAAAAAACCCCCTATCCTTAAAGTGCTCTTAATATTAAAACTGGAAACTTAGGGGACTTACAAACAAATCAGAAGGTTTGGGTTTCTATAAATCAGGATACATGAGAAAAATTGAAGCAGTCAATTCAAAACTGGGAAACTGAAACTTGAACAGTCAATTGAGGCCCAGAGTTAGCTGCTGTGATTAAAGGACCTGAAGACACTGCTTGCTTTGTAAGCCCCTGCTGTAAATAGTGAATGTGAGGAACAATCAGTCTGAAAAAAAACACGAGGAGGTAAAACACTGTGAGGCTTTTATAAAACTTGAAAAGTTACATTTTTAGTAGGCATTGTTATCAATGCCACAAATTAAAAGTTCTTTTTTTTTTTTGGTCACAAGATACATGCTTTTTGAACAACTGTTGATTAAAAGTGTACCATTATTGAGACTGAGGCAACCATATTGCTCTGCTAAAGGTATAAACTGTAAACAAGCAACTCAGTAAATTCTGAAATGATTTTAAGCACTAACTTGAGCTAAGAGAATGAAAGAATATGGTGAAGATCCTTTTGTGAACTTAGGGACACAGTTTAGTGGTGGACTGGGCGGTGTTACATGAACACTTGGACTTGATGATCTTAAAGGTCTTTTGTAACCTAAACAATTCTATGATTCGATGTTTGATGGGTCACATGTGAGTCATCACTTAATGGTCACTTTGTGTGACAACGAGAGGGAATTTTTGTTCTCACTTCAAAGGCTACTGGATTTGAATTGCAGCTTGGTACATGAATCTGGCACACATAGAATGATAGAATGGTAAAGTTGGAAAAGACCTCAAGGATCATCTAGTTCCAAACCCCTGCCATAGGCAGGGACACCTCCCACTAGCACAAGTCATCAGGTAGTGTACATGCCAAAGGCACCGAATCCAGCATGTACCTGCCAAGACAGTAAATATGTTTGTTTGGTGTGGGTTTTTTTTAAGTGTGCAGATACCTGGTGTCATATATAGCCTGCAAGAAGGATGAGGAGAAATTGTTTGTGAAGGTCTGTAGTGATAGGACAAGGGGAAATGGCTTCAAACTAGAGAAGAGCAGATCTAGATTGGATGTTAGGAACAGGTTCTTTCTACCTGAGGGTAGTGGAACACTGGAACAGCTTTTCCAGGGAGGTGGTTGGGGTCCCGTACCTGGAGGATGTAATTTTAGTACAACTGATGGTCTGTTTTTATTTCTTTTCAGTGAGTAGTGTACCTTATCTATTAGTTTATTTAACATTTACTTGCTCACAGTGTTATTTGGCAACATAATATGTTAACAGATGATTTTGAGACCATGTAGTCACCTGGACTTGAAAAGAACTGATGAGCTGCTGAAGAAATTTGCAGAGTTAAAGAACTGTACTGAGTAAGACCAGTCTCATTCAGATTGGTTCACATTTACAGACATTAATTATCATTTTGGAATTTGTAATATTGCCTGAATTTCAGATGGGTGAGAATGAGCACTGTACTGAGGGAGCCTAGACAAAAGGACATTAGTTGCGTCACAGAAACTTATTAAATGCAGTACTAATTCACCAGACGGATTCCTGCAAACAGGTGCACGATCTGAATTAATTTTTAAACTCTCCCACACTCATACACTCTGGGGACTTTAATAGTTCATATTGACAGGCACAGCAAGAGGCTAAATTCATTCACTGCCTTGGAAATTTCAATACATTTCAGCGTGTGAATCTATTAGGTTTTTGTGAACGCGTAAGTAGCATCAGGGCATCCCAAAACTGAAAATGGTAATTTCTCTCACTGGGATTTCAAACCAGTCATCTAACCAGAAGTGTGGTGTTTTTATGAATGAAACTCATTTTACAAGCTTCCCATACAGATTTTTTTTGTATTTTTGTACATTGTACAGCCTGTTACCAGGAAGGATTTTCTTTTAGTGTCATGGTAATTGGAGGGGGCTAGGCAAAAGATTTTATGCCTCGGCAGAAAGCATAAGTAGATTTTCCTTTTAACTGTACCAGAGGACTCAGAGTGGGGTAGGAAATGGTTTTCACCCCTGGAATATACATCAATATCTACTACCTTTACTGAAAAAGGTGAAGGCCAGTGTGACAGAAATCACTACCACAGATGACATATATTAGTCAGTCCCAGTCTCTGAAGTCTTTGATCAGTAAGTCTTTGACCTTGGAAATAGTTTGATTTTGGTTTTTGTTTGAGGGAGTTTGGTCTATAAAACTGTAGAGTGGCTGCATTTCTTTGCCAGTTTCCTGAATACTGCATTCTGTACCATTATATATGCCTGGCAGTGCTCTTTGTGCATGTTCAACTCAGGTGTGGATCGGAATATATCTGGAGGTTAATTTGGCCTCCTTAGATGTGTGATGCATTAATTCACAGTGAAAAATGAATGGCCTAGTTCATCATTAAAGAATATTCTTGTAGAGAGGCATTGTACTAGATAACCATGGCAGGACAAACGGAAGAACCTTTCAAAGACCTGTTAGTGCCCCAGTCATGCTGGTAACCTCAGTAGCTAATTCCTGTTGTTTACCTACTCAGTATTGCAATTGCAAAGTAGTGGTGTTCATGATCAGACTACGAAATCTCTGGGCAGGTAACAAGTTGTCCTGTCTGTTTAGATTTTTTTAGAACCAGGTTTTAAGTAGATCTTTATGTCACAGACCTTGAACAACCTGGTCTAGTGGAAGGTGTCCCTGCCCGTGGCACTGATATTCCACCTCAGTTTAATAGAGTTTTCTTTCAGAAATGTGAATCCAAAGCAGAAAATTAAGACATATTGTACAGAAGGAAGCTCACCGCTGAGGGGCCAGGTGTAAGTTTGCTTTCCTCTAAAGTCATCATGCAAGAGTGGATTATGTCAGGATTGCTGTGCCGCAGTAGTGAGATGTTAACATATGCCTTTTGCAATTGCTGACAGGTGCTTTTCCAGCATCAGCGCTCTACGCTCGAAGGGACTTGCTTCAGAGACCTGCACACATCGCTACCAAAACTTTTCAAGGTCTGCGAATATTTGTCAACAATGAGCTCCACGAACTGCTTTTAGGGCTGAAGACAGCTGAGAAGTTTCTTAGACCTGGAGGTCGGCTTGTAGCCATCTCCTTTCATTCCCTGGAAGATCGCATCATCAAACGTTTTCTTCATGGAATAGACATGACAGAAAAGTACAATCTTGGCTCAAGGCAGAAGATAAGACAAGCTCTGAAAAACGGCTCCAAAAAAGATGATGCACAACAATCTCTTCATGGAAAATCCAACTCAAATTGGATTTTAGTGCAGAAAAAAGTTATTACACCTCAGGCCAAGGATGTTCAAACAAATCCAAGAGGAAGGTCAGCCAAACTAAGAGCAGCTATTAAACAATAATAATGATGATAATAAAAGACTGTGTGTATATATATATGGTCCTTAAATTTTGTTTTCTAGAAGATAACTGGATAGAAAGCGTCAAACTGAAAAAACAAAATAAAACAAAGGTTATTAGAAAACATTGGTTTTTACCATTGTACTTTTTAATTAGGATGTAGGGTAGAGCATCAGAAGGGAAAGTAAATGTGAGTTAGTGGCCATCAGTAATTACACAGAAAAAGACATCTTTTTAAAAAGGGCATCAAAACCCAAGTTTATAGATTTTTTTTTTTTTTTCCAAGTTTGATGCTTTTGCAGCATCTCCTTTTAGATTAAATTCAGCAACAGACCGGAGGGATGGATTTTGCCCGCTGGGATTTTGGCCACCAAACGGGGTAGGTCTTGCCCACCTGAGGGGGTGGATTTTTCATACCTAAGTTCAATGACTGGGTGAGTCCAGAGTAAATTTGAACTAACCTAAGATTCATGGAATGTAACTCTCTGTATCTGAACTGATTTGTTGCATGTATGCCTGTGGGAGAGGTATTTGCTCTTAAATAAATTGATGTCTGTATATAATGTTCTGTCCAGGAGTTTGTAAGTGGATTCTTTACCCTTTCTATAAAATAAGACTTCTGAGTGATCACCTGGCTGTTTAATGTTGTTGGATTGTAAATAATAAATATTATCTTGGAGAAAAAAAGATACTTAAAATCCAATGTTGATGCTTGGACACTACAGGTAAGCAGTCAGTTTTCTACTTGATCATTTGAATTTCTTCTTGTGACCCTAACTTCTGTTCCTAGATCCAACAGAACTTTTAGGTGTTGACAGAATTATAGCTGCCTATCCCAAAAGGAGTCCTGTGGGTCTTCTAAAGTACTCTCCTTTACTAGAGACCATTTACTACAAGATGCTACTCATGTGAGTATTGAATACTTTTATGAAAGGCCTACTGTAACACCAGTTGATTTGGATGCTGTGCTAGGAAGTAGAATATGTAACAATTCTTTTTTTAGTAAGGATATATGAATTTAGTCTGGCTTTGGCTTTATGTTTTATCTTAAAAGATCATTGTTTTGATGACTTTGTATGTTAAAAGATTATCAGAAAATAGTGCGAGTTTCAGCTGCTTTGGCTTCTGATTCATCTCTTCAGGACAAAAAGTCCTTATTTGGTTAATCAAATTAGTAGCAGGATTTAATTTGTGATGAATATAAAACTTGGCTGGTAAAATGAAAAAATCCACTTCCTGGCTGTGAGCTAAATGGTGACTACACCATGTAGCTTCTGAAAGAAAAGTGGCTGGATGATGCCAGACTTGATTTGTATAAAACATCCTCTCTATGTTGATGTAAATGATTACTTTCCAGGAGATTTTTGGGTTATTCTGACAGAAGCAAGTGAAAATTTAGGTTAGCTGTTTATAACACAGAATATATTGAAATACTGCAATATTGCAAAAGGCACAGAATCATAGGTGTTGGAAGGGACCTCTGGAGATCAAGTCCAACCTCCCTGCCAAAGCAGGATCACCCAGGGCAGGCCACATGTACATGCATCCAGACAAGTTTTAAACGTCTCCAGAGGAGACTTCACAACCTCTCTGGGCAGCCTGCTCCAGTGCTCAGTCACCCTCACCATAGGGAAGTGCTTCCTTGTGTTGAGGTGGAATCTTATGTGTTCCAGCTTAGAATCATAGAATGGTAAGGTTGGAAGGGATCTCAAGGATCATCTAGTTCCAACCCCCTGCCATAGGCAGGGACACTTCCCACTGGAACAGGTCACTCAAGGCCTCATCCAACCTGGCCTTGAACACCTCCAGGGAGGGAGCAGCTGCAGCCTCCCTGGGCAACCTGTGCCAGTGCTTCACCACCCTCACTGTAAAGAACTTCCTTCTAACATCCAATTTCAATCTCTCCTGTTCCAGTTTAAACTCATTGCCTCTTGTCCTGCCATTGCAAGACCTTGTCAGTAGTCCCTCCCCAGCCTTCTTGTAGGCCACTTCAGTAGACTGAAAGGCTGCTTTAAGGTCCTCTCAAAGCCTTCTCCAGGCTACACAGCCCCAACTCTCTCAGCCTGTCCTCATAGCAGAGCTACTCCAGCCCTCTGATTATATTTGTGTCTCTCCTCTGGACTCACTCCAACACTTCAATGTCCTTCCTGTGTTGGGGGCTCCAGAACTGCACACAGTGCTCCAGATGGGGTCTGAGGAGAGCAGAGTAAAGGAACAGAATCCCCTCCCTTGCCTTGCTGGCCACACTGCTCTTGCTGCAGCCCTGGGCTTGGTTGGCTGTCTGGGCTGCACGCGCACACTGCTTGTGCCAGTTGCCCTTTGTCCTGTCACTGGGCACCACCCAGAAGAACCTGGCACCTTCATCCTGACACACACACCTCAGATATTTGTAGATGTTGATAAGATCTCCTCTCAGCCTTCTCTTCTCCAGACTAAACAGCCTCAGGTCTCTCAAGTCTGTCCTCAGGGAAGAGATGTGCAAGTCCTGCAATCATCCTCATAGCTTCTGTTGGACTCGCTGTAGCAGATTCCCGTCTCTCTTGAACTGGGAAGCCCAAACCTGGACACAGTATTGCAGGTGTGGCTTCAGCAGGGCAGAGCAGACACTGGAATGATGATGGGCATTTTATACTTCTCTGAAATAATGTTTTCTCCCTGGTTTCATTATACATGCTATTAAATATTAAATAAAACATTCCGCTTCAAATAATATTACTTACTGTTGACATCTTAGAGACAACAGACTCTACCTTAAATAGACAGTTTTTTCATCCAGACATTAAATATGAATAGCTAATGTTATTTTTAGCTAAGATTCCATACTGAAATGCACTCCAGTTGCAGGTTGGAAAAATTGTGCCTGCAGCACAGGCTTAGAAGAGTCGAGTGCCACACTGCGCCTTGTTCAGGAGCACACTTCAGGAGAGCACCATCCAATTATAGCACAAGTTTGCTATCAGCATCCCAGAAATTATTTGAAAGCATTACAATTCCTTTTGCTTACCATGGTGTTGAAAATCCAACCTCCTTACACCTGATTTCAAAGGTACATTTTCTTGTGGTAGTTGAGCTATTGTCTGTCAGGTGTTGTAAATAGACTCGTAGGAAACTTGTCTTTATTTTTAGGTTGGAGCTGCACAGCCATAGCAGTGCATCAGTCATTGATCTCTTCTCACAGGATCTATTTCTCTCTTCTAAGGGTCTCCTCATTTTCAACTTTAAACTTGTGGTATAGAAAGTCCTGGAATTTTAATCTCTGCTTGCCTGAAAAAAAACTAAATCTGGTACACCACAGGACCACCAGTGCCTTGAGCATTTTTCCCAAGGTGGTGAACAGCACCACAGAGGATACCACAGGGAGAGAGAGTACTTAAAATGAAGAAGAGCTTATGGAATGTAACCAGCAAAAGCAATGCAAGCAGGGAAGTGAGCACTTCAACATGGAGAGAAACAAACTAAAGCAAATATAGAGTGAACAAATTAGCGGACTTGAGTTCTCTTGTTACTTTAACTCCACCCTTGGACTTCTTGGGCTTGCATCTCATGTTAGGCAGCAAGTATAGACTGTCATGGTTTTGTCTCAGAGTCCCAGCAGTCCGATTACCACAGTGGGGTTTTTAGAATCATAGAATGGTCTGAGTTGGAAGGGACCTCTGAAGGTCATCTAGTCCAACCCCCTTTGCAGTAAGCAGGGGCTTCCTCAACTACATCAGGTTGCCCACGGCCCCATCAAGTCTCACTTTGAGCATCTCCAGGAATGGAACCCCAAGCACCTCCCCAGTCTTCCCATGCTTGCCCCTTCCCTAGTGGCTGGGCAAGGAGGAAAGGTGATAGGAAAGCCAAAATGCCAGTTGTGATAAGGGCAGATTCCTACTTTATTGCAGGGATACCAGATTGCACAAAGGGACAACACCAAAACCAAAAAAACAAACTGCAAAACAGCAGAAAAGGTACCAGTGGGCACAGCAGATGAAACCAGGGAAAAGGCTGCTGCACACAAACTGGAACTGGAACTGGAGCAAAAGGAAGGAACCTCAGCCTGGAGAATGGCTGGAAGAAACACAAGGAACCCAGAACGGGAAACTTTTACAAATTATAAAATGTATGACAAGTCACATAAATCTTGGCCAACCCCTCTCCAGTCAGCATGGTGCAGAATACGTGATCCAGCTTGTTCTGCTACTCTGTGCCACAGAGGTGGGTGGCCCTGTCCTCCCACCCCCCCATCCCTTGTCCTTTCTAATGAGCTGAGTCAGTTTAAACCTGTGCAGGAAACTAGACACAGTTATCCTGTGAACAAGGCTTTTATTGTACAAATACAATACTTTCAGAAGATATCATTCTGAAGTATAAGCACAATTAGCTGCATTTATAGCCCATGGGTGCCTGCTGACATTATTTCCCTGTTGGTTCCTAAGGAAAAAGAAACAGCTTCATTGTTTCAGAATGCAAAGGCTTAATCATTCTGCTTTCAAGCAATGTAAGGAATTCATATCTGTCTGCAGGAGTTTTTTTAATTATTACAATTGTGTCATTTCTCAGTAGTCTCTTCAAGTCAGTCAGTGCTGGGATTGCCAGCTGACTTGGACAAATCCCAGTCTGAAATGCCAGATTCTGCACAGCTGTATTGAGGCATTTGGTGGATGGAAGGAGGGGATTCCCAGTGTGGTATGGACACAGAAAATGCTGCCTCCAGTAAATGCTATTAGCAAGTGGTTCTTCTGGGAGCAAATACTGTGTCAGACCTTTTGTATGCTGCTTTCTAGAGTAGTGTTTCTATGATTATTAATGACTCATGTAGTTGCTCTAATATTACTCTTTGCATTGGAGAAGTCATGGTTTTAATTGGGGAGTTTATGCTCCTAAATAGTGTAACAGCAGTATGAGGGAGGAAGCATGAGGAGCTGTGCCCTGAGGTAAGGTGATGTGCAGAGGAGGGATGATTACAATAAGCAGTGTAAGACATAGATTGTTAGTGATTTTATTTGATTAATCTAAATATTAAAATAACTTAGATTCAGTCTTGACTCATTGTTTAGAGTATCACTGTACTGGTGAAAAATGAGATGAGTGAATAAATAGAGAAGTAATAAACTCATAAGCCCATTTGTTGCTGCCCATCTTACTTATCTTTCCCTTTAGCAAGAGTAATGAATGGGTCCAGACCTGATATCTTGTGCCCCAAAATCTCACCAGGAAGGGCCCCTTGATAGGTTTAGGATCATATACACCAGATTTACAAACAGTGTTCTTTGAAGTGTGGGAGTCAATTTTTATATCTGTACTTTCCTTTCTTCCTCCCCTCCTCCTTTTCTGATTGTAAACAATTGCTTATAACTAGTATGTAGCACGTCTCTATTTATAAGTTATTCAGAAGTACCATCAGATGTGAGGGCCATTTTACATGTGAGGTATACTGGAATTAAAGCAGGTTTTCTGGATTAATTAAGACTCTAGTGCTACTGTGAGTCTTGCAAATTTAAGTGAATGTAGAACAGCTTCTTCCCTTTCTCCCACCCCCTTGTGGAAGACAGAAAAACATGCTTAATTAGACAGTAAGAAATAAGCAGTAAAGTTGAACAATTTGGAAAAAAAAATAGTTTGAGGCATATGTCCAGTTTCAATAAGAAGTCATTATTTGCATTTTTCTGTTACTTTTTCCATTCATTCCCTAATTTTACCTGTTTGGGAATGAACAGGAGCTGTGCCATAGCTCAGTCTCCTTCCATGGATGTGGAGCATGGTAACAGTGGGCAGATCTTTGTGCTTTCAAACCCAGTTTTATATTTTTCTCTGGGGGTCCTGTGCAGTTAGAATTGCGTTTCTGCAGCTTCTGTAAACGTGTCTCAAGGCAAATCCCTGGAGATAATTCAAGGTGAAGCTCGACAGGGCTTCGTACAACCTGGTCTAGTTGAGGATGTCCCAGCTGACTGCGGGGGGGTGGGGTGGGAGGTGGTGTTGGACTGGGTGACCTCTGGAGTCCCTTCCAGCCCATTCCATGATTCTATGACTAAGAGGGGAGAGCTTTTCCTTTCCAGAAAACTGTGATACTTGTCCATCCTGTTTTATTTTCTTCATGATGTGGTTTGCTGAATACATGCTATGGTGTTCAGTGTTGCATCCCTAAGGAAAAAGGGAAATAATGGGAAATCGAAGCTAAAAAAACCAGTGCAGCTAATCAGTTGCCTGAGTCTCTTACTATCTTTACGTAGCTGCTCTCACAAGAAATGATATTTTACTTCACTTTTCCACGATCTTTAGGCAAATTGTGTTTTTCCTGAAGCATTTAAAGCCCAACGCGATTGGTTCCAATAGTCAAGCACGAACTGGTGTTTAAAAAAAAATGCGTTTTTATGTTTCCAAATTTAAACCTGACACCTTGTTTATAGCTGTCTCTTTAAAGAATAAAACTGGAGATACAGCTCCCTCTGTCTGCCCTGGGAATACCTCTGCTTGGTTCCTTTTGGAGTGCACCTGCAAACATGCAAAGTTAGTGCATGTTTATTGTCAACATGAAGATACAAGATTAAAACCTGTGGTTAAGTTTTACAGGTCAGTATTTTAAATTATGCTACCTGGAATTTTAAAAAGAACAAAGAGTGAGTTGTGTTCTTATCTGATAATACTTCAATCACGATACCTAATGTAAAAGACAGAAAAACTAACTTGCATAGTAAGTCTCTGGAAAAAAAAATATTTGTTATTAGAATAAAAAAGGTATTTAGAAAAGCTCTGAGGTTTAGCACCTATACAATTTTACAGACATAGCTCTGGCAAATTACTTCATGTTTTTGTTGACATTAAAACCCTCAGTATCTGCTGGTGGAAAAATCTGCATGAAAAGAAAGCATTAGGGGATATGACAGATACTGGAATGAAGATAAATGATGCTGTAAAAATCACATCTTAGAGTTCATAGCTACTGGAATACCCGAGTCAAAAGTCACGATAACGTGTACTCCGTTGTCATTGTGCCACATCAGTTTGAGTCTGTGGATGTATTTTGACAGAGCAAATGAGTCTGTGGATGTATTTTGACAGAGCAAATGCAACTTGCTTTTAGCTTCTCTGTGGGTTGTGTTTCCACTAAATGTATGCTAGAGTTCAGAATAAGTCTCTGCTAGGTTTATAGAATCATAGAACATGAAGGTTAAAAAAGACCCTGAAGATCATGCAGTCCAGCAATAACCCGATTGCCATGACCACTAAGCTATATCCGGAAGTGCTACATCTACAGCTTCTTGAACACCTCCAGGGTTGGTGACTCCATCACCTCCCTAGACAGCCTCTGATGATGTTAACATTTTATATCAGCTGTAACTATATTAATAACAGGGTTGTATCACAAGTTAGTAACTATATATTAAAAAAAAATAATCTTGAAACATCAGGGTAGAACTTGTACACAAAAATGTGTGGAAGCTTTGTAATAACTTAGCCATCGACAATTCAGGCTGGAAAAGTTCTTTTTAGTTCAAACTATAAGCTTATTTCTACACACCTTTCATGTGAATGGGGTGTGTGTATATGTATTTGGGTTTTTTTGATCAGAAGTAGTTTCACACTTAATATCTCTCATAGACTTTGCAGAGAACTGAAATATGACATATTGACAGTTGTGGCTGATAAGTATCTGAAAATAAAGACATCATAAAAACTGTTTTGTAATATAGTGCAAAACTTCTATATTCAAGAGCAATGACACATGGATGCCTGTCAATACATGCACAGTCTGAAAGCTTAATCTTGCAGCCTTTATTTATGGGGAGGGCTTTCTTCTACACAGACTTTATCTACAGAATGTCCTGTTTCTCACAGTCATGATAGAAGTGGGAGTGGGAGTCTTGGTAAATAGCACAAGCTGATAGAAGGAGCAGAGGTAAGTCTGGTGTAGACTGGTAGGAGCAGAAGGGACTTGACACTGCGAAATAAACTTTGCTGAGTATGGGCCAGTCCAGGTTACTCATACAATAGTAACTAAATACTGTAGTGCTGAATTAACCAAGTTACAGAATCACACAATGTTAGGAGTTGGAGTGGACTTGGAAGGATCATCAAGTCTAACTCCCCTGCCAGAGCAGGATCACCTGGAGTAGATCACACAGGAATGCATCCAGGTGAGTTTTGAATGTCTCCAGAGAGCTTGATGTGGAGGCAGTTCTGCTCACTTAGCTCACATGGCTCAGCAACAGTGCCAGTGTGTTTCAGGAATCTGAAGTGAAGAAAATGAGAAAAAAATATTAAAAAGTGAAGTTAAGGAAATGATCATTAAAAGAACTCCTTGGAATTGAAGCTTGTGCATAACTTTTATACTGCCTGTCTTGGGGAGAGCGGAGGGGATGACACAAAAATGGAGAGGGGGAAAAAAAGTTTGATCTCTGCTGTTGCTGCCTCTACTAAAGGTAATAAAAAACTTGCATTGGTTTAAAAGAGTTGGGCTGGAGACCTAAACCACACGCATGCTGTAATTATCACTATCAGTCTATTGGAAACTAGCAGGTGATGTGGAATTACAAAGCAGTAGATTAATTAAATGTGCTTGGCAAATACCTGTCTCATAGCTGTACTGTGCTTAATAGTATGTAAAATGAAGGTAATTACAGGATGATTAGGTATGTGTCACACTGGCCTTTGCACCAGGACCCTGCCAATTTCTCTTGTGTAAGTCTAAAGTAAACACCCCAGCACTGGGTGCACCCTGCACACCTGGGTAGGAGCATGGCTGTAGCTGATAGTCTGATGACTGATGCATAGATTCAGATCTGAACCTCCCCTTAGAAGGTGACAGTATCTTACTTTTTAGATGGTGTCTGAGAAGTATCTGACTAATTGTTAGCTAATGCTTTATTAGCAGACCTCTAGTTATTTTGAAAACAACTTACTGCAAGCTGAACTTCAGGGATATTTCTGGTTACTGCTTCACCTTAGTAAATTTTTTTTTCCCCTTCAGGGCAACCTTGCTATTGTTCTTTGAAAATTAAGTGAAACTTTCCTGGAATCAGCAGCAGTAGACAACATATTTTCTTCGAGACAAAAAATAATTAACAAATTTAATTGCAGTGACCATTAGATCCAATTACATCCCAACAGGAGCACAGTCCTTCATAAATACTGCATTTCCCACCAGTTCAGTCATTCAGCAGCATATCCAAAATTCTCCTTTGCAGTTTAGCCACTTCTGTGGTTATAGTTGGCAATTGTTTTGCTCAGCCTATCCAAGTCATAGCTTAGTTTTCAGGATTCTGTGTAATTTGAGTAGGCTTTGTGTTTGTGTGTGTATATATATATAATTATAAAGTACTTAGTTTTCCTGGGAAAAGGCAATTGATTATCTTCTTCAGATACAGCTTATGCTAAGAAAGTGTCAGAGGGAGGGGGCAAGAGGAATTGTTTGTTTGTTTATGGGTATTTTGTTGGTGTTTTTCAGAGTTTTGTTTTGGTTTGTTGTTGCCAGGTGAGGTATAGGCTGGATGTTAGGAGGAAGTTCTTCAAAGAGAGAGTGATTGCCATTGGAATGGGCTGCCCAGGCAGGTGGTGGAGTTGCCATCTCTGGAGATGTTCAAGAAAAGACTGGATGAGGCACTTAGTGCCATATTCTAGTCGATTGGATAGGGCTGGGTGATAGGTTGGACTGGATGAGCTTGGAGGTCTCTTCCAATCTGTTCGATTGTGTGATTCTGTTGTTGTTGTTGTTTGTGGCTCCTTCCTAGGGGTGTTCAAGGCCAGGCTGGATGAGGCCTTGAGCAGCCAAGTCTAGTTGAGAGGCATCCCTGCCCATGCTGGGAAGGTTAGGGTAGATGATGTCTGAGGTCCCTTCCAACCTGAGCCATTCTGTGATTGTGTGCAGCAGAGCATTGGAGAGCCTGCAGGACTGGCTCTGTGCTTGTCACCTTGCTCTATCGTTTTCTGTGGTACCATCATGGTACCACCTCGGTTACTGTAGTAGTTAATTATCACTTTGCAAGGAACTGTTACGGTGCTGTGTAATGAAGTTAAGGCATAGAGCACATGTGGGTATACTGCCACACAGCTGGCTGCTGGGAGGAGGCATGTTCCCTGCATAGGCTACTGCCTCCAGACCATTTCAGATGCTCTTGGTCTTTCTTTTTTTTTTTTTTTTCTTCTCTTTTTTTCCACAATTGCCTTTTGTTGAGTGTTGCCTGCTGAAAAGCTGCAATTCTAGTTGCTGTCTTAGGGATACAATAGACAGGGATCAGATATCTTTGTTTTTAAATTAACTCATAGAATTTGAGAACATAGTATAATATTTAGGGCTTCTCCTCAATGTCTTCCAGACTGAAATCTGAGCCAAATTGCTTGTGTTATTTGGGTTATATCTTCAGTATCTAGGGATCCCAGGCGTGACAGGGTTAAGAACATGTGATTGCACTGGTTTGAAGTGGAAGAAAAGGAAGCTTGTTGCTGCTTACTGCTTGTGTGTGATGTATCCCCTAATCAGGTCATCTTCACACACAAACATTTATATTCCCTGGAGTACAAAAATCTCTCTCAACCTGGAACCTTTACAAATGGATCCTTGGAAGTCTTTCCTATGCTTTATGTCCCACTAAGGTGACAGATTGTTTTGTTCATGAATGAAACTATAGATACAGCTTTGTAAACAGACTTCCACAATAAGCAGTTGTCTTGGCTTGAGCTGGAAACAGCTCTGGACTGAGGACAGAAAGAATTTACCCCAAAGGAGCAAATATACACAGTCACACAGAATGGGAGGTTAAACAAATACCATTTACAGAAGTAAACAAAATACAAATAGAATCATAGAATGGTAAGGTTGGAAGGGACCTCAAGGATCATCTAGTTCCAACCCCCTGCCATAGGCAGGGACACCTCCCTCTAGTACAGGTCACTCAAGGCCTCATCCAACCCTGGCCTTGAACACCTCCAGGGAGGGAGCAGCCTCCGCCTCCCTGGGCAACCTGTTCCAGTGCCTCACCACCCTCACTGGAAAGAACTTCCTCCTAACATCCAGGTTAAATCTCCGTTCTTCCAGTTTAAACCCATTGCCCCTTATCCTGTCATTGCAAGACCTTGTCCCTCCCCAGCCTTCCTGTAGGCCCCCTTCAGGATACTGGAAGGCTACTGCAAGGTCTCCTTGAAGCCTTCTCCAGGCTGCAGAGCCCAAATTCTCTCAGCCTGTCCTCATAGCAGAGCTGCTGCAGCCCTCTGATCATCTTCGTGGCCTCCTCTGGACTCACTCCAACACTTCCATGTCCTTCCTGTGCTGGGGGCTCCAGAACTGTACACAGGACTCCAGGTGGAGTCTCAGGACAGCAGAGCAAAGGGGCAGAATCCCCTCCCTTGCCCTGCTGCCCACACTCCTCTTGCTGCAGCCCAGCAAATAGTTGCTGTCTGGGCTGTACACACACTGCCAGCTCCTGTTGAGTTTTTCATCACCCCAGACACCAAGGGTTTCCTCAGGGCTGCTCTCAGCCATTCACCACTCAGCCTGGGCCCACCTCTCCAGCCTGCCCAGGTCTCTCCTGGATAAAGATACCAAGCATATAAGTACATTCAGAATTAACTCTAGCCTAACCCTCCCAGCTCAGCCTCAAGACAAGCCTCACCCAAGGCCTCAACCAGCCAAGCCTTTCCCCCGGATGTTAGCCCCAGTAGGCCTTACTGCCCTGCCCAGAGCAGGCCTGATGTGCCTCACTGCACAGCGAGAGCCTAGCTTGCCAGAGCAGGCTGCTCCCACCCAAACCAAAGCGACTGGAGAGAGAGGCTGGACAGTCTGCTCCTTGTAGTGGGAGATACAGGAACAGGGAATAGAATAACAAATTACACTATCCTGTACCCTCCCTCTAAGACTTTCCAGTCTCTGCAGGACTTTACCAATTGACCTTAACCCTACAACAGCAGTTTCCATTGACTATGGTTATCAGGACTATGGATTTCCAGAAGAACTTCTCGGGTGATGGGACCACCCTGCAGGAGTGAGACTGACAATGCTTCATTGAGCCAAGGGTTTGGGGTCCTCATCCCCTCCCTAAAGCAGTCTGGTGTGACAAAGCAGTGAGGTGTTTGAACTGGCTGAGTCTGGCTGTTGACTGAAGTCTGCAAGGATTGTTCAGTGATATTAAGAGACTGAGGACTATGTCTAGTGGTACGCAGTGTAATTGGTGATTGTGTAGTTTAAAGTTGCCTTGGGTAATGATAAAGATTGAGGGTTATTATTGGAGGTAAAGCAGCATTTTATCATCCTCAAAGAGAGTCCTGCATGTGGCTTTTCTTGGGCAGGTTAAATTGGAGGGGTATATCTTCTGCAAAGGGGAGAAGTGTTTAATTTGAAAGGTAGTTCTTTGGGAATATCACTTCCAGTGATTAAAGGTGAGATATAATTCAAATGGCCTGAGTCAGGCTTCTTATATTTTTTTCTTTTTTTTTTCCCCACAGAATTATGCTACACTGGTGAGCAGTTAGCTGTTATATGGGGTCTGACCCAGTGTTAAATCTAGCAGCTTGAAATGCTCTAAGGCTTTAAAGTGTCATCATGAGAAAACTTGAGAATCATTAGAATGTGTGGTTAGTGCCCAGTTGCTGCCTCTAATAATTGTTATTAGTTCCATTTGCATTCGCCACAGCCACTGGTTCATTTCCAAAGCCAAGAAGGGAGTTGTAACTGACTACTTGCCTTGGCAGTGTGTGCCCTAACAGCTTTTTATGGCAAGAAGGGACAATGCCATAAAAATGTCACTTTCCTTTTCTCAGCAAAATGCTTAGGTAAGGTGTATGTAGGCATGAAGAGTTGCTACATGCCTGAGTGTTGCATGAAATGCATGTTTTGCCTTGAAGGGGAATTGTGACTTTGCTGTAGCCTGCATTTAAGGCAAATCGTCTTTAATTACTTGGTTAAAAAAATTGTTTAAAAGAACTTATTTAGTAAAACCTGTGTAGATAACATGTTAGCCCTGGAAATGAAGGCAATTTAGTTAAGCCAGAGCTATTAATCCTTATGGAGTGAAATTTATTAGCTTGAAAGTGTGGTAAAGTGGCTACTTTGCATTTGGGCAGAGCAACCCAGTCCATCACACTATCCTTTTCTTAGGTGCTAACCTGAGTCTGGGACAGCTTGGGATCTTATTGGTGGTATTCTACTTAATAGCATGGCATCTGAGTTGCAAGCATGTCAAACAACCATTAAATACCAGTTCATCTTATATATTTGTTTTCTTTACCATGTCTGCAAATGTCTTTTAGTAACTTTTTTTACCCTGTCCTTCCTTCTAGAATTACTTCAACCCACTGTGATGAGCAGCAGTGGAAGCACACTAGTAAAGCAGGGTTAAACTGATTCAAAACAAGATTGACAAGTACAGTTTTGGCAAATAACATAGTTTTGGGGTTTTTATCTCAGTCCAGCAAGGCTAAAGACTATTAGAGGCTTGTACTCTTTCATGGGAAATGGCCACACAGTGAACCTCCAGCAGCATGCCAACAACTACTTGTCATTTCTTCTGAGTTTAATCTACTGGTGGATTCATCATCTGTGGCAAATGTCTGTAAATACACAAATCTATCGATCTAGGGCTCATTTTCTGCAGAAATGTAGCTGGCAAGGGCGTTTATTTCTTCCCTGTACTGAATGTAAAACATGTTGGCTCGTCTATCTATAGATAGAGAGAGAGAAAATGAGAGTTTGAGGCTCCATTGGAGCATTATTGAATAGCAGAGGTTAACAGGCTGGGGAGGCTTGCTTTCCTTATTAGCCTGGGTTCTTTCCTATCATCTACACTCATCAATAAATAAATATGTTAATTAAAAAGCTGCTTCTAAGGGGCAGAGTACAGATCCTTAAGATCTAACAAAACCTCAGTAAAAGATTTAACCACTGGCTTAAAAATACACATAGGGTTACGGATGGATGGAAGCCCTCAGCTTTGATGGTTTTTACCATTATAATGAGGAGCAATAATAACTGAGCAGTGCAGCTCCCTGCCAGAAGGTGTTTGACCAGTGGGCCATGTACAAGGCTTACTTTGCAGAAAAGGTAAAGTGAAAAGCCTATTTACAAAAATGCCCAAATGTTCATACATATATATATATATCATATGTATATATATATATTTCACACACATATATATGTATTTCATATATATATATATGTATATATATATGTGTGTGTGTATACATATATCTTGGAAATGTTCCAAATCATCAGACTGTGTATGAAAAAATATTCAAAAACTAATTAAATGCACATAGGAGATTCTTTCTGATGTTCAACCAGGAATTTATGGAGCATAAGTGTGTGACTGCATGCAGAAATGAGCCTATTATTTAATATTTTAATAAATAATTTAATGCATTTTACCATGTACAGTTTTATGACCTCTCCTTTCTGCAGTTGCAGGCTGCCTGTGACTGCACTGCTCACCCGGGTGTCCTCTTGCTCTCCTCATCTGTCACCACCAATGTGCTTTGCTGGCATAGCTGTTGGGGCATCTGCTCTTCTGAGCTTTCTGAGACAGTTCATGTTTCTGTGCAAGCAGGTATATGGGTGCTAAGTGCTTCTTTCAGGAGGCTGATGTCGATTGTCTTCTGTGTTGGAGAGTAAGTGGTCAGACACTGAATAATGCAGAAGGTGAGTTGTGCTTTAAGCCCTTGCAGCTCTCCAGAGTCGTGGCAGGAGATGGCTCTGCAAGGCAAGCCCAAGTGAGCAGGCAACATGGGGCATCAGCCCCATCCTGTGTCCTCTGCTTGTAAAGAGGGTGGGTAGCTTTACTCAGTGAAGGAACACACCTGCCTTCCTTGAGAACAAAGCAACATTCTCCTAGAAATAGCTATTTCTACCCTTTTGCTTGCCAAACACAAGTCAAAATCCAGTAGATATTTCCTGATTGTTCCTTATTTGACTTTTCTCTGCAGAGAAACAAAACACTTTGTCATGGTCACCACAGGTCTTTGAAAGCCACTTATGAAAAAGTCCTGTTTATTTATGTGTTTATTTAATTTCAGTTTCTGCACAAATTAATAAATGAAGCTAAATACTGATATCCCTTGGTGTGTTTTTATCATGTTAAGTATTGTTTGCAACCAGAGGGGTGCTTATGTTCAACTACAGCCCAACACTGTGGGGGACCTTAATGAAATAATCTTTGCTGTCTTTGTGTAGCTGACTGCAGTGATTCTCAAAATCCACAAACATTTATTTTGTGAACAATACATTAGAAAAGGAAAGAATGTTTATTTCCCACTAAACTTCATTCACCTAAGAATTAAAATATGCCCAAAAGCTTCAACTTAAAAAAAAAAAATTCAGATTAAATATTTAAATTGAGGATGTTTAAGCCTATTTGATAAATGAAAGCCAGCTCATGCGAACAGCTGTGAGGAAGTCATCACTGCTCTCTTCACAAGAGTCAACACATACTCATTAATAGAAGAGCATAATCTTTTCTGCTTAGTTTCTTTAATTAAAAAAAAAAAAAGGCAGAAGAAAGAGTGGGTGATTGGTTCCTATTATTTTTCTTTTTAACATGTACATAAACCCTACAGCTTTGTGATTCAGTTTCATAATTTCCTTCCCATTTAACCTAAGTGGCTGTTTTGGGAAAGATTCCTTTCCTTGAAGATTAGTTCATGAGTGGGTTTAATATGTTCTTGCAGAAATATATTATTGTTTTCTCTTATGATCCTGGCAGAGTTTCATTAATTCTATCTTATTTTATTTATTTTGTCTTCTTTAAGACTTAAAAATAACAGTGTTATCACCTGCCTGCTTTCTCTAGAGTTCTAGGTATCCTTATTTAAAAGCAGTAAGTCTGTATTTTAAAACAGAGTTGTAGTTCCTCTCTCTATGTAAACATATCCTTGGGCTTCCCATTAATAACAATCCATCTAGTGTGGATGTTTCCGGTGTCTGTTACAGGGCTCTTCCTCTTATCAAAATGCAAGTGCAACCCTCGGATTTAGGGGGAAAAAAAGCTGTGGAAAAATTCTTGCTGAAAGTGGTGTAGCTTATTCCACAGAACTGAAGGCAGCAGAGAATCAAGTGATCTGCTGTATCACCCAGTTCACTGGTTACTTGACATTCCAAAAGACCTAAATTGGGAATACAGTACTGTGGGGTTGTTTATTAAACTGTGAATGGATTAATATGAAAGCAAGTTCAGTGCTGAGCAGACTGGAGTGGTCAGAGGGTAGAACAACATCTAGGCAGGGCTTTTGGTTTCTTTCCCAGCTCAACGCTGCCTCCCTGGCAAGTCGATTAGTCAGGCATGTTCTGGTATGAATGATACAAAGTGGATGCCTAAATCCATATTTCATAAATTGCTTGGCCTTGTGGAAATGCTGCACAGCAGCATTTTGACTAATCTGAAATAGCAAATACAGGATTTTTCAATTCCCTTGCCTTCTCATGTTTGTTAGGGGATAGAGGAGGCTTCTCTCACACTTCATCATCTTAATTAAGTGATGGTCATAGTTTCTAGTCATTTCTGACCAGGGAAAAGTGGGCCATGAATATGTATAGCTTCACATGTTTATGAATATGTAAATACTGAGCATCAGCTGAATGGCTTGCATATAGAGAACTGACTAACAACAAAGCTTTTATTAGTATAATTACAGCATAGCTCCCGCTGCAAAATTGTCATTGCACCAGCATAGGCTCAGAATGGGATCATAGTTTTAACTCAGTCTTTATTAGCATGCTGCTTTGTCTATAAAATAAAACATTCACTGCAATTCCAATAAAATTCTAGTTTATGTGAGTATTAAATACCTTCTGTTGAGTGAAGTATCAATAAAGCAATGAATTGTGAACTCATGTAATTTGTTTGAAATGGTGCTAATTACCACTGTAAGGTCTTTATTTATGCTGAAGTCTTTAGATGTAGACTGAAGGGATAAACACCTCATGTTACACAGATCAGCTTTCACATGGTAGCATCTTTCAGTTGCTGCTTACCAACAGCCAAAGTATTTATTCTCAAATTCTCTCTGCCCTGTGTAAATCCTATCCCTCTCGTCATGTTACTGAAATAATGTACAGCTTGTTGGAAACTACCTTACTCCTAGTGAGAATATTGCAACTCATCCAAATGGTGACCACTGGAAAATACAAAGCATATTAAGTCAAAATGCTGAGGGAAAATAACAACTTGTGTATCTGAGAACAAGCTCTTCCTTTTTTCCAGATTTTAAGTAGAAGCAAGCAAAGTTTCACTTTTTTTTTTCCCCAAAATGAAGAGATAGGGGAAAAAAAATGAATGTTTTTTTCCCTGACATTTCTGCATCCCAGTTCTATTCTTCTGTACAGTTTGGAGCAGCTCTACTGGAATGTAGATCAAATTTCCATTTTGCCGTGGTACTAATGACAATATAAAGGGTGCTACAATGACAAATGAGTCCTGAAGGCTATGAATTTTGGGTTTGCATCAAAAGTCTTACACTGCAAGATTCTGGACAAGTTCTACACTTGTTTTTCTCAGCACAAAGTTTGTATAGCTGAACTGTTTTAGCCAAATTAATTATATATGTGCAGATGTCTAGGTATGCCTGTATATAGATGTGTGTGTGTGTGTATAGGCACGCATAAAGAAATTTTACTTCAGTAATTATCACGACCATCCTCAGGGTATTTGAGAAAATACTTCAAGAGGAAAAAGGCAGGCAAACGAAGGCAAGGTCATATGTAGGTAAGTTCAGTAACTGCTAAGCAAAACACATTTCCTATATATATCATCAGATGCTAGCAAAAATACAATGGCATTACTAAACTCCAGTTTCTTCATCTGTGATGCTTAATCACAGAATGGTTTGGGTTGGAAGGGACATCCAAAGGTCCAATCTCCAAAAGTCTTGCAGTGAACCGGGACATCCTCCACTAGAGCGGGTTGCTCAGAGCCTTGAGGAGCCTGACCTTGAGTATCTCTAGAGATGGGGTCTCAACAGCCTCACTGGGTACCTCAGTACCTCTACCATGAGGGTGGTGGAACGCTGGAAAAGACCTTGTTCATAACATGCAATCTACACCTTCTCTTCTTTCATTTCATGCCATTGCTCCTTGTCCTGTCACTGCAGGCCGTTGTACACAGTCCCTCTGTAGCTTTCTTGTAGCCTCCTTCAGGTACGGGAAGGCTGCTATTAGGTCTCCCTGAAGCCTTCTCTTCTCCAGGCTCCTCTTCTGTTGTTGTGGGGGCATGCTGCTTTATCTAATGATATTTTTGTGGTGTATATAGCATAGCAGAAGTAACAAGGAGGCCTGAGTTGTTTTTAATTTTCGCTTACAGTTGTGTAATGTTTACAGGTGAGTGATAGTGCAGAGGGACATTCTGGGCTGCAGCAAACTGCCGAAGAAAAGTTCCACAGTCTCTTCTCGAAAGACCCCAACTCTTTTGGACCTGCAGAGAGCTGTTTGTCTGTGACATTGCTGCTGAAGAGTGTGTTGAGTCACACATCACAAAGGCAAGCTTTGTCCTCTCCTGGCTGACTAGGCTCTTATCAATTATTCTTTCCTCCTCTATTACTTAATGATACACCAACTCCTTCTACAAAGTGTGCATGACTCAAGGCTTCTCTGTGCTGTTACCCCTGAACTTTTCTTCTCTTTCTGAATCACAACTTGGAGGCTTGGAGGGGATTTATTAGAAGAGATGTTTGGGAAGACCAGATTGTAGAGTACCTGTAATATAAGGTCCAGTTCTCTAAAATGGCAGTTTGGTTTAAACAGTTTTTTAATTAATACATTAAAAAGTCAATCTGAAAAGTTTTAAGGATTCACCTTAGAAAGCAAAGTCCAAATTTTCTGTTGAACCCCTTGGAATCCCAAAATAAATTTGAGAATTATGTGGGGTCTTTGCTTTCTTAGTTGCCCATAAACAGTGTATTAAGCTTTCTCTTCATGATCTTTCAGCATTTCTAATCAAAATCAATAAGTTTGTGACATAAAAGAGGAGCTGGAATTTTCAAGTTTGCTGTTTGCAGTGGTTTTAAATTTATTTATAGAAGTTAAGAAAAAAAAATGAAGCACTATGGAAATCTCTACTCTTATCATCCTTTTTAGGTCTTTAAATAGCAGGATCCTTTCTGGAGTTTCGTTAGAAAAAAACTTCTATCAAACAAATAAGTTTAGAAAATAATTTAACACGAATCATCAAGACTTTTAACCAAGAGAGATGAAACTTGTATCTGCCTACATTGTTTGTGTGTTACAAAATATTTTCCTGAGGATTCTTCTTTTCCTGTCCTAGAAAGGTAGTTTTAATGCCATAAAATAAGGAGGAAAAGAAAGAAAGAAAGAAAAAAAAATATGTGTGGTTATTAGCAACTGTTGAACCCTTAAACAAAGGAGTTTAGAAAGAAGGATCTGATCAGGTTTTTTTATTCTATCCAGTGTGAGTATTGCCATTAGGAGACTCAAATTTTCAGGGTCTAAAGGCAATTAGTGTTGCAGTTTGTACAATAAAAGGCAAACAAGGCTCATTTATCTGTCTAGTTTTTTCCTTCAAGTGCTAACACACAATAAAAATGATCATCATGAATGTTATGATCAAATCATAAGAGCCCTTTACATCTTTGCAAGGAATGGGTAGAGAAAGCAATATGTTGTATTTAAAGAACACCTTAAAAGCCAAACTTTCCAGGTTTCCTCCTGGCTCAATGCCAAGACCACCTTTATAGCAGCTCAGCTTTGATGTTCCAGACTCAAACAGGTGAGTAGACCATTTATTTGGAAGTGAGAGTATGTTTGTGATGAGGTTGTACATCACCTAACTGCTGCCTTGTAACCTGCCTGTACTTGTCTCCATAGAAAAACTGGCCCAGAATCCTTCCTGGACACTGTAGGCAGTTTGAAGTTGGAGTTATCTGCAAGAGGAATGTGGCCATAGAAGCATAAATCACTCTGGGTGTCCTTCAGACTACTTGCAGAACTGGTCAGCTGTAGTTTGGTAATGATAAACATACATAAGTAGAGTAATGTTGTATGTGAAACCCTTGGAGATGATCCACTTTTGGCAGTAATAGGGGAAATTGTGTTTAGCTGTTTTCTGTGGCTGTGTTTCAGGACACTCCCCATGTCTGGTTAAATCATTTTGCAGGTCAGCTCAGATAAAAGGGACATCAACCTGTTAAATAATCTAATATCAACTATCAGTGGAATACATCTGGAATTGCTGGGGATCTCAGCCTCATTTGCTGGAGTCAGGTGCACAAGGTTGAAGAAATGCTGAAAACTGGTGAACCTAACTGTGCACTGTGTGTTGAAAAGATGAGACTGAAACGGTGAGGTCTTCAGTGACTAAAATCCTCTAGATGGTGGAGAAAACAAAGTCTGATTATGGCATGGATATCATGAACAAATCAGTCAAAAAAACTGAAGAGGAGGAGGAAAGATACGAAAAAGCTACCAAATAATCTGCTCTGTTTGCACTTCTGCTTGTGCAATTACTTCTTGCATCGCTTTGGCTAGTTTCCCCTGGAAAAACCCATCCCTGTTGGGATGCAAAAATATCAGGACAGCAGTAGCTTTAAATCTGTACATACTCAGAAGGCTGAGCACATGTGGCTGTTGTGTGTTGCTTGTATTCAGTAGGGTAAATTTGTATATTATGATGGCATTTTGAAGTATTTTATCCTGTCAGATTTTGGGGGCTTTGTATTGTCTTAAGTAACCGGGACACAGGCATTCCTAAGGCTCTAGAGACTAACCAACAGAGGACTAAAAATTACTTCTGATACACATCTAAGCCTCATTTAATTTTAATCTAAACTTCTATGGAATTATTTAGTTAGTTTCAAAATGTAAGGCTTCTGTATTTAAAAAAAACCCTAGAATAGTTGTACAAAAATTCAGTAGGTGAAACACGAAACTCTTCAGTTTTGAGGTGTAAAAATAAAATGCCTGGGTTTCTTTATGGCAATTATATTTTTAGTGCTTTTGTTAACTTTTCTACTGCTGTAAAATTTTTTTTTCCTTAACTTACATATAGCAGAAACTAGAAGAGGGCAAAAATCTCAATATGGTTTCTGACAGAAACTGTCAGTCATAGTAATATGCCCAGAGTAGAGCATTTCTTTCACAGGAAGGCTTACTCACACGGAGGGATGACTAAGGGTACAGAAATGTGGACAAACATGTAATACTACACCGAAAGAGAATATTCTACTTTTAACTCACCCCTTCAGTGAGATCTAGAGGCATGCAGTCACCCAAAAGGCTGCTGTAGTGCATAAGAAAATTGAAGCAACCATTCAGGAACTCTCCAGCCCTAGGCAAGACTGAATCCAGGTAATGCCTTCACAAACACATGCCTCTTATGCCCAAAGAGTCTGGGAAAATGCCAGCTGATTAAAAACCTCTCAAGTTATCTGAGTATACTGATTACGAGTAGTGTCAGCATGGATTGAGGGTTTTGCTCAGCTCCTGCTGACTGTACTAGAGCCTTGCGAGGAGGACTCTGAAGATAAAAAGGATATTCAAAGTCTTCTGTGGTGCTTTTAAGGAAAGCAACAACTAATTGTGTTACACTGAGGACTCAGCTCTGCGTGCGTTTGTGTAATCCTGCACCAGTTTTATCTTGTCCCTCTCTCTGCTTGGGATCGACTCCTGTAGCAGAGTTAGGAGTCTTGCTAATTGGAAATCTCTTGCATGCGTTTTCTTTCTTATTTCAGTGTTTTGTGCTTTCTTACATGATGTTGTAGGTAACAGGAATGTACTGCCCTCTGAGGGGTTTATACCTTTAGCCTACTGCTGTACTCCCAAGATCCTGGCTTTACCTAGGTTCTCCTATGCAAGGTGCTACACAGACTGCCTGCATCTTTCTCTGAACGCTTTGCAGTTCTCTCCAGACTTTCTGGGCAGTAAACTGATCAAGTTCTTTTACTCAATTTTTATTTTATTTTATTTTTTATTATGAATATCTTAAAAATCTGTTGATTTATTTTGTGTTATGTCATAGTAACCACATTTCATATAAATGGAATGATATTAAATCAACTAGTGTCATGAAGTTGTTAACTTGTGCAGTATTTGGTGCTCCTCAAGGGTGTTATGTAAAGTCAGAGACCTCTTGACATTAGTACTTTTATATGGCAGAATTTATTTTCAGATTTCAAAGTTAATCTTCACTGTGTCTTCCTTAGGTCAAATCTTTTTCCTAACAGGTTGAGGGTTTTTTTAACTTACTATTTATTTCCTTTCCAAATTATAATCAGTTTCATGTTGTCATATGCTGTTCTTTTGGATGCATTTTCTTCATAAAAAGAGTGATTTGCCATCAGAATGAGCTGCCTGGGGAGGCGGTGGAGTCGCCATTGCTGGAGGTGTTTAAAAGGAAACTGGATGAAGCACATAGTGCCATGGTTCAGTTAATTAGAAGGTGATAGGTTGGAATTGATGATCCCAAAGGTCTTTTCCAACCTGGTTAATTCTGTGATTCTGTACATCTGATAGTGTTGCAAAATATTTTTCTCTGGAACTGTCCATCCATTTTCAGAAACTTTCACTGAAATGTGCCACATCTGTTGGTGCTGAACTCATAGATTATATTTTTATAATGAAATTATCTTTCAGTTTTCTTTATTGTTTTCCATGCATTTTGACACAACTAAATATTTTATCATTTGACATCAACAAGTGCTGAATTTTCCTTACAGAAGCACCGATTCCAAGTAATTACTTTAAAATATATTTCTACTACCTGTGGAAAATTATTAAAAGTGAAACAATGTTTATAATCAAATTCACATGGCATTCAGCCTGAATATTTGCTTTTGTGTTTTCTTCAAAAAATCAGGAATAAGGTTTCCATGTGGTGAAGACATTGGAGCATTACTCTGGAGAGCTGAACTCCTTTTAAGACAGACTTTTTGGTGCAGCATGGGAAAATTGTTTACTCCATCTCTTTTTACAGCTTGTGGAACCAAACCTGTATGAGTTTTACCTCTTCTATAAAATTAGTAACACCTTGTTGAATAAGGAAAAAACTGATCTGCTCTTTCTCAGTAGATTACTAGGAGTTACTCAGTGAATACTAGAAAATAGGGTGGAAGAAAGGTAAAGGAAGACAGAAATACAGTTTTACACATAATAATCTCTGTGCTGAGGAGCACCCTGAGGTAAGCAAGAGCCTTCCATTCCTCACAACCATGCTGGCTTTAGTAAATAGGCAAATATTTGTCTTTTGTGATGCAAGATGTATGTGACACAGGAAGACCTAAGTGCTAGCAAGTGTGGAATTTTATGTCATGTCAGTATTTTTACATTAGTTCTATATCAGGCCAAAATAGAACTTTCTTTAAAAAGGATGAACATGCTCTCCACTGTTGGTCTGATATGGGTGAATTCACTGGCTTGTGAATTAAGCGTTTTCCCTATAGTCAAGCCTGAAAATCAAACATAACAAATTCTCACAAAAAAAGAGAAGTAAGCAGTATGAAAACATCATCCTAAAGATAAACATCCTGCAGGTCAAGTTCTTTCTAGAAATCCATTCAAGGTGTGCAAAAGGTACCTTCTCACAGGCAATCTGTAAAAATGTGCAGACATTACCATGGGGCTTCTTTCCCTGTTTGCTTTTAGCTATTAGTCTTAGGGCAAGCTGGGCTTAGATGTTTGGTCTCCTTGCAAAAATTTACCTGATCCAATGCAGCATTTCATTTATAGAGGTATTGGCAAGCAAGCATGGACCATTCTGGGAGAATTCATTAAATGGGGACATGTTAGTTTGCAGGTTTAATCCATACGATATTTATTGGCTGCCATACAGACAATGACAGGCAGCCAACACACTATTCACTGGACTTTTCCACCCATCTGTTTATCCATCTGTTACTTGAAAAATAGATTGCTTTTAAAATTATTTTTTCCCCAAAAAAAGCATTGTTCTAGCAGGCCAGTGAGATAAAGTCACATCAATGTATGGAACTCGTTGTAGCAGGACCACCTGAAAGATCCAGCAGTAGTATCTTGATGTGAAATAATAGCAGTAACTTCTGTGCCTCTGACCCCCACGCCAATATGCTTGTTACCACATCACTAAAATAAACTTATAGTGGACAAGTTGAGTTTAATCATCTGAGGGAGAGAGAAGGAAGAGGGTGGCTTTTTGATCATCTTCTCAGGGAATGTACTGCTCAGCACACCCTGAGTTGTGCAAATGAAAATACATCTAATGTTCATCAGATCAAATGTATTAATTTGGGTACTGTGACACAGTGAGATCACCTCCAAAAGTGAGGCAAGTTACTACTTTTTGGTCAGGTGCTTAAAAGCTTCATGAATGTTACGTAAGTTGGTTTTATACTACAGTTTGCTGAAGGCTATGGTTTTAAACATTGCTACTTGATTGATTTCAAATGTGCTATTCCTCAGTAACAACAACAAAAAAAACCAACCCAGGAATATGCTTTTGAAGGTGAAAATAGCCTCTGAACTCGATAACTTCACAGGGACATTAGCTACATAAACAGTACAGTGGCACAGCACACCAGTGATATCACTAGGAGCACATGACTTTAATTTAGTTGAAATCATTCATAGCAATTTACCAAAGTGCATCAATTTTTAATATTTCCTAAGGGAGTTTATTCACCATTTTCACATAATTATAAATAATCTAGTTAGGAGACAAAGCAACTGTGGAAATTCCCTCCCCCTCCCCCCGCCCTTTCTCTCCTGGGATATCAGTAAGATTGTGCGTGTAGCACAATGAGACATTCTGTAAAGAGAGAACTTGCAAAGCAGTTTTAAATCTGGAAAACATGTCCTGTTTCCTGCAGCACAGAAGAAATGCTGTGAAAGTAAAGTAGAAAGCAAGGAAAGGAAAGAGTTCTAGTGTTTGTCATGCTACTGGAGAAAAAACCCACAAAGCACCATTTACCAAAGACCTGTGATGAACACAGTGTTCGTTTTTCTAGAAAATAATCAGTAAATAGAGAATTTGAAACTATTGCAGCCCTAGTCTTTACAAACATATACCATGAGTGTTCAGAATAGACATCATGGTATGAATATAATGAAATAAATCTGGAAAACTTTTGGCAAGATACAAAGAAAAGTCTTTTCTGGTGTAAGTTTAAGCTTCTAACAAGTCCAAGTAATGTGGGGGGAATAATTTGTATGTCACATTGCTGAAAAAGAAAACTCCAAGTCTTAAGAATATGTATGCAGAAGGAACAGAAAATGAAGTCACATGGGCAGCTTTCAGGAATTTTCTGTGCTGGTTCCTCATGCTGGTATGATTGATGTGCAACACATGCAAGATAACAATCCGCCCAACGCTGGCAAATTCTGGCTCATTTGGGCAATAAGGCCAGAAAGTTTTAAAAAAACTTATACTTATTCTGAGCAAAAGTGTCTAAAGAATAATTCATACAGCCATGCTTCCTAAGTTGGTATTCTGATTACTTACGCAATAACAAGTTGCCAAAATTCCCACTCTTCTGAGAATTTCTTGATCCTCAGAAGTTACAAAGCAGGTTGTAAGCAGAGGAGTGTAATGCGCTAGATGGCCCTCAAGTGTTCTATGAAATGTGAAAGAAATTATTTCTGTTGCTGCAGAGCAGAAGAGTGAACCCCAGCAGTGTTTGCACTCATTAAAATCTCCTTCAGAAATATGGAAGAACTCACTAGTACCCTTCTTTGCCTGCAGTTGCATTTTGACCTTAACAAATAAGTCAGATGAACATAGTACTTCCTGAACAGGCTGTTCCAAGGCTTAGTAAGCTCCAGTAAATATTCTTTGGTGAGTCTTCTCTAGGCCAGGTTATTTCATGGCTGTTAATGGCCTTTAGGGTATGTTATGTAATTGTATTTCTTCTACAGTAATTTTAGGGGTAACTCAAGAAAAGTGGAATCAAGCTTTAATATTCTTTCTTCTATAAATATAGCAGTTTGGCAATTAGTAGCCCAGAGAGACTGAGCAACTGCTTGGTAGTAAAAAAGGTGACTCCTGTAAGCAGTAGGAGGAAACTAGAAATTGTTTAGAGTGAGAAAATAGGGATAAAAACTAAAATAAAGGGGAATGAAAGAAAGGAATTTTGGAATATTTTGTGTGGAATATGTTTGTTTTTTTTTTTTTTTTAAATCATCTATGATGTAGTAGTTACCCAAATATCAACACTGGTAACTACTAATTTTTGAAAATGTTGCAAATTTTCTCTCTCTCTCTTTTTTTTTTCCCTCCCTCTGTGTATCTTTCAGAGAGGTTGAAGCATGGATTATTGTCTGGAAGAGATTAAAAAGTCAGCAGTTGGGTGAAAAATAACATAGATTCTTTTAAAAATCTTGTTACAAGACTTCTGACCTGTAGAGTAAGTAGATTCCAGTCTATTTTCTCATGAGTTTGCTCTTCCCCCTGGGTAGAGTGGAAATAATGGAAAACTTGAGATGCTTATTTGTGTGGTAAGGTTCTAGCCCACACTTGAAAAGATGGCCCTAGGTCTATATTATGTTGCTCCAGGCAACTACTCATTTTCTCTTATTCTCCCTTAGAGGATTTTTGTATTTGAATTTTAGATGATACTTTCTCTCAGCTTCATTGTCAACTTCTTATTTTTAACAGTCTGTCAAATACCACTTCACACTATTTCAGTTGGTATTTAATGTTTTCTTGGAGTCCTGACTTTGCTTAACTCTTTGTTAGCCTTTCCTTTTACCGATGGAAGAAAACTCTGAATTTAACAGTGTCCCTGTAGCTGAATTCTCTCCCACCTTTGTCATTGTAGTCTGTGACCACAGAAGTTAAATACTGTCGCTGTGCATTGCTATTTTATATTTTAATATTTCTGTCCTGAAAATGTGTATCTCCATGCATACACTCCTATAGAAAATGTTCCTTCAGATCTAAAACCATCATACAGATTTTACCTGTCTGCATATGATACTTCTAGCCCAAAGGAAGACTTTCCAAACTTTCCTTCAAAAAATATAAAAATCTGACTCCTAACAAGTAGTCAATTCCAATTCAATTTGAACCTCAAACATTTGGAGCACCTGCAAACTGAGAACCATGCTTCTAGAAGAGAAAGTGATTTTCTTAGACACATTTAAAAAAAACCCAACCAAACAGCACAATTTAGACATTCACTAAATGTCTAAAACATTAACTAACATACTAAAATGCTAAACTAAAACTTTGCCCAGAGAAATAGTGCTTCCTCTGAAAGAAAAACAAACAAACCAAGACTCAAATTTGTATCCTGATAAACAGCTCAGGTCCTTTCATTGTCCCCATCACGCTCTGGACTAGGAGAGATCATAGAATCATAGAATGGCAAACTGGAGGATGGGCTGTTCTCAACTAGCAAGTTCATCTGCTGCTCAGGAAAGATCATGGAGAATTCAGCAAAGCTAAGTCTAGAGGGTTTGCTCTTCCAGATGTCCTGTGGGATCTGGTCCTTTGCCTGGGTTGTTTGTTTAGTTATAAACATCATGATTGCTCAGCATTATCTCCTGGATGGTATTTTCCAATTCTACCTGCTGATTTTATTGGTATATATATTGCAATGATTTTAAGTAGCACTTTTTAAAAGGAAATATCCTTAATAATGTCTGTAATTCCTCTCTCTGAATTAAGAGAGGTCACATAGCCTTGCACAGCAGCTAGAGCATTGCTCCGTATAAAGATTTACTTCCATCATGCTTAAAACTGACACCTGCATTCATTTTTAGTACCCTACCACATCACATCCATAAAGTTCCAAGGGCAGAAATTTGTGTAAATGAAGAGAAATATTTCACAGTCAGTAAGGTTCACAACTCTGGAATCATACTGCTGACTTCCACTGAAAAAATATAAAATAACATATAATGAGATCCAAAAGCAAATGTCAGAGAAGTTCAAGCATGAAGGCTTTTAGAAGTCCAGGAACCAATCATTCAGCTTGTCTCATGGTTACTTTTCATCAGCCAACACCTGGATCTCCCTTAGCCCTAAACCTCTATGATATTAATAGTTGGCCTTTGCTCTCTCGTTGTTCATTTATTCCACTTGCTGTCTAAGAAAAATGCATACAACACTTCATCTTATGTGCTAGTCTTAAGGGAATTCCAAAAGGGTGTTGGTAAAATTCAAGAAATCCACAAGAATTGGGTTAGGAAACCATTTATTTTGTCACTGAGAGGTGAGGAGTTTTTCAATTGCCAAATGAATTACTGTTAAGGATTTTAACATCACTATTTCTGCTTCCCTTCAGTGATGGTGGTTTTGAGTCAAACTGGGAAAGGAGAGATTGGAGGAAAGATACATTTACAAAGCTGTTTGTCTTCTGGAAGTGAGATACCAGAGGAATCTTCACATGTAGAATACCACTGTGTGAAATCTTGAGAGACAGATCTGATCTGCAAGGTAACATGACTGCTAATTAATCATACAAATCAATTCAATCACTGCATGTAGCTCTGATTTCTCATGCATTCCAGGATGGTGGAGCAGTGAAAGTAGGTCTACAGCTTGTTCTGGGACTAGATACTTTTCTTTTTTTTTTTCTTTCTTTTTTTTTATTTTTTTTTTTTCCTTTCAGAAAAGAAATTACCTGGGCTTTTGCTGCTCTCCTGAGATTTGGCAATCTCATGTCTAATTTTCTTATCTTAAAAAAAATTGGTGAACTGGAATTATCCTTCATATGAATGTGGTACTTGAAATATTTTCTTTATTTGACTCTGGTCATACTACTGATAGATGAAGTAAGAGAGGAGAGGAAAAACAATTATATTCATGTTTTGTGAGTGGCTCATCGGGTGGTTATGTGTAGAGAGGGAAGAAAGGTACTATGGAATGGAGATTTCAACTTTATTGTGGCAGAGCTGCATCCACTTAAAGCCATGATGATTCACTGTTTGTAAAAAATCTATTTTTAGTTGGCCTGAATTATATGGAGATTAAAGAGAATCATTAGCATAAAATTCCCCTTGAAGCCTCTGCAGTTGGTATAACACAAAAGACTTTGATAAGATTTCTTCAACCTAGATAACTTTGGAGGAATCCCTAAGTGTGCACAAAAGGCGAATTGGTAACCCTACAAAAGCTTTTGTGGGTCAGTGATCTATTCCTCTGAGCACAATGCAACTTTTCGTACAAGCCTGCACTCCAAAATGCAACCTTTCAGAAATAGCAGCGTCAGAAGAAACTGAGAGATACAGAGGGAGAGGGCTGTATTTATAGCTGTGGAGGGGTATGTCTTTAGGAAAAGCACTGGGGCTGGGTTTTGCTGTTTGTTCTGCTCTCTCAGGGCAGAACAAAAGCTTATTTCGTCTATCCAGATTTGTTTCTTGTGTAAAAATGCATGCAGCTACTGTGATTGCCTCATTGTGCATGCAGATTGCAGTGGAGAGGAAGGTGATCAGCTACATTCAGTTACAGACTCTGTAAGTATTTGTCTTTAAGTGACAAACCATATAGCTAAGGTACTTAAGTTGAAACAGACACAAAATTCAATGATCACAGCACAATACATAATTGTTACAAAACTCTTTAACAAGTCCAACTCGCCCATTATAGCATTGCATTCCTGGAAGGGTCACTATTTGCCATCCTAGCAAAAATGTCTTTGATGGGGAAATCCAAGGGGTGCTAAGTTCGAGTTCTGTTTTGAATAAAAACAACAAAGCTTAACCACAATCTTTAGAACTCAGGTATTAAAACATATATAAATGAACATATAAATGAATATATTGCTGGAACACAAACCTGCAAATCTCTATTGTATGTATTCCCTTAATAGAGGGAAATCTAATGTCTCAGTGTATGACATCATATTTCATCTTGGCCTGCTGGCATATCAGTAAATGTTAAATGAAAATTAATTCATGGTAACAACAGTTACACCACAAAAAGCCTCTCTAAAATGCCCTTATCCTATCTTTCTGAAAAGAGACCCGCTTCCTTCTCAGGTTCTTGAATAAAATACATTTGCTGTTAGAGGAAAGGAATAAAAAGTGACATCCAACACCAATCAGGAGGAATATGAAGGTATAAGTCTGAGTTTTCATTATGAAAGAGCTGAGTTTCACTGGAAATTTATGTATGTGAAAAAAAAAAATACTTAGACAAAGAATAAATCCATTCCAGTAATTCCCACTGTTACTGGAGAGATTGGTGATTTGTCTTTTCACTGTGCATAAGCACCAAGCAAAAATAAGGGTCACAGTTTTAAGAGTTTGTATTATCTGTTAGACCAAGCAAAATGTCACAATATGTAATCTTCCAGAAGCAGCAAACAGCCCATTAAATCCTGGACTGCCACAGATTGTTGTCTTTTTGGAATCATTACAGCAGTGCATGGGGTTGTGACTATGATTATGTGAAGATGATCGGATAGTAAGTTTAGTGGGACTAAATTTTGCCTCATGATGCTAAACCAAGTTTGGTTTTGAAACTGGTTTATGCAAAGAAAGAGACCCACCAGCTGCAAAACAGGTGGTAACCCACCAGGGGCAGGCATGTATGAAATCATGGCTCTATTTGGATTACAGTGGAAGAAAAACTGAAAGGATAAAAGGTAGAACAGCTAACTCAGAGGAGCAGCCTCCTGACAATTTATTAGGTTTTTCATAAAAGAAATTCTGTTTAGACTATAGGAATAATGGAGATCCCAACTGTTGAACATACAATATTGGCCTCACAGCCATGTGTATGCCTGCTCAATGCGTTAAAAGCTTCTTGGTGGTGTTAAGATACAGTTTTGCAGGATGTATTTTTATCATGTATTTATATGTATCTTTCATTTCTTCAGTAAGAAGAGCTGATGTTGTTACTGTACTGGAGGAGCTGCTAGACTGGAGATTCAGTCCCCAGTGGCTCCATTGTGAAACCCAATGTTGTCAGTCTCTTTGGAGAACTTGAGACTGAAGAATGAGCTGGAACAATCTGCCCTCCTGTGTCATCTCAGAGAATAATGGCAGGTTGCCAGCAACACAACTGAAGTTATTTCAGATCTTTTATGAGTTCTAGACTGAAAAGTAAGTTTAATAGAAGGCAGTATTTTTCCTGTATGTTTGTTTATTACCATGTTAATGAAAGGAGAGAGCATTACATGTGGTCTTTTTACAAGAGCTTTTATCTGGACCTCAAATATTTAGTGTATAGCTAGCATTGCACAAAGCAGGGTTTTATGATTTATAGACAGTGCCAAGATGTAAACCCTGTCCAACAGTAATAGGGAATATTTCCCAGCACTGAAACTTGATTGCCCGTCCTGTTTCCTGTTAGAATACTCTTTGCCTCTTTTGTCTGGCCTGGTCAGACATTTTTTTCCCTGGTAATTTCTTGGACACAAGGTAGCTGGCATGGGCTAGGGATCATTCCCAACCAACATCTGGAAACAATCCAGTTTTCAGAAAAAGGCAATTTAATGTTATGAAAGCAGAAAGACTTTTTCAGGGACCATGGAGACACAGAGCAAGCCTTGATAATACTTAGTTGAAATCTCTTGGGTAAGTCTCCTTTTTAAGTGCATTTGAGTGCACTCAGCACTTCTAGGATTGGCTGATTTTGTCAAATAGGGAATGTAGGTGTTTTGTTAGGCTTTAAAACACTTTCTGTAACTGTGTCTTTAAAATGGAAGTAACATCTGTGTTTAAAATCCATCTTGTAGCAGATAATGTAAAAATGACCTTGGCCTTGAATTTAAAAGGGGTGGAAAACTGACTGAATGCTATGCTAATAAGAGCACAACTTGCTCTCTGGTGAAGAGGGAAATAAACAACTTCTCAGTGAGCAATTTTGAGGCTAGAATTATTTGAATATGTTTTCTGAATGACGCAAGGCTGAGCTCATGAAAGTCAGATCCAATCCAGCCAAGGAGAATAAGTAAGTGTCCAGCTGAGAATCTTGGTATTCACCAACTGAGAATAAAGATACTGAAAAAAAAAAATATGAACCTTATGGAGTCCAGGTACCCCAGGGAAAGCAAAACCAATTTAAAATAAGGCAATGAAGAAAAGAAATGTTTCCAACTATTAACTGGTAACAACACAATTTTGGTAGTAAAATTTTTTTTAAATTTGTGTTTCACTGCTTTCATCATACATTTGAACTCAGGAGCTACTTACTTCTTGCATTCTCACTGTCACTGTGATTCATTTTGTTATATCTTACTGTTTTATTAAAAATTAACAGCCACCATCTGGGAACAAAGCTGCAAAGTTGTGAAGAACCCGTTGATGCCAAGGGAAATCCAAGGACAAGTTGTTGCTCACTTCAGTAGACATTGAATCTTAAGATGGCAAAGGGCACACTGACTGTTCTTAGTGCTTCATCTGTAAATTACTAAAATACTATTCTACTGATACTTTGGAATCTGTGTTTATCACTTCGGATCTGTCCTATTTACATGTGGCTAAGGTTGTGTTTGTTTCTAAGTCTGATTTTAAAACTTGGGAATAATAATTTTGACAAGTCCAAACCATTGGAACTACAGAGGTGATATTGTCAGTTGATTCACTGGGGCTTTATAGCAATCTGTATTTCTGCACATTAAATCTAGTTCTAAGAAGGTATTTTAATCATCCTCTGTAAGGATATAGTTCCCTTGCATTTTTTTTGTAACAAATGCTCTGTTCAAAAAGAAATCTTGCAAAACACACTGCTTAATCCAACGCTTGTCCAATGCACTGAATAACACACTTTCATAGGCAGTTAGGTGTGAATCCCATAGAACTAGTACATTCTCTGTGCAGGAAAGAAAGGCTGTGCAGGATGTTAATCTTGACCCTTGTGTTTAAAAAGCAAAGAAACTTTTGTTACTTCCTGGTGTTCTTGCTGAAAACAAGCAGCAATAAATCTTTGATGCACAGTTATAACAACTCTTCATCCCTTCCATGTCCCCCTGTACAGCATTACAGCCTGAGAAGTGTCCTCAAATCTGGTACTTCAAGAGCAAGATTAATGCAGCTAGTTGAAAGAAAGGCTATGAGTAGGAATGCACTGCTCTGATCTTAGAGTACGTTCAGGGCAGGCTTTGGAGAACGGAGAATCGCTTTCAATTTATTCTTCCTTCACAAGGGAACACAGAGCAATCCTCTTCTACATGGTCATCTTAGAGATCACCATGACCACCTCATGGCTCTGGTGAGTGAGACAGAGGTCTGATTATGGTTATTCAGGTACTGCATGTGTGTATAGCATAACACTAGACACTGAAGAGAATTTTCTTTCATAGCAGGATGTTTTAGTAGCTAATGTTGCTTATGCTATCATAGAATTTGCAATTAATTCTGCTTAACGGAGAATAACTTCAGACTGCCTAACTGATTCCTTGATAATTTGCCAAAAAGGTTACTGAAGATTTTCTTCTGGTTCATTTCTAGGTATCAGCTCTTGGGAATGGATGGTTATGTTTTCATTATATATGGCTTGTGCTACTGTGGCAGTATTGTGAACTCTCTACTTTTGTCTATGTAAATTTTAGGAATGGAAGTATAATTGATTCATGTTTTTCTAACTTGATACAGCCCTACCTTTTCCCCTAAAACAGTGAATTAGCATCTCTAATGCACCTACTGCCTGTAAAACTTCTGTTTTGAGGGCAAAGACAAGCAACAAGCTCAAAAAGTTACACCGAAATGGCTTTTGTGTGGTATTTTTAGAAGAGCTGTAGAAGTAAAGGAAATTTATAGTCCATATTGCTGCTTATACAAGATTTGTGGTACACATCTCCATCAAATCTTAAACCTTTCAAATCCTGTTTTATGAGAGTAATAAATAAATCGTGTGATGAGTAACAGAATGTTGCTTACTGGTTGCACAGAAGTGTAGCTTCTTGAAAGACTCTCCAGTGGTGGCCAGAACTTCATGTTCACTGTAGTATGATATTTGGATACCTGTAGCCCTTTCTCCTGTGAATTCTTAGTGTGCAAACTGTGAAAGGCAGTTGATGACTATGTATTTAATCTGTGCATGTAGCAAGTTGGGCTGTGGTTACAATTTCTACTTTGGCTATACAGCTTTAAGGGTATTGCAGATAGAAATGGTACCATCAGATAGAAATGGTACCATCAGGTAGAAATGGTACCATCAAGTAACTAATATATTAACTTAAAACTGTGTAATTAATTGCACCTTAACTTTGTTTAATGATTGGACAGATTGTGTATCTGAAAGTGATGACATTCTTTATATGACAAGGTATACAGGTTTCCTTCGAAACATTTTCTGAGGACAGACCTGTGAAGCTTTTCTGCCTACTCAGATTCTGGCTTTTCAAGCCAGAAAAAAACACTACAGCTTGTATATAATAAACCTTTGCAGACATAAATGCTACTTTTTTTTTTTTAATGGACCTAAATGTACATCTACATATTTTTGGTGTGTCTCTTTTTTAGTTAAGGGGAAAACATCAACAACAACCAAACAAAAACCAAAAAAACAACAACAACAACAAAAAAAAAACAACAAAAAACCCTAAACAAACCCCAAACCAACCAACCAACCAACCGAAAAAAAACCCCAAAAAACTATCTTCACCAGATTTACATTCCACTTTGGTACTTTCTTTCTCACAACAAATCTCATCCTACTCAAGTAGCACACCTGCTACTACTAGGCCTTTTGCAGTCCAACAATTGCAGCCAAGAATACAGATGAAGATGAAATCCCATCTACTATATTTTAAATGAGTATGTAGCAGAATCCCAATGTGTCTAAAGTCCAACATCTCAGATGAATCATTAGAGAAGGCAGTGAAGATGGATCACCGAAGCATGATGATATTAAAAAGTAAATAAGCAACCATCAACAATTGAAATGCAAATGCTTGAGAAATGGAGAAACCGTTTATCTGGAAGCTGAGGAAGAATAAAGGCTGGGATTTTTATTCTCATTTGGTTTCTTATTTCCTTACTCATAGTTGCAGGGCAAGGAGATAGGGATTATAGGCAGAGAAAAGAGGAAAAGTGAAACGGATATTTCTTCCCAATAGGGAGACAACCATAGTCAACCAACCAGCAACAGCCTCTTCAGAGTACCTCCCACCTAATCATCATGAGCTGACAGTACTGGCTTCAAAATGCGACTTAGTGGTGAAGTGGGGCCTGAAAGAGTCATAGGACATTGCAGGTGTTCCTATTGCCAAATAAGGAGGAAAGTGCACAGGTATTTGAGGGAAAGCAGAGAAGTAGTTAACTGAAGATGGTATCACTGGGAAAATAGAAATAAGAAGCCTTAGGAATACCAGAGAAGAAGAATTAGCCACAAAGCTGTTGATTTCTGCAGCTTTGGAAATAAATTTATGAGCTAGGTTGTGAAATACACCTCTGTCTTTCCTGGTGTGGCTGAAACTCTAAACATAACTAAATGACTAACTAATGTGTGTTCTCTTCACATCTAGATATGGATGGAAGGGTGGTGGTGGTGAGCTGTATTGCAAATGTGGGAATTTGATTTATTTCAATGCTCAGAGATAAAATTTCTTCAGAGATGTATTGTCACTTCCAGATTTTTAATGCTGAAATTGCCAAAGCTGCGGAAAATGTGTGTCTCAGTTCCAAAGTTGAGTGTCTATTCAGGATGGAATGTTGCATTTTTAATTTTTTTTCACAGAAAAAAATTGCTGGATAGTGTGTTACCCTGATAGCCTTTAAATGCCTAGGATGCTCTAAAGTGGAAGTGCTGAGATGAAAAACATTAAAATGTTATTTTAATTCATGTCAACATTAGTTTTTTACCCTGTAAATAGCTCCATGCAGTCACAGCATCAGCTCCAGAGCTTAAATGCTCTGACAATGGTTTTAAGAACAATGGTCAGATTTATTTCTTATCAGACTGAGTTGATTCAGTGTAAGGAATGGAAACTATCTGCTGTATTTTACAGATCAAAGCTAATTCTCCATCGGCACACATGCGCTTGAGTAGGCGCATCTGTGTGACAGCTAAATTATAGGAGTGCTTTACACACACATTATCTTGTCACAACATAAGAACATCCTACTGTGCTAAAACACTTCTTCCAGAGGAAACATGTAATTTTCTCATATTGTTGGGGAGGATACTGAGCTGCTCCTTTCTTTCTACGGTGGCTTCATTTAAGAGTTTAGGTCCTTATTTAAGAGGAAGATTTTAAGGATTTTTGTGCTGTTATGTATTAGGGAATGTGAACACTTCTGGATTGTGCCATCAGAATGAGGATTGTGTTTGTATATTTATGAATATTTGGCAACAACTTTGTTGCATAAATTTCACATTTCCTGACAGCTGATCCTGTCCAGCTTATGACTAGGGTTAGGTCAACTCAGGCTTTTGAAAACTTAATCTATATATGCTATAACTGATCTTAACTTCTCTCAACTTTCCATGAGACAGTTCAATATATAGAGCCTAGACTTCTAACAAGGTTTTTTTAGCAAACGAGCTGAGACTGGGGGTGCCTGTGTCAGGGCTTGTTTGGTTTTTCAGTCCATTTCTAAGGAAAAGGACAATTGAAAAAGTATAATAATTTAGTTGAAAACATTTCCCTGTAGCATAAATTTGTGGTACTTATCCCAGGATTCTGCTTCTGAAGACAGAAAAAAAAAAAAGTCAAAATATTTATTTTCAACAGCTGCATGCTCCTACAGGTAATTATACTCTTCACCAGTAAAAATTTGAAAAAAACCTAACATTTTGCCCATTCTAACACATACATTATTTTTAAACAACATCTTTTTATTTGCTTCCTTCTGATTTGAAGTCCTAGACATACATCACCACCTAAAAAGTGCTGTTCGCTGCTTGTTGGGAGTCTGTTGCCATGTGTGATGTCCTCAGTAGTGGGCGAAGATGCTGCCCCCCTCCCTGTGCAGGTGGCTGCCCCAGGAACCTACCAGCTCCTGTGGGTCTGCAGCGCCATCTTGCCCTCTCTGTACCTACAAACTGCTACTCAAACCAAGGCAGCGGAGTTGTAAACAGCCGTTTAATTTTGCCTATTATTTTAGTTTCATTTTATCTGCCTACCTGGGCCTATTTTCTGACATTCGGTGCCTGGGGGGCAACAGGGAGCACTGTTGCCACAGGATAGATGCTAGAGCCAGGCCCAGCACTGAGCGGGGCTGGCTGAGGGGCGCTGTCTGGGCGCCATCTTGTATGGGCCTCGCTGCCTGCTGCTGGCTGCACACAGCAAAGGTCAGTGCCACTGCTGCCGAGGAGGGATTGTCCTGAGGAGCCATTACAACACTTTGTTGGTAGCATTGCAAGAATAATTCAAGGTTATTAATTATTTTGTTGTATTTTTTATTCCCCTTTGGAGAGGCTTGTTGCTGTGTGCAATTTCACAGCACGACAGGCATGTTAAGCTTAAATTAATTTCTCTAGATACTTAATAGTTTAACTCCCACTTTTCTATTTATTGGCTATTAATATAAACACCTGTCTCATCTGTGGTACTGGCTTAGAAACCTTCCTCTGGGTTTATTTTAGTTTGTAGTATTACTGCTCTTTCTGGAAGATCTGTTTAGCATGGAGAGGAGAAGGCTCCAGGGAGACTTCATAGGGACCTTCGGTACCGAAGTGGGGCCTACAAGAAAGCTGTGAAGGGACTTTTTATGAGGGCTCGTAGCAACAGAGAGATTTAGACTGGATATTAGGAATAAATTCTTTACAACAAGAGTAGAAAGACACTGGAACAGGTTTCCCAGGGAGGTGATGAATGCCCACTCCCTGGAAGTGATCAAGGGCGTGCTGGGTGAGGCATTGAGTGACCTGGGCTAGTGGAAGGTGTCCCTGCCCATGGTTGGTTGGTTGGTTGGAACTAGATGATCTTTAAGGTCCATTCCAACATAAACCATTCTACAAATCTATGAATCTGTGAATCTTCCTTGTGCTTAAAGTGTTGTCAGTGCTGCCCAGAGTTTTCCCCTGGCTTCTTGTGGGCATACATCTACACAGGCCAAAGGAGAAACATGAATTTCAGAAGCGGCCCGAGTATCCTGATTTTCACTGTTTTCAGGGTGGCCTATGAGAGGCAGTTGGGCAACATGTGCCAGAGTGCTGGACATTGAGAGGCTGCTGTGCTTGATGAAGGTGGCTTCACTGCAAATGCTTGTGTGACTTTCACCACAGTAAAATGGCTTTAGAGGGAACTTAATTTTGAATATAGACTAAAATGACAGCATACAAAAGTATATGTCAAGTTTCTTTCTTGTTTTCATGCTTTGCCTTGTTATCATGTGAGTAATGAACGCGATGGAAGTATCTTCTATTTCTCAGTGTACCAAAACCACTATTTTATAGAATTTAATGACAATTTTCAGTGGGAGAACTAAATAGATCTATGCCACCCTCTCTATTTCAACACCACTAACATTTTCTGTGCCTTTTCACCTGCCACTAATCTCACACATCCTGAGTGTATCACATGAAGTTTGGTTGCTATGGGAAGATTTGTAAACTCCTAAGTGAATATATTCTGTGTAAGAAAAACTTATACATTGGTCTGATACTAAATCAATAATGTGGAGAAAAAGAAGTGAAGGAATGGAAATGAGTAATGTGCAAACAAATGGGTGTTTTGTACTTGAAGCTCAGATATTTTCAATGGTAACATTACATTGTGTCTTGTGCATGCTCCCAAAGATTGATTATCCAGTCTGAAACAGCAACACATTAAAGTGTATTTTTGTTAAGAATTTTGAACTATTAATGAAGTAGATCTAGGGAAGTACATTCTGAACAATTTTTTGGTGGGGTGGGGAAGGGGAAAGAAAAGGAAAAAAATCTATCTTAAGCTTGTGCACATGTAATGCAAAAACCAAACCCAAAACCCAACAAAAAAACCCCAAAACAACCAACTCATAACTCCCCTCATGCTTCTATCCAACAGAATCTCTTTTGGGTTTTGTATGTGTTAATGATTGGCATTCCATTGTGCTCCAATGAAGTATATTTTGTTTTCCATAAGGCTGACCAGACTGATATTATTTAAAGTCTTATGTAATAGTATAGTACATAAATGTGCTGATTTAAGAATGTAAAAAATGTGATACAATTTTGAATTTTTTTCTGGTCTAATATTTTCACCATTTTCTCATGAGAAAGGTAATTAACTTGTTACTATATATCAAATTTGTACTAGAACAAGAAAAAAAATTATTTGATCTATCTACCATACTAGTCTCATAAGATAATTGATCATCATGAAGATTGACATTTGGCAAATATTTTCCTCAAAACATCTATAAAATTGTCTTTTTCCCCCCTTTTTCCTTGAGTAGACTTACCAATATTTAGTTCAATAGTTCAATTAATTGAATAATGTTGTGGTTTGATCAGTGTTTGTGCTCTGTGTAAATATGTGTTCACAATTTATCACATGCCATGTGCTTAGTGGTTATGTGCCTTGAATCCTGCTATGAAATGGCTATTCACAGCCAACCATCATGAAGTCACTAGCTTGACATCAGAAGAAAGATGTTCCAACTGTGCACCAAGCTAGTGGACTGGACTTTTTTGTTTATTTGTTTCTTATTTCCTTGTTTATCACCTCAATACATTATTTTTTGTGCATCAGCTCTTTTAGCATCGTCATTTAAGATCACAGCACCACCATGTCTTTCAGAGTGGACAAGCTGACTTTTGTGGGTCCTTATCCTTCACATCTAATGTAAACTCTGCCTTTCTGTCTGAAAATTTAGAGCTGGAAAAGGTGAACATTGAGGTTAAGGGAATAAGAGTGTGTTTGTGATATAGTAAGTAGCTTTATTCCAGTACTGGTGTAAAACCTTAAATGAACACAGAAAAAAAAACCATTGTGTGTATTATCTTGGCTGTAATGTGACTATTGGATCAAGATTAAAGAACGCTCACATGTTGCTGAGCTGGTAAATTTGATATTGCTGTTTAAGTAACTCTTCAGCTTACTCCCACTCAGGCTTCTAGTCAAAGGTCTCTGCAAAGCATTTGATGATAAAATTGGGAAATTATGCATTTTCTCCCCCATTTGTATCATTGCAAAAGGAATATAATGAAAAAACCAAACATTTTGATTGTAAAGTTCTTGATTTTAAGGAATTTTAGTTTGATTCTTGTGTATACAAAGCAATTCCAATGTATCGGTGCCAGTCCTGTATTTTGTCTCTTGTTAAAGCTATACTTTGTCATGGTTAATTTTGGCTGTGAGCTTTGAGAAGTTAACAACCAAACGTCAATAATTAAAGACACCATCACAGCTGAAGCTTCATTTAGTTATCTTTAATTCCATCTTGGCATCCCACGAGTGAAGAGAAGCAGTGACAACACTAAGAAGATTATTTTTAGAAATGTCTCAAGAAGAATTCATGAATGCTAAAATATAGATTGACTTTCTTTACTACTACAAAGTCTATTTTTGTCATTTCGACATTTTCATTATTAGTCACTCTTACCCTGTGATGTAAGTGCCCCTTGCTAGAATTCTGTGTTAGCAAAGTGCTGAGTCTTGATTTTGGTGGATTTGGTTAAGGCTGTTCTTCACATGATCAGAATCAGTGCTGCCTACAATAGAGTGCTACCCAGAGTACTCTGGAGTTTGTACCCAAATTTAACAGTGATGCATTGAGCAACCTTATAAAGGAGATGATATTCTCTTTCTTCATCTTGCTTTCCCATCTGTGACATGAGGATAAGAATTCTAAACTACTGAAGAAAAGCTCATTAAAGCCATATAGGCACTAGTGATTGAGGTTTGAACCTCAAGTTGGTGCTCTGTAATGCAATATGCCTGGTGAATGCTGCTGACATACTTTCCTTAAGACTGTTAGTTCAGTCTGAATGCAGGGAGAAGAGAGCTTTGAACAGAAGACGGTTCCTTCTTTGAAGTGAACGTGCCTACACTGCGTGCTGAGACAGGGACATATTGTTCTATTTTACACGAGTTATTCAAGCTCTGCATCTAGGGTTACACAAGAGGGTAAGACAGAATCAAGGACCGAACTAAACATTCAATAGCTTATCAAGAATATAATCTTCAACATATGGCTTCTGTTCTTACTCATTTGGTTGCATCCTGATATCTAGCAATAAGAACTATTTGAATTAAAAGAATAAAGAATGAAAAGCATGATAAAGATCCTGATGGGCAATACATTTCATAGTTCTTAAGGACAGGTATAACTTATTGGCTATGCAATATCTCTTAAGACAGGTATCTGGAAGGCTGAATTTTAAAATTATGAGTAGGCCAGAGCCATCTCTGGATATAAATTTCTCCTCAGTGTATCATACAAAAATGTTATGGTAACTGGTGTCCCAATCTCAAATCCTTTTTTTTTTTTTTTTGTTTTTGTTTTTGTTTTATGTCTAGCACTGAAGGAGTAAGAAGAGACCCAAGAGGAAGAGTCCAACTTTCTCAGCTTCACCAGAGATCTGGGCACAGAGGCTTGACATTGCACATGGTACAGAATGACATGTCTCCAGAACAGGGAAGGTAAGGGTTTAATGTGTGGGGTTTTTTTCCCAACTAATTTATTCTTTATATCTTAAATGTAGTTATCAATTTGAATACCAGTACTTTTGCGGTGCAGCTCTGCACTCTCAAGCTTGTGTCACTGTGGACTAAACTCTGAGCACTGCTTTAGGTTTGGAAAAAGTTTGTAGTAAATATGGTGTTACAGATATAGCAATGGTTAAGGTCATAGGTAAAACATTAAAGGAGTCTTTTAAACATTTTTACATTACTTTTTTGGGTTTGTGAAGGTTTTTGAATCATGTATAGACTATTTACATCTTTGTAATACCCATGATACGACTTCCTAGTTTTGAGTCAGCAGTTACCTACATTCAGCAAGATTGTGAGCTCAAGCTTAATGCTAGATGTGCTGATGATTAGGGAGTCATGAGGCTGCTCAGGTAGTTAGGTTTGAATTGAGAGCGACAAAAGGGCATAAAAAGTGGTGGTGGTTGTTTTAAGCGGTTGTGTTCCAGAAAAGATAAGGTGCCTCAGGATGGGGTGAGTTTCTTCTTTGTGGCTGTATATCTATAGGAAAAATGTGTGGTGCACTAGCACAAAAACATTCATTAAACAGTCAGGACTTTTGCAAGATCATGTCTTGTAATGAGGATGTCATACACAGGTTGCAAAGTTCATGCTCCAAAGTATACTACTGCGGTATTGTTTCTTTTCCTAGAAAAGGCTGCTTCTGTAGCCAGTTCATGTTGTGCTTTGCTGGTGTCAGTAAATGCTGATTAGTAGTGAAATCAAGCTTTGCAAATGCTTTCCACATTTGGACTGGAATTTGAGTCTCTGGATAATACAAAACCAGAGATGTCCCTTTCTAATGTCACTGCACTGAAAAAGTTTGTGTCAGACATTGTGAAGTTACTTTGCTAACTTCAATATGGAGAAGTAAGATCTGTATTAAAGTGATCTATAGCCAATCTTTATCAAGAGCAGTGGTCACCTATTCATTGCTTTCCCATGATAAAGTGTCTTTCTCATCAGGAATAGTGTTGGCACAAATCAAATGCTCTCAATGTCTTATGGTCTTACTGCATGCAAACTGAACACAGATGTGAACTGCAGGAAAGTGGTCAGTTTTTCTGTCAATTTGGCAGGCAGTTTATAGAGAGCCTTACAGTAGCTGGCAATTTTGGGGACTGCAAAAAGGTCAGACATACTTTCATTACATAAATCTGTATAGCATTACCCTTAACACAATTTTTCTCATTTCTTTTTCACTCTCAACTCTTATTATAATGTGCAGTGAGGAGAGAGTGGAGACTTTTACACTTTTTTTTATTCTTTGGCAATTTTTTTTAACGCATGCATCATTTTTATTAGGCTACAAATGCTAATTTATGTTGTGATGAAACAAAGGAAAATCTGATTTTGTGCAGTTTACTGGGAAGACACATGAAGTGAATTTAAATGTAAATTATCAAACAACACTAAGAAATATGCTGAGGAGTTTTAATCACAATAAGCCCAAGTTGTATGTATAGATTTGCAATGTAGCAAAACATTCCACACAAATAAGATGCATTCAGAGCCATCTGCATGGAATTATATACCTGCAAGCCTTTAATTTAGTAATGATAAATAATATGAATTAGGAGATGGTACACTTTCCTTCAGGGAATTTATTTGGGATAAAATGGATTGTGGGTGAACATGCCAAGCGACATGTAGCAGGGAGCCGTCTTTTTAAATCAATAAACACCACTTAGTTTAAACCACTAATGATCTTCACACACGTTTTAGGAATCACAAGTTTGTTATGTTTTAGTGAGATATTGGAACAACTTGTGGCTAAGTCTGTCAACACAGTAGATCACAGACTTGTTACTTTTCTGGTTTTCGGAGAAGAGCGTACACCAATACAGAAATGTTTAAATAACAGTGGAACAGACCTGCACAAAAACCAATACCTCACAGATTATCATGTTTTTTCTTTACAAATAATCCCTGTTGAAAATTCTAATAGTGATTGAAAGGGCCATTAAAAAGAACACTTACAGGCAAATACCTAAAATCAATCTAAAGTATGCACATTTGCACTTTTACTCTGGACACATATGTAATTGGTTAGATTGCATGGGGAAATATTGCCAGTGAAGCATAGATCACACACTGAAATGTTAATCTCAAACCATCCATGAAATACTTACTTTCACCACAAAATAATCCCAGACCCTCTCCTTGAATTGGTTTCTTGATGCTTCACAGTTACAATATACAGTTTATATTGTTCTCTACTCTGGCACACTTCAAGCGCATGTGTGTATTTTTGTGGAGATGTGTATGCATAAGCAAACAAGACCAAAGTATTTCAAACAGGTATGAAATAAGAAGGGAACAGGATTGTTTGTCAAGAGGTGTAAGCCTCTAAGCGATGTCATGAAAACAGAAACAAGAAAGAGAAAACTGAACACCAGAAAATATCTCAAATATTTTTAACTGTGGAGTTTGGAGAAAGAACCCAGGAACTGATAAAAGCCTCATAGTTCAAGATAATTAGAACTCAACAGGCCTAAAGATTAGAAACTGGTCTTCAGACAAAAAAATCCACCCTTTGAGGAGGAAATGTTTTGGTGATGTAATTTGCTTCTCAGGTGTTTCCAGCATCTTTCTCAGCTTTCTGAGGCATCTTTCTTTGGGCTGTAGTGGAATGGGTCTTCACTGGCTGCAGACACAACTGCTGTTTTCTGTCTTAAAACCAAACTCATTTTCTGTCTTCACATTGCTCTTTTGATAATCGTCTCATTTTCATGGTATCTCATTTCAAGAGGATTTTAAGCCTTTGAAGAACTGTCTTATTACTACTGCAGTTTATACATGGCAGAGCTTGATAGGGAATCTGAGATTTGTTCTAGGTACATTAGCATTTGTATATTGTCATGTTTAGGGCTAGGATAAATTTTACAATCATCATTCATCATGAGCAGAGATTTGCCACCTCATAAATGGTCTCACTGAAACAATGGAGTTACTCGTAGAAGAGCAGTAGGCATAAATCTTACATCTTTTACTGTAAAAATAATTTTTAGAAGTGGTGTTTTATTTAGTTGAATAAAATCTGGAACAATTTTTATTTAATTGAAAAAGTATTTAATTAAGATTGATTTTATTTCAAGATTGCATCTGTACTTATCTTGCTTATTAAAATATATCTGATGACCTTTTTCGTTTCTCTACCAAATGGATTTAAAAGCAAATTCTGCTCTGTGCCTCCACACGTTGTGGTTGCACATAAAAGAACAATGTGAGCTCCCTCTTGTGGCATCAGTTCTCATTCCCTGAACTGATTCAAGAGTACCTTTAACACAACTGCCAAAATGTTCCAATAGTTCCTCGTGTAATTCTTGGAATTAATTAAAGGATAACTCCCTCATGTCTTTAAGTGTTAGTGAGATGAGATTTAAAAACATGGCACAGAAAAGGGTAGAATTTAGGGTCATTCTAACCAGAAAGTAATTGCTTCACTGAATATACTGTGTTTAAAATCCTGAGTAACCAGCCAGGTATGCAAGCAGAGAGTTCTTAGCTTTAAAGCACATATTTTTTAGGCATTAACAGTGAGATAAGAAAAATGTTTTCATTAAGATGGAAAGAAGAATTAAACAACTTCTGGGCTCACAGACACTGCAAAATAAGCAATTCATGGGTACTTTTAAGACTGAAGATTCTCAGAAAACTTTAGAGAAAATCAAGAACCTTCTCATACAAAAACAATAGGCAGGAAGTGGCAACTATATTAGTAGTACTGTTTCACAGGTTTGCAGTGCAGAATCTGCTATAATTGTTTCTTGTTTACCAAGACTACTACTTCTCCTGTTAATGAATCAGATAGCAAACTGTATAAGAACGTTCAAATTGTGGCTTATTTAGTCTGTACTTGATGCTTTTTCTTGAGGGAGTTAATATCATGTGGTTCTTGCTTGGTGTTTTCAAAACAGCAGGAAACTGAAACTTAGACTTAGTTAAATTAAAACAGTATACAAAGTCAAACAGATACTTTGTTTTCCAATCTGTGATTTTTATTTGTAAATAGCTAAAGTGTTTATTTCTAGGAAAATGTTTCCAAGTTGGGGGACCAATGGAAGTGAGACATGGTTCTGTTTCAACTGTTGCCATGATTATGGACACTAATGGTTGTTTTAATGATATCTGATATGGTTTCTTTTGGACAGTCCTTTTAACTATTTTAGATCACTGTAAGAAATAATGAATACCAGCCTTGCATCATAATATTAAGGTGTTGCAAAGAATCTCTCTTACTCTCCTCGAGGAGCTAAGACATAATAGTTCTGTTGTTGTCTGTGTGATAGCTTTAGTTTATCTGGGAAGTACTCCAGGAAAAACAAGGTCAGAAGGTATTTCCCTGAAAGGAGGTGTATATGTAGACAAGATGACAATACACCTCCTCAGTGTGCGGTGAGAGATGGATTGGGATTGTTCGTTAATCTTTTATCAAATGTCATTTCTCTGGCAGAAGAGATAAGTTGCACAAGAGAGTCAGAGACCTTAGAAAGAACCAAAGAATAATCTGAGTGGGGGAAGGGAATGGGAATACTTTATTTAGAAAGTGTCAGTTATGCCCTTTTATAATTAGATTGAAAGCATGCTGGAATGACACCTTCGTTCTCAACTAGATTCTTTTGCATGTGAGTATGGATTTGATTATATTCAGGAACAGATCAAGCCCTACTTCCTAAAGTTGCCTGCTGGGGTTTTTTGGTGTGAGGATTTTTAACAGCACTGCTTGCATGGCCATTAAATGAGCAGTAGTGAATATTTCTATTAATAAAAGAAGAAAACACTGGAGCATCTAGTCATAGAGACCTGTTGTCATCACTTGAGAATTAATCTTATGAAGAGAAAAGATGGAGACAAGTGAACAGCTCAGCTAGCTAAAGTGCATCTAGCTTGTCGGGCTATTCAAGAGAACTTTTTTACCACTTATCAGATTATTCTTTGAAATGCTTAAATGTTCTGTCAATCACTTCTGAGGCCAATTGTTTAGTTTTCAGATATCCTCTGTCCTACTAGCAGAAGAGCTTCCACAAATGGTGAATTTCTTTAAAGCACAGTTTACTTTAAAAAGCACTTTCCAATCCATGTGCAATTATAAATTTTAAATTAAAATAGCATGGTGCAAGTTTAGATGGAGTAATCCATTGGTAAACATATTGATTTTTATTACTTCTTAATTAGGAAATGATAATATAGTGACTTTCCTAGAATAGCAGTTTTGATATGCTACAATTACTTTATTAATTCACACTTGTTTTCCCTGCTTTTCTATTCGTTATTTTGCTTGCTTTCTTACACTCTTTGGTTCATTTGGTTGTTTTTGTCTTTCTTTTCTTGCTCTTTCTTACTTAACTACCACACCATATGAAGCCAGAGAAAACCTCACTAGCTCATAGCGTTGCTTAGCAATGTCATGCATCTCTTGTTGTCTGTTTTGAAGCCATGGTATCCTGGTCTTTCAACAAAGATTGCTACATCACTGCTTTTCTATAGGTCCAATTCTTTCCCTGAGATTTCTGATAAGAGATGATGTGTCTAGACAGCATACAGAAGAGATTACCTTCTATCCATTATAATATAATTAGACCAAGCCATACCAAAGCTTACCAAGATTTTATGTTTAAAAGGTCAACAGCTTTTATTCCATATTTCAAAGATAAGCACCTTACATTGGGCTTAATATGTAGAGTGCTGTGCCTGAAAGAGAAAGAACTTCAAAAGATCTCTCCATCTATTATATCATTGAAAATAGACATTTGATACTGTAATATGTCCATTTTAACTTCTGTGATTCATGGAGCCAGAGATAAAAATAGGTCAGCTATGCCCCTACTGGTACAGGATTATTCCCTGAAATATATTTTCTATTTCTAAGTCCAGAGTAGATTTAACTATCTCATGTGAGGATTTACATTTATTAAACTGGAAGGCTGTTCTTTGGTGGTCTTAATACATTATAATTTATTATTTGTGTTATGGCAGCAATTGGAGAGCTCAACTGAAATTAGAATCCTGCTGTGAAAGGTATTCTAATGAACACATAGCATGAACTAATTTTTCCCCTGAGGGGTTTACATTTTAAATAGATAAAACAAAGATTGATAAAGTGGCCATACCAATATCTCCATTTTAGTAAAGCACAGCTGAAGCAGAGAGATGAGCTGCTCCTGGGCTTGGTGATAATATATAACAATAAATGTGAGAAGCAAGTCCAGAGCTGCTGTGCATTACCTAAACCCAGGATTTTGCAACTGAAGTCAGCTGTCCTTGGAGGATTTGACTACTAGATTAAAAAAAAAAAAAAAAAAAAAAATTCTTCTCTAATCTTTTGTCTCTTTTGGGATTTATACAGTTTACTAGATTACTCTAAATTATGCAATTCCCAATGATAAATAGTCCTGCTCATCAACTATGTACCACTCAAATATCTGAAGAAAACTACCAGATAATCCACTTTTGAAGAACTCTTTCCATTGTTCACCAAACAACTTGGTGAGTTGCTTTCATTTTATTTTTTCTAATTTCTCTGCCAGCTTCTTTCTTACTCTCACCTGAGTTCATTATGTCCTTTCTAATTCAAAATTCCCAGGATCGAATGCAGTATCAGGGACCAAAATTCTAAAATCAGACAACTTGGTTATAGGTTTTCCAGGTAGTCATTGCCTGGCACATGCTAGAACTGTAAAGATTTCTTTTTGCAAATATTTCTCTTCCCTATAAAGATCAGTAAGGCAAATTTAAGCTAAAACAATCCAGTTAGGTTCTAAACAGCTTAGTGTTACAAAGCTGGCATGTTCAGTTTGCAAACTTTTAAAAATGATCTGTCCTGGATTAACCCTGGATGGCAGCTAAGCACCACACAGCAGTTCACTTACTCCCCCAGGCAGTGGGATAGGGGAGAGCATCAGAAGGGTGAAAGTAAGAAAACCTATGGGTTGAGATAAAGACAGTTTAATGAATAAAGCAAAAGCCAATGAGGAATTAATTCACCACTGCCTATCAGCAGGCAGGTGTTCAGGGCATTCCCCAGGAAAGCAAGGCTATGTGTCACATATAGTAGTGACTTGGGAAGAGAAATGCTGTCACTGAACTTAGCCACACTTCCTCTTTTTCCCCCTGTCTTTAACTGCTGAGCATGACATCATATGGTATGGAATACCCCCTTGGCCAGTTCGGGTTAGCTGTCCTTTACCCAGTTTCTTGTGCAGCCCTGGCTTGCTTGCTGGTATGGTGAGGTGAGAAATTAAAAAAAAAACCTTGATGCTATGTAAGCACTGCTCAGGAGTTACTGAACTGTCTGTGCTATTTTCAGGATGTGTACAAAACATAGTCCTCTACAAGCCTCTATGAAGAAAGTTAACTCTATCCCAGCCAAAACCAGCACACAGACTTATTTATTTTGGCCAATATAATTGAAAGCATTTTTCAGTAGTAGAGGTTATACTTGTTTTACCTCTGTGTTTTGTTTGTTAGGCTTTTCTAGCAGGATGATGGTGTACTCTGGGACATAGTGATCTGTATTATGGATTGTCTGACAGTGGGTTTTGAGAATTAACAGGAAAGTTCCTCCTTAAACATATCTAAGAATATAATTTCAATAAGAAAAAGGGAGTGTTAATACATGCCCTATCTGTGGTAACTAATGGAGAGATAAGGCCATTTTTTCAACATTGTAGTAAAATGGTTTTCATATATGCTACCTGGTTTTATCTTCAAATCATCTATATCTCTTATTGCCTTTCTTTCAAAGCGTTGTGACAATCCTTCACAGATCCTAAGCCTTCAGAACAAAATCAAGGACCCGTGACAATAATCACAGAATGTTAGGGGTTGAAAGAGACCTCAAAGGATCATCTAGCCCAACCCCCTGCCATAGCAAGATCACCTAGGGAAGGTAACACAGAAATGCATCCAGGCTCCACAATCTCTCTGAGCAGCCTGTTTCAGTGCTCTGTCACCTTGACAGTGAAAAAGTTTTTCTTTATGTTTAAGTCTCATTATTCAATTTGATATGCAAATTATAATTGCCATAGTTTGCTTTTTCATATTTACCAAGTCTCAATAAACAGAATCAATTTCTACAAAATGCGAGTTTTAAAAGGTATTTTGATATGTAAAAATATGAGGAAATCAGAATTATTTGAAAAGAAACTCCAAACATTTCTTCAGGATATTTCCAAATGAAATCTTTGCCATATCAATTTTTTTAAACATAGGCTTTCAATTTCTGAGTAGCTTTAGCAGTTTAAAAAAAAAAAAAAAAAAGGTTAAAAAATAAAAAGGCAACTAACAAAACAGAGAACAGAACATCCCTTCTGAGGTATTCCTGATTTTATTATATGTACTTTCCACACACTGTCCTTTTTTCCTCATCAGTTATTGAAAATACATCAAGGAACCTGTCCCTAAATTTCTTGGGGGCCAGAAGTGCTGTGAAGGAGAGTCTAGTCTTGGTTTTATTAAATTTTTTTCTCTTCTCACTTTGGACTAATAAATCTACCCCCTCTCACCCAGCCAACAATGTATTTTCTGGTTTAACATTGAGACAACAGGAGAGAAAACGGCAGCAGATTTCAATATGTTAGCAGCAGAAAGAATGCTAACAGCTCACAATTTGAGGGGAAAATAGAAGCCAGTGTCTTCAGGCTTAGACATCTGTTTCATGCAATTTGCCAAGAAGTGAGCTGTAGCTGTGAGCTCCAGTACCATTAATTATCGTAGTATAACTAGGATTGAAGTGATTATTTAGAGAGATTTAGAAAAATACATGTTGCGTTTATTTTTTGTTCTCACACACTGCTACATTTTGGGTTTTTTTCTTCTTCACAACTGCCACTACTAACTTATTTAATCATTTGTTTGTTTTGCTCACAACTACTGATGCTATAATGATGCTCTGCTGTGCATCCTTTTAATCTATAACAAACTACTGAAAGGCAATTAGTACTGTCAGACACACTTACCAGCCACTGATGTAAACTTCTGTTCTACAGCATACTTGTTTGTTGTTCAGTCATCTTTATCCAAGACCATGATGCCCTCCAGCCAGCGCTGAATCAGTAACTAAAGCGACACAACTGTTGTACCAACTGTGCAAGTTAAGCAGGGAAGTGGTTGATTTTGACTGGTTTAGTTCCTTATAGTCTTTACTCTGCCTGCAGTAGATGCTTTACAATTTAGAATGGTCCAAGTGTAGCTGCTGTGTGCAGCTCAGCCACTGAGCAGGAAAAAACTGCAGAGTCTAAAATGAACATACAATATTTATTATGTGTATGGGCTGGCTTTTATTCTTAGAATCCTTATTTTCCTGCTCTTCTCATTCCTGGAGCAGTGCTTCAGATACAAATCAAGAAACCTACAATTGGGATATGAACTCTGGTGTATCAAGATTTACTGTTCTCTCTTGCCACACTTCCTTGTCTTCTGCTTACGTATGGTTGTATGTACAGTCTGGTTAGTTCAGTCAGTCCATACATTAATCATGTGTTGCCCCCCCATAAGGCTGTCCTCTTTGTGGATTAGCTGGGTTTTAAGGCTTAGTTAGAAATTCAATATTAACTAACTTAGATTATTTTTATTTTCCTAAACATGTTGCCAATGTGTAAAAGTCATAATGAAGAAATTAAATCAAGTCTGCACTGAGGCCTTGAAGAATCGGCTGACCTGTATTATTAAAAATTATGAAAAGAATGTTTTATTTATCTTTCAATCTTGTATTTTATAGCCTATTTTTTTATTGTAATGCAAAAAAAATATTTAAACACAACATTATTTTTTTCATCAGGCAGCTACTACTGCAGCAACAGTCAAACAAACAGTCAAACAAAATCATGCTGGCAAGTTTTTTTTCCTTTCAGTAATCATGCTTATTAGTTACTTTTTACTTGCTTGTTAGTTATTTAATACTTTTCAACTATAGCTCAGTCCTCGTATTAGTGTTTTATCTTATAAAGGGTATTGGAAGTTGCAAATACTGTAACATGGCTTAGAATCAGATCTAAGGGAAGTGTGTTTGGTTTTTTTTTTCAATGGGATTTCAAAATGTACATGATCTGTCATAACTACCTCTGAAGTTACACTTTATCAAATATTAATTTAACATCAGCATAAGAAAAGCACCTTGCTTACTTGAGGACATATTTTTATTTTCATAACCCATTCATTTTAAGTTTGTTATTCAGGTTTACTAGTCTAACTTCTCGTGTAGACACACTCAAGGTTCAGCTTCATTTTATAGCTGAGCTGATATAAAATCATGGTGTTTTCAAAATGGTGATTTGGTTTAGCTGTGGCTGCCGCTTAATTAGGTGTAAGTAAAACAGACAAGTGTATAGTGCAAGAAGGGCTAGAGAAGAACATTATTCCTTGACCATAGTGAGTTTCAGACTAATTGAAATTTCTTCTTATTTTGACATAGGGGTGATGCTTTCATTTTTCTTTTGTTATTCGGAAGCCTTCCTGTGCCGCATGGGAAAAAAAAAAAAATCTGTGGAAAAAATGTATTTTATAGCTGATTTTATACCTCTATTGGTAAGAACAGCAATTCTTCCTCAGGTACTTAAGGGCTACTGGTACTCGTTACTAACAGAACTAAATAATTTGTACCAAGTACTGGCAGAAGTGGTAACGAAGGTTCTTATTGCCACTGCAATAAGGCTGTATAGGCCACGTGACAGATTTCAGATGTTGTTCTGGGTAAATAAGCTCTATTTTTCTGTCTTTCTGTATTACTGATAGATTTGTAAAACATGTAATGGGACCCACAGCAGGTGAGAATGTGATAGATAAACAAACAAAAAAGCTGTCTAGCTTCTCAGTTGTTAGAGAGATAGCCTAACCATTATCTGTTTAAATGTGTCTGTAGAAGGCATGTGTGTTATCCTTGGCCCTGACTAGACACCCGTGGTGATGCATGAAGCATACTGCGGTTTATTTTTCCAGTCTAAGATAGCTGTATTAATAGATTTAAAAGAAAGGAAGAAAGAAGGAGGTAGTATCTTCTTTCCCCTGCTCCCCCACCCCAAAGGAGGAAAAAAAAAAAAAAGGAAAAAAAAACCTAATTGAGAGCTGTATTCTATTATGTACGCAATAATTCTGATGGATATATCAGGCAGGCTACTTTCTTGATGTCTTGGTGGTCAGGCTATAAATCATTAGGTGGAATTTTCCATTCTCACTAATATGATTAAGTTGGATTTGAACATCTTATTACACAAAGACATGTAACTGAGTGGGATTTGTCAGGAGTCTTTGCAGTTAGCTCACATAAAGAAGTTCTTTCTCTTTTGGCCCATCATCAGGCCTGAATATAGTGTCAGACATCTGATTAGCACAGAAAATCATAGGCTTGCTGAATCATTTGATATTTCTTGGAATAAAGGGGACTATAAAATAGAACATGAATAATTCATCTACAGGACTATCCAAAGTCATTTTCTGATGACATGTTTTCTCCCCCCTTTCAGAACTGAACTTTTCTTTTAAAAGCCAACGTGATAAAAGTGCATTTCTCCAGTGCAGAGATGTCTTCCTTTTCAAATGTTTATCTTATAAAGTGGAAGTGTCACAAATGCTGAAAATAGGAAGAAGAGAGACAAAAATAAATTGGAATTTCTCTACCACAGAGAACTTCACAGTGTGAAAATAAACCTACTTGTTATTTCAGGAGATTTAGTCATGACAGCAGAAAACTATACTTTCAGTGGAGGGTACAGCTAATTTTTAAGAGCATCACCCTGTCACAAAATGTAAACTGAGAACTTGGCGCGGTATTTTCCTTCCGCGGAGTGCTTGGGAGGAGATGAAAAATAGAATCCTCCCCAGTCTGCTTCATTGCCACAGCTACATTTAATGGGCTGTGCTGGGGTGCTAAGAAATACAATGTGGAAAATTTTGCTCTAGTAGTTTAACATATTAAAGTATTGAGTGTTTTTTCCTCTGACTATCTCATCTCTAGGTTACTATCTCCATTTCAGTCCTAGCAGACAAAAAGGTTTAAGCAGATTAAGTCTGTTACTATCCTTGCTCTTCCTGGTTTTCAGGTTCTCCCTGATTTTTGAGTCTTTGTAGCCTCTGTTGTCATGTGAAATACTTACGAACAATAGAGGCTTGAAACAAATAGAGGCCTCCTGAAACAAAGGTGTCTGACAAGCAGTAGAAATCGTTGCTTCTGGAAAAAAAAAATAATCATCTTGGTTGGTGATATCAAGTGTGATGGAAGAGACTTTTTTTGATGAATTAGCTGAGTAATCTGGGAATACCAGAGGGTGATAAAGTAAATCTGCTGCTTCACTTCTGTTTAAGATGGTTGTAGGTGGAAAAAGGTGCCATCCTGTCTGTTGGAGTGTTGCAACATACGGTGAGGAGTACAGATGAAAAACTGGTCCCTGGATAAAAGTATTAGAAGAGGAATAATTAGGATGGGGAGAAGGTGATACAGAGACAAGTACATGTGAGGTTGTGAGGAATATGATGTGTAAAAGCCCTATGAATGAGTTACAGCTATGCATCTGTAATGTGTTTGCTCATATTTGCTGAAACCAATTTGATCCCTTCTCTCGATTGAAGACATAGGACTTTAGTCCTTATTTTTTCTTATAATCTTTAAACTAGTCTTCTTTTTATTGAGTTGTTTTCTGCACATGCTATACAACTTTGCCATATAGAATGTAATTGCATTCACTACATTCCCATAGTATTGTTGTAGTTTTCTTAGTACAAATACAATTTTTGCAATACAGAGTATTTCCATAAAGAAAGGGGAAAAAAAAAATGAACCCCGTGATCATTTGAAGGCACCATCCAAGCAATGCGATTGTATTTGCCTGGGAGCTATACTATTTTGCATCTGCCCCATTTGAGGTGTTAATGCCTTAACCTAAGAGCTGCACTTGAAAATTACGACAAAATCATGGAATCCAATTTAAAAAGTCAAGAACAGTACAGCACTTGAGTGAGTGACAATAGCAACCCGGAAGGGGCTTAAGTCAAAGACAACGCACTGGCAACACCTGCACCACTTCCTACTAAAGTGATAGTGTAAAAACCATGTGAGCGAGTGTCCCAAAACACAGGTGTATAAGTAAATGTTTGCTTTATTTGTGGCTCTTTTTGTTTCTATCATTAACAAGATTTTTCTCTAGTAATTATCCTGAAGATGGATGCTCATATAAAAGTTGAGAGATTTCTATTTCTGTATACATTTGATTTTTACATTATTAGTTAGAAGTCTTTGGAAAGAGTGAGAAGCCATAATACAATCTGTCCTATGATCAGGGGACTTTTTAACCCTTTGGGAAAACCAGCACAAAAAGAAAGGCAAGTCCTGATTTTGAAGGCTGGTTGTGGTCAGGGAAAGAAGTAGGAGAGCAGGAGATACTCCAGTTTTTGGTGTTTGGTTGGTTGGTTTTTTCATTAGGTCTATTGATAAAAAGCTCAAAGACTGTTTGGCAGTGACCTCAGTCCTGTTCATATGACCAGGGGAATGCAGGCGGGAAGCTAAAGCTTGTGTTTAGTCAGTGATCTGTGAATAACCCTCAGTCCCTTAATGACGTGAGAGGAGCCTCCAAAGGGAGACAGTGAGTCAGAGAGAAGAAGGCACAGAGATTGCTTGAACAACCATTATCACGTCACTGGTAATCCCAGCGACACCTTTCACATCCCTGGCATTTGTCTCAATGCACTCTACTGAAGGCTGGTACTATGTTTTATTTAAGGCTTTCTCACTGCCTTCTGGAGATGTGTGTGTTACTGTAGCCTGACTGATTGGTTGTCTGTTGTGTTTACTAACGGTCGGAGATCCAGCAAGAGATGAGAATCTGGAATTTCTGCCACAGTTGAACGCCCCTGGAATGAATCTGTGTTTTATATTAGACACAAGAAATTGAGAGAGTATCCAAAGAAGCATACAAATGAAACAAGTCCTTTATGGAACATTTAAGTTGCCTCACTGCAGAACCAAAAGTTACCTTAATGTGGTATTATTACCCAGCTATGCCCCTGCCTGCTTATTGTCATCTAGTAAGAATCTTGTGATAATATGTATGTGTATACTGACGAGGAATGCTAATCTTGTGTGTGTGTTGCACCTCTGCTGATTATTTGTATTCATTTGAATAGCTGCCTAGAAAATGGACAAAGGAAATATCAAGTTAAAAGCTTTTCAGAGGAATAAAGGCAAAGAGCCTTTTGGGATAATGTCTCTTTCTCATCCAGAAAAAAATATATTATTGGAGAGGGAGGGGAGTGACAACACAGTAACAGAAGTTTCCACTGTGAGCAGAGGTGGCTGTTTTAAGAGGCAAAGTGTATGATGTGGTTCCATAACTGTTAAGATTGATGAGAATTGTGGGTCATACAATTCTCCCCAACCCCTCTCCCCAATCTTCTGTCCTAGCCAATGCTTTTGGCTACTTGGTTCAGCTTTCTGTTTAATCATCACTTCAGTGGTTGACCCTGAGCAAGTACATTCCTTACTGACTCAGTTTCTTCTTTGTCAAATGCTACGCTAGTAATCATGGTAATAATGTGACTAGTATTCACTCAGATTTTAAAATATTAAGTTAGTTTCACCTCCTAGGTTTTTTTTTTTACAGAAAGTTTCAAACTTCCATATATGATTTTTAGTTTTCATTTTAAAAAAAAATAAAATCCACAGCCTTTCAGCCAAGTATTGTAGTTCTGGCCACTTCTAATTTCCATGTGTCTTCTGCTGCAGTGCCTCCAAGGCAATAAGTTTGCTGCCCTTATCTAAATTTTCCTTGCACTACCATTCCCCAGATCTGTGGCAGGTGAACAGAATCACAGAATATATCTAGTTGGAAGAGACCTTGAAGAGCATCTAGTCCAACCCTCGACCCAGTACTGAATGGTCAACACGACCATGTCCCTAAGCACCAGGTCCAGACTCTTCTTGAACACCCCCAGGGATTGTAACTCCATCACTGTCCTGGGCAGACCATTCCAATGTCATATAAGCCTTTCAGTGAAGATTTCCTGATATCCAGCTTAAATCTCCCCTAGCACAGCTTGTAACCATTTCCTCTATTCCTATCTCTTGTCCTCAAGAAAAAGAGGGTGCCCTCTCCTTGTTCTAACCTCCTTTCTGATAATTGTAGAGAGTGATAAGGTCTCCCCTCAGCCTCCTCTTCTCCAGACTGAACAACTCCAATTCCTTCAGATGTTCTCCTCTTCTTCTGCTTCTAATGTTTTAAGAGTGATGGTGTTGCATAAGAGAAAAGAACATCTGGGAAGAATAACTGTAGTAACATTAACAAATAAAATATTCAAATTTATGCAACAAATATCTGAGTTTTTAGTAGAAGATATTCCATTCTCCAGTCACTCTAGATCTTCCACAAAGATAAATAGAACCGTGATCCTTTCTTTAAGAGAAACAACTGATCATTTCCTCCCCAAAGGGAGTAAGTACCAGTATTTTGCTGATAAAAGCTGCTGAAGTTTGGAGAAAGTATGGAAGTTTTCATAAGGAATAACATTAAACAGGACTGCTCTTCCCCTAAGGGACTATTCTGACAGTTGGATATCAACTACTGTGCTTCCTTTCTGCAGCTTCAGTACTCAGAATATTGGCTGAGGGGAGGATGTTGTAGGAACAACTGTAGCAGTGATATGATAACCAAGGCTTCCTCTGTTCTGAAAAACAGACAGTTTAGTAACTACACCAGTAGTACAAACCTAGAAGTACCTTTTTGTTTTAGGAAAACACATCCTCCTGGAAGATTTTATATTTCTTGTATGCCACACATTTGTTTCCTCTTACAGTTGAAATCGATTCTAAAAATCTTTTTTCCCTTTTTATCATGAGTCAAAATTGCTAATTTAATGTATCTGAAGAACTTGGATTATCCAGCATGTGCTAAACATAGCTACTGAACATTTGCCACATGTCAGAACTTTGCAAATGTGGTTTGTGGAATTATTTATATTGACTACATTGGAGACATGGGTGATTAGCAGTGATTAACACAGTAGTTTGTGAAGCCCTACAGATGGAACTCCCACTATCCTTTATGGACAAAGCTTCTTGATATGTGTAAGCTTAAGCTTGGCATTCTGTGAGTCTTTTAAAGGATGTCAACTGAGAAATGCAGAAGTGGGCAGAGTGTGGAGTTCAGAACAGGAAGTATAAAGAAGAAATGAGAATGGCTGCAAAATCCTTGTAGCCACAGGATTCCTTTAATTTCCAGGGACTGATTTATGAGTGAGAGTATGGCATCTTTGCTTATTGCACCAGTAAAATGGTGATTGTGGCTCTTTTCCAGAGCTAGGGGAATTAATCAATATTAACCTTGACTGTTGAAAAAACTCAAGGATTATGTGTGTTCTTGTAGTACTCTGGTACACCGTGTGCTATAACATTCTGTAATAACTTTATGGAAAGAGACAATATAAAGGGCAATTCTGGTCATTGTAACTGTTTCTGAATGGTGGAAAAGTTCTGGGACATACAAGAGGTTCGTGGTGCCACAAGACAGTGCAAAAGGCAGTAAGCAGGTAATTGCCTGTTTTGCAGTGCACAAAAGTCAGTCTCTGTTTTATCAGAATGATGGTTTTGGTTTTGATTTAGCTTATAATTTGTGAAGCTTCCCTTTTTGGCCTTTGACAGTTCCAGCCAGTGAAATATAGAAGTGTGTTTAAAATAGCATGAACACTTTGCCTAACACTGAACATATTGGTGTTTTGTTGTTTTTTGTTTGTTTGTTTTCTTTAAAATTGCCATTATTTACTATTTACATTGCAAGAATTCTTTTGTTTAAAGAAACTATTTTTTTTTAAAGACAAATCTTGCTCCTCTGATGCAGAAATACAGTTCAAACAAATGTCCATGTTAACTAAATCCTGCTTCTGTCCTTCTGAGGATAATGCAATGGAATATCAATTGCACTTAATTAATTAGTTTAACTTTACAGTAGTTTACAAATAATCCCCGTGAGTTTTGGTGCTACCTACTTGCTCGTCTGTACTTATTACACTTAAGGAAAGCATGAACATAATTAAAATGCTTTCCTAGACTTTTTTTGCCACCTACGTCTAAATGTGTACTTTGTTTTCATGCCACTTCAAAAGACAATCTGTATTAAGATTCATACTCAGATCTCCAGAAAATACATTGGGTTTTTCAGGTCTGGTATCCTGTAGACCTGTACTTGGACCCCTACACATGAAAGCTAGTTAGCTGAACTCTAAGGACAAGCAGAAAGATTAAAATAAGGACATGAAAGGATATTTTTTTCTTTTCTTACTGGGAATATAGTAATTTTTTTAGCCATATTATATTTTTATTGACTTTTGTAGTGTTTTCTGATAGTGAGACACCTGATGCTTAAAAATTCCAATGAAACAAAACTTTAGCAGAGACTCTGTGGTTGGAAAAAAGCTAGTATATTAAGACAACTAATCGGTGTTTTTAAAATCTAACTGTCCAATGCTCAGCTGGACACTCATGGAGAGACACTGGTATAACCCCAGTCTTGTTCTCAGTAAACATTTAGATTTATTAGGAATACAGTATAGTTTTCTGTTGCTTGCCAAGAGAAGTTGTTAGAAGTTGTTCTTGTGAGGAGTCGTTCCTGCCTGGAGTACCCCTGTATGTCACAAGTAAGACTGCTGCAGGAGAAAGGCCACAGAAGGAAGAAGCTCTACCCTGTTCCTGCCAAAAAACCAAAAAAGTAACACTAAGCAGGCATACATAATGTCAAATTCTTAGACAATTTCAGTCCAAGGCTTGAATTTTGACCCTTCAGACATCTTCTGGGTATGCCCCATGTACCGTGAGGATACAAAAAGAAATTCTAGACTGAAGTGAGAATGAGACCATCTCTTGATCATAATGTTTATGTGACAGTCAGTCAGGCAAGTATCAACTGCCATTCCATCAATCATAGGGAGTTCATTCAAATCCTTTAGCATCACAATTTTACACCAAACAATCCCATGTAATATAGAAATATTGTAACCCATTCTCCATATTTACAGCTATACCCCATGAACCACAAGTACCTTTTAAATCCACAAGAGCAGGAGTGCTTAACTCCTGGAATTGAAGGAATACCCTAGACCTTGATGTAGTAAGCCCTAATTCAACTCACTAGAGATTAAGGCAATTGACTGACCATGAAAAGAAAGCACATGTACAACTTGGCCAAATAAAAAGTATAGAGCAAAAAGGTTATGATATTTGTTAACATGCACTTGAAAAGGGCAAATATCAAGACAGGGGAATTTTTACTTCAGAATGGCTGGATTAAATTAAGCAGTGAAAACCAGCTTGGATCATGAAATACTCTTTGCAGTGAGATCTAATACCACACAGCTGAAGAGCCTCACAAGAAGAGCAACAGAAAACTGAAAATCATTGTTTTACAAATTTGGAGTGTATCTGCCCTGTACTAGGAATAGATAGATGGATCGACAGCATATTAACAATAGGAATTCCTAATCATGTTTGCATTTTGCCACTGATACAGAATGTATAAAAGTAATCAAAGATTATCTTTCCACAGTAGAATATAGCTGCTCTTAAAAAATCTACATCTGTGTGGTAAAAAGTAATTGTGTTCTTTTTTTTGTTTGTTTGTTTGGTTTTTTTTGAGAGATCTATTGATAATACAGAATTCTCAAGATAAAGATGTAAAGATGGCTCATTTTAAGCTTCTTTTAGTCTTAGTGGAATATACTTTTTCAAACTAGATGAATTGAAAAGATGTACATGTATATGTACTACATAATACAGTGTAAAAAAACCAGAGCATCACAGTGACTCTAAAATGCATTGTAACTCTTGCAGGAAAAAAAGAAAAAATAAAAGAAGATGTCATCTTTACTTTGCAGAAGGGTTTTATCGTGCTCATAAATATACATAGCTGTGAGTGTGTCGAAAGCTAGCACAGGATCGCTTAGCTGAGTGGGAGGTGATGCAGGACTGTGCTATTAGTGAGCAGGAGGTGGGAGGTGACTGGGGCTGATGGGCAGGTGGGATACAGTATTTATATACATATGTTTACAGGTTATTTTAGATGAGGTATAAATGTGCAAATGTTAATTCAATGAGATAGCTTGCCTCAAGGGTAGGTAGAATGATGTAATAACTCAGAGTGAGGCAGCATAGTAAAGTAGACAGGGCATGGCAACTGGGAGACAAGAACACACATTTTTTTTAATCCCCATTTCTACACAGTACTACCTTCTCAATATCTTCTCTTCCCCATGTCTTCTATAACGGTTTTGGCTGGGCATATATGCTCAGATCTGAGGAATGTACTGTATTTCATATATACTTCTAGGTTAATGTGGCATGGTTGAGAAAAAAAAGGTCTGTAGTGGCTAGTGGAAGGTGAGTAGTAACAATAGAGGAAAAAACACCTCTGTATAAGGATTTTATGTAATTTGCCTTATCTTAGTTTTTGTTGTTGTTTTTGTTTTTGTTTTTTTCTCTTTTACTATTCTCTTGGCCAAACTGATGTTCTAGTTATTAATTTCTGTTATTTCATACATTCATAGCATCTTCAGAGATTTTGCATCCTGTTATTTCTCACTTACTGTTGGTTAATGAAACCAGACCTATGAAATTTTAGGCATAAGATTTAAAAAAAAAAAAATCTTTTTAGAATATGTAAGGATTTTTCTCCAAATTGACCTGCCCGAGTATTGTCAATATCTCTCCAAATTATGTGACTCTCTGTTTGCTGTGGTGCAGTCTGAACAGGCCAGGTGGCATGTTTCCTATTACTGACCATGAGCAGTAATTTAAATACCTGGTTTTCCATGTCTGTCTAGCCTACCTGTCTTCCTCTCTTCTTTTCTTGTCTTTGCTGTTAGACTATGATGAAAATGAGAGAATCATTCACTACTGGAATGGGCTGCCCAGGGAGGTGGTGGAGTCACCATCCCTGGAGGTGTTCAAGGCGGGTTTGGACGTGGCACTTGGTGCCATGGTCTCCTCTTTAGGTCTGTGGTAACGGGTTGGACTTGATGATCTTTGAGGTCTCTTCCAACCTTGGTGATACTGTGATACTATCTCATAGATGTTGTATATCTAAGCTAGATATGCCTAAATTCTTTAACATCCACCTGTCCCTATTTCAGCTGTTCAGGAACAGTTCTGATTTAATCTAGCTGGTGAACTACGCAGTCTCACAAACTTTCCCTTCACTTTCAGTTTGATAACCAAATGTGATGTTTTGAGGCCAATTGGAATATTTTAATATGAGAAATTAGATCATTTGTTGTAAAGAGAAAACAACGATGAAGTCTGTATCATTCACTGGTTTGCTGAGAGAGATAAAAAGCCAAAATGTCAACAATTTGCCCCACTCTGGTCTGCAATGCTGCTCCTATTTGCTTCTCTTTCACTCTTCTCTACTTTCTCCACTAACAAATAACAACATAAGCTTTTCTGATTGTTTTTATTTGCTTGTCAGGGAAAGCAGAGGGAGAAAGACAGGAGCAGTTTTGAGCCCCTTGTGGGCAGTTCCTTTGTTTGTGAGGGAGTTTGGATTTCTGTATTGTTTCTTATTTGTATACAGTTGTAAATATATTATGTATATATGCTTCTAAATTTTGCTTTGCTGTAAATATAATTTCATCTTACTTCTAAGCCATCTGAGCTAGTCTGATAAACTTAAATAGCGTGTGTTTGCGTGTGAAGTTCCTAACCCATCACACCGAAGACCAAGATGAATGTATGGGTATCTGCATTTTTCCTGGTAGCAATAATGGCAATTGAGAGTTTGTCTAGAATTTTTGGGAGGACTCATCCTGGTCTGGGTTTGACTGGAAGTGCAGGTACCCCTGGTAAGATTCAGGCATGATGGAAACATGTCCTATAAGAGAGATTCAGAAAACCTGAACTAGGTGAAAGGACACAGAGCTATTACTGGTATGACGATAAACTGTGAACATCTGGCTGTAGAAGAAGCTGTGAAGGTGTTCAGTCTAATTCTTAATGGCTACCAAATCGAGATACATGGTGGATTCTGAGAATAAAGTACATTAAATGATAAAATGATTAGTCATTTAAGCTCAGTTTAGGCTACCGAGATAGCGGTAAAAGTTCATTTGACATGTATCTGTAGTATTTGAAAACTGTAGCCTTATCATACAGACACTTTGATACCACTCTTGGATTTGATTTCCTAAAAGCTGATACCCTCTTTTACAGATAGATTCAGATAGTGCCCTGGATTGCCTTAATTTCTTGCCAAGACTATATGGCAGCCCACAAACATAGCTGGGCTTTCCCAAATACAATCTGTCATGTCCAGACAAACATTTACTTTGTTTCTTACTAGTAATCAGGACAGCATACTTGGAGTCTGTACTGACTGCAGCTTATCCTCAGCACTGAGGAAGCCCATAAATCTTTTTCTCAAACATTTAACATCCAAAAGAGCTCTAGCAGTGAGCCTGACATTGCAGGTGCAAAGGCTAAAGAGCTTATGTGAAATACACACTTTGCATCTTCCTGATACTTGCATCATCCTTTCTGGGGACCTGTCATACTACAGACTTCATAATAAAAAAAAAAAAATAGCTGTCCAGCACCAGGCTATGCCGCTAATGTTTCACATACTATGGTGAAGTGGGTTTTATATTCCCTGTATAATTGCATCACTCAGACTTCAACCCAGACTCTACACCTGTAGAACATGAGGGAAGATAAGTTCACTGGAGATACAAAGTGCATCCAGCAAAAGTGACTGCAGATTTTTGGCTCCTAGTCAATATTCAGAACAGAATGTATATATATAATTATTTCAGATTTATTATGTGCCTTTTAGCATGCATATAGAATCAGAGAATAGTTTAGGGTGGGAAAGACCTCTGAGATCATTGAGTCCAGTCTTCACCCTAAGACCGCCATGGCCATTAAAACATGTCCCAAAGTGCCATGTCTGCACATTTCTTGAACACCTCCAGGAACAGGGACTCCATTATCTCCCTGGGCAGCCTGTTCCAATGCCTGACCACAGTTTTCACATTTTTTTTTTTTTCCATAATATCCAATCTAATCTTCCCCTGGCACAGTTTCAGGCCATTTCCTCTCATTCTATCACCTGATACTAGGGAGAAAAGATGAACCTCTGTCTCACCACAACCTCCTTTCAGGTAGTTGTAGAGAGCAATGAAGTCTGCTCTCAGACTTCTCTCCTCCAGACTAAATAACCCCAGTTCCCTCAGCTGGTCCTCATAAGACTTGTTCTCTGGACCCTTCAGCAGCTTTGTTGTCCTTCTCTAGACATGCTACAGCAGCTCAACATCTTTCCTGTAGTGAGTGGTCCAAAACTGAACCCTGTAGTCGAGATGTAACCTCACCAGTGCTGAGTAAAGGGGCATGATCACTTTTCTACTCTTGCTAGCCAAGTGCAAAAACATTTCCGAATGTGTTCCGAGTCCCTTTTCCATTTCTATTGACCAGTTCCCATTAAAATCTAGTTCCTTTGCCTTGAAATAATGATTGACATTGTGTTGTGCCTCCTATGTCACCTTAGAAGGAGATTCTTTTAAAAATAAATGTGACAAATCCCTAGGCTGCTTCAGTCTATGCACAGCTTGTTTTAAAGTAGCCGACAAAGAGTATGCAAAGTTTTCAATGAAGCTACCACTCCTTCTTCAGCATCTGTGCAATGCATACCCTTGACCCTATATCTTGTACTGTTTTTATCACAAAGAGATAACTGACTTGTGCCAGTAAAATGGAGTTGTTTTTCATGCGATCTGTGACTGCTTGGGCTTTCAGATAACTTGTTGGTGTTTGTGCTTAGGAAAGAAATGTTTTTCAGCTCATGTCTGACACCCTATAGTTGCTAAATGTATAAGTACAACAGCTAAAGCTTTATGCTTCCTTGGCACAATATGCCTCATCGTGTGTATGGTACGTCTTTACTAAGCAGTACTAATTTGTGATGAGAAAGAGGAGGAGGTGGAACCAGCTTGAGCTGAAGTGGCAGCTGCAAACCAGCCCTCAGTAGTAACAGGTGTTTTTAGACATGTTTACTGAGAGATTTTTTTTCTTTTTTTTTTTTTTTTTTTTTATCAGTGCTATGCTGCAGAAGTAGTCCGTGGAGACTGTATTTGATTTTCCTACAGAATGAGACCTGCTGGAAAATAGTTCATGTCTCAATATTTAAAAAAGCAATCCTAACTTTACCTTAACTTATATGTGGGTCACCTCTTTTGTCTACTGCATGGTTACAGAGGCTAAGCAATACCTTCTGCCTACTGCATTCAATATGGTAGATGTGTCCTACTCAAATTACACCCATAGGTGTCTGCATACTGCATCCCTCAAGGCTGTTATCCCTACAGCTGTGCTTCAGCCTTCTCTAATCTTCTCTTCCTGTGACCCTAACTCCCATTGTACTTTTGAAGCAGGAGGACTGAGGATGCAGATGTGAGTAACCAGCTGCTTTATGTTGCTAGAATGTCAGGAAAATGCACTAGTCTGTAGCCCAGGAATCAGGCTGTTTCAGCAAATGACTGGGCATAAGGGAAATGAATGTCCCCCTGCAAGTCGATTTGTGAGAAAGCAGGTGGTACATGGTTATTCCAGTCCACAGAGAACAACTCTCTGAATACAACTGAAAATAATTCAAAAGACAACAGTGAGTCCATTGTAAATAAAAAACAGAGTATGGTATGACTGACTTGTGATAAGCATGGGTACCCAGTGGGCAGCCAAGGACATAATGTTTTGTTCTTGTGTATAATCCCTGAGTAATGATGAGAGTGCAAATGGCAACAGCTTAGGTGAAAGATTCCATGTCACTACTGTGCTGCTCTCCAGAGAGCTTTCTGTCCCTGACCTCTGAGGGGGAGTATCCAACTGTTTTAGCTAAAGAGACCAGAGCCTCCTCATGAATATTAAGGAAGGTCAGTGACAGTCCAACTGACAGGGTGTGATAGATCTTAGCACAAGTGTTTCCCTGCCTTTAATAGATGACAGTTCTTCCTTCTCTGCCATATGAAAAGGGGAAGAAAAAAAAAAAAAAAAAAAAAAAAAAAAGACATAAGCATGAAATGACAGAAATAAGCATTGATCTTCCTGACAGGGCAGATTGTGAAGGGATGAAAAATGACGAACATAAGCCCATGACGCTCTTCCTCTCTGCCTCCCCCCAACCAAAAAAAGGAAAGTGGGGGGTAAGAGGAGAGAGAGAAGAAAGAAGGCTCTGCTGGCAGCCTCAGGATAGTTAGTTTAAAAAGCAGGTGTGTGGGAAAATATGAGAAACAATCTTGTGGGATTCAGTGAGGAAACACTTCAAAAATATAATTTGATTAGGACACAGCCTGTATGATTCAACGAGGGGGAGGAGGTATTGCCTGGAATATGCATCTGACAAACTTTCACATCAAGGATTACTAAATTACTGTCATGCAACCATGAGGTAGGGGCCAAAACAGCTTGTGGAATAGACTTTTTTTCTACAAACTCATGAACTGCAACTTTCTGAGTTGTTGACATCTCTGACAGGAATCAGCACCATGAGTTACTTTCACTTCCGGTTCCATTGATGTATTCCACCTTCTTTTAATTTTTTAATTTTTAAAATTCTCAATATTGTGTGCTACAGACCCTTCCTAAGCTTTCTGTTGGATAAGAAGGCAGGCAAAAGAAATTAATCTTTCATTACACTGGACAAAAAACCATCACATTTTATATGAAGACAATTCAGGTTTCATGCCTCTTAATGTATTGCTATGAACATATAGTAATGGTCAACTCCTGACCAACAGAAATTATGTAAGTGGAATCAGAAAAGACAAAGAGTAAAAGAAAGACAGAATTATTTACAGAATGGCAACCAAAATAGAGAAGTATTTGAGTGTTTAAAGATGGCAGCCCCTAATTCTGAGGTATAAAGGGAATGCAGAGGGCTCTATTTGCATCACTATACAAGGAGTTTAGGCAGAATCACAGTGTGGAACCTGCTCCAGATAGTGAAGGAAACATGAAGGATAGAGTAGGTTCTGAAATCTCATTTGTCTTAGTGGCATTTCTGTCAGTGCTTCAAGGAGGAGGGATTATACAGTGTAAAGTTGTATCAACAGTAAAATGCCAACCATTTTCTTTCAAAGAACTGTTTTTTCCCCCCTCCCCGGTTTTTCCTCTTTCTGACTGATGATCCTCATTCATAAGTCTGTTGTTTGCTCCACTTATTCAGGTGGAAAGTTTTCTGAGTGTAACTTTTACTTCACAGCTAGATGTCCAGATTTTGGAAAGCAGGAGGTCAGAACTTGTCTGTTGCCTGTTTTGAACAATAGGAATTTCCTGCATTGTGCTGATGACTTTTAATTGAAGATCTGTTTGTTGTGAGGGAAAATGAGAGAGAAGGACTATTCCAAAAGGAGACTGTCTGCTTAGCGCAGTTTTACGAACATTAACTATGGCCTGGGTGCCATATCGGTTCTCAAGATGAATTCTTTGTCATTAAGCAGAGAATTTGTGTAAAAATAGATGAACAGTCCTGGGAACAACAAATAGAAATCCTGTGTATGTACGCTGTGTGTTAACACCTTGGTGTCTTTCAAACCATTAGAGTTTCATTATTACTGGTTTGATTTTATATAAAGTAAACAGTATGAACCATCCCTAAATAGCAGCCTCTGGCTCTTCAGGGGCATGGGGTATAGGAATGTCTTGTTTCTGAATATAGACCAGATTTTTAGCATGATATGCGCATATGGCTCCTCAAAGTGGGTAGTTCAGGATTTGTTATACAATTATATGCAACACCTAAGAAGTAGTTTCACTCCAAGTGGTTTCTTCTGTTTCCATCCCTTTCCCAGTAAGATACAAAATACTTAGTAATTACACCCAACAGGTGTGATTTTGATGGGAGAGGAGCAGTCACATATAGAATTGCATCTGGGAAGGTGAAGAGAATACTTTGTTTTCAAAGTGTCCTGGCACCATATGAAAGTTTCGTAAGGGAAAATAAACAGTGCGTTCTTCATAAGCACGTTGTTACTGTAATATGCAGAAATAATCAGTTCTCTGATTTATGTCATCAACAAAGCAACCCCCAAAACAACAATCAACCTCCCAAATCTTCTTAATATTTATTAGCAAGATGATGGGGATTCTTAAGATATTTAGGAAACCTGGGGCTTTTTGCAGAGCTCAATGATTTAAGGTACTAGCACTGAATGGAATTGTGTAGGAAAGCAGAATTTTTTTTCTGCAGGTGTGTATAATATGTTTGATATTGGTATGGTATTTTGGTTTGAGATCCATTCTATATAACAAAAGGGTTGTTTTTTTGGTTTTTTTTTTTTTTTTAGCAGTTATATATTTATTTAAAGTACAATAATCTGAACATTTTCCTTCTCAGAGAGAATTGGATAGAACTCTTTATCTGTGACTTACATTTGTATTTTCAGGCCCCAGTTCAGCAATATTTCATGCTTTAAAATGGTCTTTTGTAACATATTGGAACCCATGGGATACTGAACTGAGCTGGGAAAAATTGCTAAAATGCTAATAATGTTCTGTCTTACACTAGGTCTTGTCACTTAAAATCAGCTGGATATATGGTTGTTGGATATGCTCTTTTATCTTAGTGTTTATCTGATTCCCAGAGAAAACCATGAAATGACAGCTGTTAATTAGACCAAAACCTACAAGAAGTCTCAGAGCTAGAAATTTAAGTCTATTTTGCCTAAATAGAGGGTGGTATGAACCTGGTGTTTTGAAGTTCAGTGACAGCCCAATGTCTTGGCACCATAAATCTGTTGCGAACTGTTGTTCAATTAATTTAGGGTTAATTAAGAAGAAAACAACAACAAACAACCCTGTGAATGTAGTATTTAAATAGGTCATATAACTGGGACTAGGCTTTTGAGAAGGTGTGTTTCACCTGCTCAGAGTCAGTATTTCACTTTGTGAAAATGAAGGACTGACTCAAAAGGTCAAAATAACAAATCTACACATATATTGAATTCGAAGTATAAAATTTGAGGTGCACTGCATATCTTCTGATATGATTTCAGAAGAAATTATATTAGTGTTGTCAAAAGACCAAACTGATCTCTTTGATGATTTGATAAAATTTGTTGATCTGTGTCTTTCCCTTCATTTTAAAGTAATTTAAAAAAAAAAAAAAAAAGAGCATTCCAGATAAATTGTTGAAATTGTTGGAATTTCAATTTCCTGGCAAAACAAAGCCCTACCAAAAAACAACAATTCTGTGTTAGCAGACATGTTTGTGAACTTTATATGGGGAAACATGTGATGCCTCTGATATTGTGTTTGATTTAGGAAAGTAATGGATTATTTCTAACCTTTGTTTTTAAAAAGATTTTCTTTGTCAGCTTGTAACTTCAAATATTTTAAGTCTCTTTTTGAAATCAGTGACAGTGAAAAGGTTTGTTAATGGAAGCCTCAAACACAGTTGTAACCATTACAGGCAAGTGCAGACTTATTTAAGACCAACTCCTAGCTTTTGCTCCTTCAGCAGCAGTGGGGAAAAGAATAATTCTGAATGGTTCTCAGGATTTTTACCAAAAAAGCAGGAAAACTAGAATTGTTCAGTGGAAGACTAGTCATGAGCTGTGTTAGGGGAAGAAGAAACTCTAATAGAGACTCACGGTAGTGTTTCTCACAAAAGAAGTTTCTCTCATTTTCTAATTCTCTCTTCTTGACCGTAAGTGGGAATCCTCACATCTATATTTGAGTTAGAAGATGTTGTATAATCTAAATAAGTTGTGTAGAAAGTGATGAGAAAATGACGTTTCCAGAATGTAGCTCATCCCACATGTTTAAATCCCTATTGACAAGCTACTGACAACTTTTTAAACGGAAAAATTTAAATTGTCCAATCATCCCTCCTCAGTTTCATTCGCTATCAGTTCCAAATATAGTTTCAGGTTATTACACAGTTGGTAGGAGATAGGACTTGCAAAGGCATTGTAGCAAACAGCATGTGCTGTTTATGGGTCAATGAACTTTCTCGCTTTTATGGGCATACTGCACTGGGAAACCAGTTTAGCTCATTTTCTTAACCACAGAGTACAACTTAAGTGTTTGGAGAGCAGTTTTTCAAAGTGAAATTGACATGATTCACAGTAGCATCCCAACCTCTTCTCTACTGCCACATCCACTTAAGCTTCAAGACAAGTTCTTAATGAGTTTAATAATATTTAAAAATGTAATCTTTTCCAACGTTATTACAATTGCCTCTGGCAAAAATCAGTAGTAGCCTGAAATCCATGGGACTGAGACTCAAACCAGGTTTTGTGTATTCAATACTTTGTGAATCACCACTTCTTTGGACAAGCCTTTAATCTTTTGTTGGTTTTGCACCTTTAATTAGATTATTGTGCATGTGATTAAAGAGAATATCTAAGAACTGTTAGAGACTGTTAACAGACATATTCACCATCTTGTCAGGACGGAATTGAAACATATCCTTTCAAATCCCTTTGTCTACAGGCTGACACAAATGATGAGTGGGTTTAAGAGATTGTTTCTTGAGGATATCTATTCTTGCTGAGTGGCATAATTAGAAGTGGAGATTGAGGCCTATTATATCACAAATAATAGCTTTTTTGATTCTCAAAGGTCTTCCCTTGGCTCAGCTTCATGCCTACAAATAACACGATACTTCTAGACTTTGAGATGATCTCTGGTAGATCTGTGAGATTGTGCAGACCTTAGTCATGAGCAGCAATACTGTACTATACATGAATACCTCTTTGAAGTGCAGGTTCTGGAAAACAAGCCTAAAAAATAACCACCATGGTTCTAGAGCACCCTAAAGGTACACAAGGACTTAATATTTCAGAGATCATCACTCTTCCCTTTCTACAATTTGCGTCATCAGTTGGAAGTAGATCCTGAACTGGTACACGTTTCTAGCCTACAAATTATGAAGTAACCCTAAAAAGAAAAGTGTGTAAACCATGCTGAGATTGTATTTTGGTTTATATTTCTGAGATCCCAGATTTCTCAGAAGCAAAAAGTGGTCTTTAGGAAGGTGAGTTAACTCCTGCCATCTCACTGATCTTTATTGTGAAACACAAATGATGGCAACTTAGGAGTTAGTAAAATTAATTGCCAACTAATGTGCACATTCCTACACTGTTTCTATCATTATTATTACTATTATTACATTCTGTTCCCACCTTTTAGAAGCTCTAGCTAATTCTCTGATACAATCTACTGAGTGGGTATATATATATACACACATGGTGGCTCTTTAAAAATCACTCCTGAAGAGCACCAGTGAGCTACATTTAGATTCACATCTTCTCTTTATGTTGACTTGCATCTTTAACGCTCGGCTGAATTTAAGCTAATGACTTATGCCATGTTTACTGTGTTGCATTATGCAACATAAAATGCATGTGTGTACAGTTATATCCATATTTATAAACACCAGACTGTGCTCATCTTCTCCTGATGCCTTGGGGACAGAGAGAGAAACCCTCTACCTGTATCACACATGTGAAAAGAAGTGACCAGCAGTTTTCCTATGTCTTTTGTTCCCACATCCAGGGACCAAGTGTGCGTATACAGCTGGGTTCACCATGGAGAGAGGGCTGGAAAGGGAAATGAACATAACACTGCAGTTAGGGTTGAACTAATGCTCTGCAACAAGCAGATAAGAAAGGAATCATTACCAGAGTTTTTCAGTCAGTATCCTTTGGTTGGTAACTATCAGTTTGTTGTCAGTAGTTTTCGATATGAGTGTTTTTACTGCACAATGCCTGACTTTTAAGCCTTTTGTGTATTCTTTCAATGAACTGTTATGGATGTTTTCAAGTAAAAAAAGAAATAATTCAGAATATCATGACAATGTATTTTGTAATGGAAAATTTCAACAGAACATATTTCGTCATATTTTCAGGAGCGTGCATATGCATAGAAATATAATCAAACTAAAAGATATGCCTTAGACTTTGAGCAGGAGGATAGACTGGAAAAGCTGCTGAGGTCTCTTCAAACCTGAATGATTCTAAGATTCTGTAACTGCGCATTTGTTATGTCATTAACTTCATCTATAACCCCCTTGAGCTACTGTATGTATCTAAATAAACATTTGAGAGATCCATAAAGCAACACCAGAAGGCAGTTAATGCTGTAACAAGGAATCAAGGCTATTGGTCTGTAATCAAGTTAAAATTACATACACATACATAAACTGTGTAATTGTTTTATTAAATGTGTAAATCATTTTTTGTTTTCTAGAATACTTTCTAGCAAGTCATGAAATATTTAACATGAGAGATAACAGACTTCCTTACTTTGAAACATTTGCAACCTTTCACAGAAAAGAAAGGCTGTCATTATGCTCTCTAGAAAAGTGGATCCTAAAGTAGTTGAGTCAGGCTTATTTGACATCGCTCACAGTGCAGACTGTTGTTGGTATTTGAAGACAATCCAGCTCTGAGCTGTAATTATGATGACAGATCTATTCATGTTTGCTGGTGCTGAGGATAGACAGCTGTTTTCACACGCTGGCTTGCAATTTGACAACTGCAGTCCCAACAAATGCTTTTGATGTTCATACATGGCAGAAATAAAAAGATCAAACATCACATATATAACGGCCTGTTCTCCTTATCTTTATCTTACTGTGGGATCCATAGAAATGTAGGTCTTGAAGGGACTTTGAGGGATTTACCAGATCAGATTTAAGTCAGAGTCATGGTTACCTGGAGAGCAGCAATCTGTGTTGTTTTGTCTCTGCTTACTAAAGGGGTGGTTTTCTGCATGAGGTCTGAATTGATTTTACAAGAGGATTTTTTTTTTCTCATTTTTCTTCAGGCTTTCCATGGCCTAGGTTAAATCAGTTTCTGAATTCTTATCCCTTCTCATTCAAACCTAATTGTAGATTTCTCATTCTTTCTAATTATTCATTTGTACAATAGTGTTCCTTGTAGAGGTCCAGTTTCACTGGAAAATTGTTATGTGTTACTCTACTGAGGCTTTCTCTCTGCTTACCCTGCTCTTCCCATATATCAACTACTCTTCAATTGTATTTTACCTCCGTCCTGCCATATGCTTAAAGCTAGAACTGTTCTGTACTGAGCTATACATTAAATTATTATGGATAAAGACATAAACTGTGATGTTTTGATGATCCACAGAGCCAGGATATGAATTTGTATCAGTAAACATACCTAACAGCTCTATTATCCTTTAATTTGTGCTCAGGTTGTTCATTCATGCTCAGTTACTTCTTTTTATATTTTGTAGGACAGGCTCTCATCATGATGTGTGTATATATGTATCCATATGTATGTTTGTATGGTTAGGATTGAAACCTAAAATGTCTTTCTGTCATCTTATAAGAAATGAAATTAAGACATCAGTACAGAAGATTTGATTGAATATGGCACTGATGAGTATTGGTTTTGGCTGTGGCACTACTACTAGGTTATCATTACCACACTTGTTCAAATGACGTTTTACTTCCTACTCTGTATTTCTGAACTACAGTCTGGTTTAGCTACTGCAGAGTCACATCCACAGAAAAGGGACAGATGATCCACACTTTTCTTTAGGAAACTGAAGAACTTTTCAAGTTCACTAGATAAAATGCCACCAAAGAATTGGACAGAAACATTGTACAATAGATGACATTGTCCTAAAGAGATGAAGAAAATGTACTATTTAAATCACCAGCAGCACTCAGAAGACATACTTGGTAGAATTAGTAATTGTAAGCTTGACAGGCACACATGGTAAAAGATAGTCAGTTCCTTCCTACTACTCTTATAATGGGACATTACATATAGATGTCTATTAAAAAAAAAAAAAAGAGGATACAAGACTGTTGCCAACAACTGTAAGAGAGAAAGAGAGGATGAGAAAGTTTAATTAACAAGTACTACCCAGAGAGATATTTTGAAGAAAGAATGACTCACAGGATAATAATGCAACTTTGCCAGTGGCCAGGATAGGGAGGAAGGATATAAAGAAACAGCTCACTCTTAATGAAGTAGATCTAGTTGCTGTATCTTCAGGAAGTTGAAAACGTACCTTTGTTGCCAGCTTACTCATATCCATGCTGTATCTTCCTAGTTTGTTAAGCTGCTTTTTTTGTTGTGTTGTTTTTTAAAAAGGGGGGTGGGAGGCTCTTTTATCTATTCTCTGTTGCAAGGGCAAAGGGTCTGAAATATATCATCTGCAATAGAAAGACCTCTTTGTACCAAAAATAGTATCAGTAGAAAAGTAGTCAGAATAAAATGTAACATTTTGCCAAGGATTGGCTCTCAATCCAAAGTTATAGATGCTTTCCTAGAGTTACAAGAGTTTGGGAAAGTAACAAATTTTAAAGATGCTTTTCTGGTACCACTAGAATGGACTGGATCTTTTATGACTTTACCAGAATACTGTTCTGACAAGGACTGTGGCTATTCAGAGTTAGTGTTCTTAATTAATCTTGTCAGTTCAGTAGAAGGAATTTAACTAAAAGCTCAGAAGATTGTTTATATTCTCCTCCATTCTCAAGACACTTCAATGGGTCTAGGATGTGTCTTGCAGTATCTTGCAAAGCCACATATGTCATAGGCAGAACCATATAAACAGATCCGTTTCAAGCCACTACTCATTGCATTGGCTTGTAAATTCATCATTAAAAAAAGAAGTAATTTCTCAACAAAATTGTGCCAACCCATTTTCATTGTGGCATCTTCAGATGTATGCCAATTCCAACTTCATTTGGCAAAAGAAATTAGATAGATCAACCTGGCAACAAATGAAGTTGTTTGTTGTACTGCCTGAAGAAGAAACTGGATTTTACCTAATGAGGCTGGATGTAGTGCTTCATTTGGCAGGCTGTGATCACGTTAGGAACATTGTTTGCTCAAGATTAACAAAATGGTTTGTAGAGAGTGTAAACAAATACTGCTATTCTGTTTCTACACCACAGTTCCTCACATCAAGGAACTGTCCGTCCCAAGAACTTGGGAAATATAGTGACATGTATCAGATGCTGCTGCTGAGTGCTGAAAGGAAGGGAGATTTCAACAAGGGACCCTTGAAAACAAAATCTATGGTGCATTGTTATTCAGAACAGAGTAATTTTCACCATAGACATGAATGACTTCTGAGTTTTGGAGAATACGGAGTGGCTGTATATTGTCATCTTGTTTTGATTTTTCATAATAGTTTTGGTTTTTTGTTTTTTTTTTTCCTTAAAGGCTTTCAAACCGTATTTCAGGAGCAGCTACTAGGTGCTTCGGCTTACTCTTCCTTCATCCTTTTTGTGTCTTGTGACCACACAAGACCCACAGCATGCAGCTGGAATATTAAGCTCTGTCCAGCAAAGCGAGAGAATAAAAAAGGAGGAATGTATAGCAGAGTGAGAACAAGATCTCCTATACCTTGTAGTTTTGACTTTCAGTTTCCAAACACAGCAGCACAGCAGCAAGGTGACAGTCCTGCAGCTGTGGGCAGCACTGGTAACTATGCAAAGGGAAGGTGCAGACCTACATGTGAGTGTATTGAGTGGTGGACAGGGATACAGGTTTATGACTGAAGATACTGCAGGTTATTTTATGTTAGGAATATAATGTTTCACTCTCTTTACTATCAAAATGAACTTAGAGCTACTTTCATTTTGGTTTGCTGGAGTACCATAAAGGGGTGGGGGATTTACTATTTAATTTAACAAAAAATAGGTGAGAAGTTTTACAGTAGCCCCTGTACATTCAGTATCAAATCTTATCCCCTGGTGGTCTTTATATGAAATACCTCAAAAAGCTTCCTATGTGATAAGAGGTTTTAAGCAAGGCAGTAGACTATGTTGTCATCAGGTGTCTTGTATTCTAGAATCTCGAAGCTTCCCAGTATGCAAGCTCTCTAGGAGGAGCTCCCGTTTCTTCAAGGAGCTTTAGGAACATTTGTTAAACATCTTTCCAGACTGAAATAAAAAAAAAAACAAACAACCTAGAAGGATTTAAGAATTTCTGATAGAACTGGAATTCTGTTTTATAGCCTAATTTACCAAAGCCCATGAACATATGTTTAAAAGTATTTCATTCTGGCTGAGAACAAAGCATTTTCTTCAATGGTAGGTGTATGTATGTAGTGGACAGGTGCCTTTTCTGGGGGCAGTTTTGATTGTATTGATGCTTATTTTTACAAAGAGCTGCAAAAGGGCTGGCTTTCTCTCACACTGTCTCATCTTTGTGTTGCATATGTTCCCAGTTAGCATAGCATACAAATGATTTAAGTTAAAAATGTCTTGGCTCCATCATGTACCAATTTTTTTCAGGTATACTTACAATAATTTTCAGCCTTACACCACAAACTGCATTCAAGTTGTACAGGCACAAGTCTGAATTTTAAAGTTGAAATACTAAACATCATTTTGGTACTAACAGAAATTAACCTGATGCTTAAGCATTAAAATATGCAATCAAATGAAAACAAACCCTTGAAACAGCTTCAAGCTGTTGTGGGATATCAGTACAGGCAGGGTGAGAATCATCTAGTATTCCAATAAGATTCTAATAAGATAATGTATTTCTGAGTAAAGATTAAACCAGGTAATTAAATAAAGTTACACTGGCTTTTTCCTTTACAATCACAGCCTCCCTGGAGGTCTTCTGTGCTCCACAACCTCCCTGGAGGTGTTCAGGACCAGGCTGGATGAGTCCTTGAGTGACCTGTACTAGTGGGAGGTGTCCCTGCCTATGGCAGGGGGTTGGAACTACATGATCCTTGAGGTCCATTCCAACCTTCCCATTCTGTGATTCTGTGATTCAATTAGCTGCAAAGCAGCTTTTGTTTTAAAACTGTATTAGAAGGAAAAATTGATGCACACTCTAACATTTTTGTTTCATAAATATCTCACAGCTGCTCATAACTGGACTGGCCTATGGATATGCAGTTGTGAAAAACCATGCTTCTCTGTGTTGTGATTTGCTTCCCTAGGCACATAGAGGCAGAACAATGACAGCTCAGCCATGCGTTGTGTTGGGGTTTTTTGTTTGTTTGTTTGATTGATTTTTTTAATAATAATAGGGAATTATTTTAAGTTCATGGTCCCAAAATATTGAATTTCAGATAGCCTTTGGTTTAATTAGTTGAAGAGACTGACATTTCTCAGAAACTTAAAATGCTGGGGTCTGTTAGTTACTACCTAGAGATCAGCTCCCATTTCTGTAAGAGGCTATTTGAAAGACTAAAGATAGGGGCTTCCAACTACTAGGAAACACTACTCTGTAGAGGTCTGCTTCATATTATCCCTTTTATGTAAAAGGCTTTCCCCAATGGCTAAAAGTGACATTTGCTTGGATTTTAAATATATTTCCTGATCTTTGGTTTCTTCTATACACCAGGATTTGCGGGAAAAAAATAATTTAAAAATTATATATATATGTGTGTAAACATATTTTAACATACACATACATGTTTCAATACAAATACATATTTGAAAAATAGAAAACATACAGAATGTGTGTGTGTAGAGATACATACAGAGAGAGAGAGAGTGTGTGTATGTGTATATATATATTTAAATATATATATATATACATACACACATACTCAGAGAGAGAGAGAGAGAGAAGGATAATTTAGTTTTGGTCAAAAAGCTGTTCCAGCTTCCTAGAAGTAAAGTTGTCTCTGGAAGTCCATGGCTTTAGAGCTGTCACATTCAGCTACAGAAATGGTTTAAAAGTAAAGCTGAACACTCTGAAGAAGTATCATCTAATTTATGAAGTTTTAATTTAGCACCAGTCTGGTTAGCAGACATTTTCAGGAGCACCCTGGTCCCTGTTTCTGGAACAGACTCTGTATGGGCTCTACCATCATTACAGATAGCATCAACAGAATCCAAAAGAATAGTACATGTATGTAGAACTGCTGAAGCAAGGCAGTGTGCCACAGAAGTCTCAATGAGGCCAAACAGACCTTGCAAGAGCACCACCTGATATCTGGACTCCTGCAGTGCCCAAACGCCTTCTTGCATTCCAGAGAGGCTTCATTGTAAACAACGTTAAAACTATTTTGTTTCTCCTTACTCCCAGTGGCTGTTCTTTCCTTGGTCTGAGCAGCTGAGTTGTAGGTCTACCTATTGGAAAAAGTGGAGGATGAGGCTACTGGTCAAGTGCCCCAGGGTCTTGCTTTACAGACTTGTCATGACCTGAGGTGAGGGATGCTGTTACGTAGTCATCTGAAATCACATTAGACTGAGCCCAGGTAAGATTAAATGGACATAAAAGCATTTGTTCACAACATTCAGAATAAACAAAGTTACAAGTTTATAAGAAAATAAATAAAATTAAAAGTTACATTAGGAATTGGGTTTATTTTCCTCATTCCCCTGAGTGTGTGGGAACAGAGTTAGGAAAGCCAAAGCTCACTTGGAATTTAATCTAGTGAGGGATGTGGAAAGGCTTCTTTTAATGTATTATATTCAGTGTGTTTTTTATCATTATATTTATTGCTTTATGCCATCTAGTGGACTCTGCATTCAGTATCAGCCTTAGTAATTGCAGATCTTCAAACACATTAACAGATGCTATTTTAACGTGACTTTTTCATATTCTCTTGATAGATGATTGGGTAACGCAAGATCTCATGATGATGCATAGGATAAGTTGCCTTGCTACACACTTTCAGATGGAAGGAATTAAACAAACTTAAATAACACATGTTTAAACTGTTATTACTAATTTGAACTGATGCCAGGACTTTTTTTTTTTTTTTCCCCAGTGTTACATGTGTGTTTGTCTTAGTTTGGCTGAAATTTTGACTATAAATAATGAGGTGATGAAATAAGTAAGCTGACCAGAGAATAACTTAGAGTAAGATAGCACTGTGTGGAGTGTTTAAGGATTATGATGTTAAACAAAGAGGCATAATTGCAGTTTTGGGATTTGACTGTCCTGAAGAAATGTTGTAACCCTGCAGGATAAATTTCTTTTTAAAAAGACTTGACTTTTTTTAATGGAAGGGGAAAAAAATCATCTGCCTATTTGCTGGACAAGGAGAACTTTAACATTTCAATACTGTTGAATCTATAATGTTGATAATTAAATGTGTACCTGTGATTAATTTGTTAAAAAAAAACAACCAAAAAAAACCCCAAACCCCAAACAAACAAACAGAAATCAAAACCCCACCACCAACCAAAAAAGAACCCACCAAAACAAATAAAAGGAAAAAACGTTTACTGGATAACAGATTTTGAGACAGACAGAAAACCCTGACTTTGCAATTTATCCAGCACATCCAGTCAAGTGCTGAGTCTTCTGTAGTAGATCTTCACAGCACAATGTTGCTGCTGGTAGAGTCTTGTAGTTACAGCAAATGAGCTCAGAGAAACTTTTCTGATGGCTGTGACTCCATCACAGAAATTTGACAAGTACTTTTTACACTTTCCATTGTAACACGTTGAAATCAAGAGATGGTATTTCTGTTTTCATTTTCACCATTGATAGTGTTTTGGTCCAAAATTAGAATACATTGAAGTAAGTGTGTCCCTAATTGTCAAAAAATAGGAAAAATTGAGGAAAAAACCCCAACATCTCAATGTTCATTCTTATTAAAGGCAAAAATTATTTTAAAACCATCCATGATTTTAGAATTTGGATTGGCAATATCACACATAGTTCTGGTGGGATATATCTGAATGCAGGCAAGTTTTCATTCTAGCAATTCATGCCAGTCATTAATGGAGCTACCAAATATATTATTCTCTGGAATTGACACTGCCATACTGGTTTTTTCTAGTAATTCTGATTGAAAAATCCAAAGGAAGTAGTGGATCAGTCCTGTATAAAATCCTGTCTTCTATTCCATAAGCAGTTGTGAGTGGCAAACAAAACCAGCAAACTCTACTGGCCATTACAGTACTGATTTTTAAGGAGGAAACATGACAACTTTAAAGACAGTGTTCCAGGAAAACAAATACACTTTTACACTGCTCTCAAGCTGTTGAACCATAGAAACCTGGTTTAACTAAAAAAAAAAAATAAAATCTACAGAGGCCTCTTCTGCTGATTTGTGTTACACTGGTAACAGAGTGAATTTTAATTTTAGCCTGTAGATATGGGCAACCTGAAACACAGCACCATTGTCAAAAAAGAGCACGTGCCTTGTTGCTGTACCTTTGCCTCTTTGTAATAGTAGAGGTTTTACGTCAGAGACTAATGTTTCATTTTATTAAATATTTACCAACAATCTATTAGCCATATGTCATAGAGTTTGCATGGTGACAGACTCAGTATTCGTCACCTTTTCAAGATGGCTCTGTTAAATCTGCAGGTTTATACAGGTTCACAAAGCTCTTTCAGTAAGCCAGGTTTTTGTTCTTTGTGCTGCCTTTGCCAAACTGGCGTCAGTATCACATTTATGCTCTGCTGAAATGGTTTTCAGGAATGATCTTTTCAGGACTTTTCTCTGAGGTCCCATGAAAATGTTAAGATTCCTTTCTCAAGTAGTGTTTATCTGACAGTATCAGATATTTTCTTTGTGAGATGTTTCCCATATGGGAACATTATTAGTAAAATCTTATAATAATGCTTAAAAGGTTCTTTCTACTCTTTTATTGTTATTCATCAGTCTGGTTCATCTTATACAGCATTACAAATTAATCAACTAAAATGACGGAAATTATCACAGGCTAAGTTTTTGCAAGGTTTGGATATGAGTCGTGGTTCAGTACAATACAATTGTTAAAGTTCAATATAATTCCTGTTTAACGTATTTTAGTTTCAATATCCTCACAGTATACTTTCTATACCCTGTATATAGGGAGATTTAGACTGGATGTTAGGAGGAAGTTCTTTACAGTGAGGGTGGTGAGGTACTGGCACAGGTTGCCCAGGGAGGTTGTGGATGCTCTCTCCCTGGAGGTGTTCAAGGCCAGGTTGGACGAGGCCTTGAGTGAGCTGTACTAGTGGGAGGTGTCCCTGCCTATGGCAGGGGGTTGGAACTAGATGATCCTTGAGGTCCCTTCCAACCTTACCATTCTATGATCCTATGTTCCTGTCTAACAAATTATTTTCTGTGATTTCTGAAGAATACTTTCTATTTAAGAGGGTAAAATGATGATAGTATCCTATCAATTACAATTAATAGGAATTTTTTAACAGCTTCTATTTTCTGTAATTGTATATTTACTACATAATTGTATATTTACTACATAAACAGATGTGTTTATATAGTGCAACGATGAAACCTGGTATCAAGATAAAAATGTATGCTACTAAGAATGCCAAAATGTGTATTATGGATAGCGAGCAACAAATAGTTGGGTGACATGCAAGGAAATGTCTGAGTACCAGAAGGAAAACAAAGGACTTTGAGGAACTTTCCATGAGGTACCTATTCAAAGTAAGAATCTCAGAATTGTTTCAGTCTCCATCATGCAGAGCGTGTCCCCAGCAGGGACAGAGTTATGTCACCTTGGTAGTAAACATATCCTCTTTCTCCTTTCCCACCACTACCAGTTCCTCTGTGTCCACAACCTGACCAATGGAGTCACAGATCTATGGACAGACGTAACTGGAGGGCTGAGCAATCTATCAGACAGCAGTAACAGTGCCAACCAGGTTGTCAGTCTGTATCACAAGTGGTAGTTGGATGGGAAGTCAGGCTGACACAGGTACTTTCCATACCTTCAACTGAGTCAGTGTAGAGGACTCAATAGTCTAGGTCAAACAAAAGGGGCCAGAAACTGTACCATGACTCACAGCCAGCTGCACAGATACTCACAGTAGGCAATAAAGTAACTCTGTGGTTTTATTATGCTGTAAAAGACATTTTGGATACAGAGATTTCTATGGCATGCAGTGAAATTAATGAGGTAATATTTTTGAGACTAAGTAGTGTTTATTTTCATTTTCTTCCCAGTTTTTCTGGATAAAGAGAGAATATTGACAGGTAATTAGAAGTAGTTTAACAATGTTGTTATGGTCTAAAATCTAGCTAAAGAAGAGAGCACAGTGACAAATTGTTCTGGTTTTTTTGGTTTTCTTTTGGGGAGCTTTCCTAAGGCTTATGGACATTGAAGAAATATAAAAATAAAATTAATAACCACCGTATGACTGAGATATGATTAACGAAAGAACTAAAAGTGTTATTGCTACTCAGGTCCTTGGCCGTCTCAACAAACCTTTTGCTATGTTGTGTGCTACAAGTACTTGAAAAAGCACATACTAAGAGCATAACTGAAATTCTCCTTTGTTGTGCTGAATTACCAGGAAGGTTTCTTATCAGCTATGTTTATCCTACCTTCTAAAGCAGGATATTGTGCCAGAAACAGTTTGCACAATGTTGCTCGAAATTATGTCCTGAAAAATGGTGATGTATTTGGATTCATATTTGTTAAAAATCCCACTCAAAATCAGAAGGAAGGCTAAATGCCTTTAAAGCAAGGCTTAATTATTTGGAGGAAGGGGAAAAAAAAAGATTTAAAGAGATTATAGGACTTTTAACCTAATTTTGACTTCCTATTATTGGCAACTCAGTGTAAGTCACTACATAATTTTTAATTTTTTTTTTTTTTTTTTTACCACCATCATAGCCATAGTGGTAGTAGAACTCAACAGTTGTGTGCTTGAATGTAATCGTTGAGAAGTGTGTTTTACTATGGCTTCCACAGTCAAGGTAGGCAATGCTTAAAGAACATGAGAAACATTAAAGAGAATTCTGGGCAGCGAGTCAGTTTGTATGGTAGTTGAATATCACCACCTGCCACAAAAATTGCTGCGATTTGAGTTACAAAGTAGAATTGTGGTAACCCTTTCATGGAGGTGTTAATAGGGTAAGATGACAGATACTTTACAAAGATACTACATGAACAGTTTAGGTAGTCTCACCATCTCACAGTCAGAACAGTGCCTTCTTTTTTGACTGAATCAGGAGGAATGGATATTCTTTAGACAATACACCTCTTTTTTNCTGGCAGATTAAATGCCTTTCTAGATAGCTGACCAGTTCTAAACCATGAAAAGAGCCACATTTAAATAAAATGATCCGTATCTAATGAAGAAAATTGAATGAACATCTTTAGTATATCTACATTTCCTATGCTGGGAAAATTCAGTAGATACAAAATGCTTAAAACATTGTATCGGTTAAAATATTGAGTTTAGCTTGGGAGCTCTGAAGTTTGGGCTTGTTTCTCGAGTTTTTAAAACTACAGCATAATGGCAGGTGAGTGTAAAATTACAGAGTAATGGCAGATGAGGATCTGATTCATGCATGAGTCTTATGATGGAACTAGATGCTTTGGAGGTAGCTCTTGGTTCTTGGGTCAAATAAACATTACTATATGTAAGTTAGTAAAACTGATGCAGAGCACTCTGAATGAGAAAAAAAAATCCTCCTCAGGATTTGATGTTCAAATCTATATAAGAAAAGAAAAATGTAAACCTGAAATGTGCTCCTTTTTCACATTGTATTCAGAGGCATAATTACTGATAAACAACTGGATGATAGAAAAAAAACCCGGTCATATACTGAAAATAAATCTGAGAACCATTCTCATTTAAAAAAACAGAAAAAAAGATTTTACATAAAAAGGGGAAAATCCTCAAAGATATATTTTTTTCCTTTTTCCAAAAAACTTCTCTTCTAAATTTAGGCCCTTTTAAAACCAATAATAAAGCATCAAACTCAATGTCTACTATTGAGTATCTACCATGAGCTAAATACTGGGTTTGGTTTAATCTGTGAAAACACATTTAGAAATTCTCTATTTGCTTTCTGAGCTTCTTTTCTCTGTGGTTGAAGCCCGGGTTTCTTTCGGGTTTTGTTTGTTTGTTTGTTCGATTGGTTGGTTGGTTTTTAGTATACTGAACTGCTTGTGAATCCCCAGAGCTTTTTGTTTCTTAGCTGTTTAATTTTTAGATACAGCTGATGAATATTGCCATAGGTAATTGGAAGCCTTCTCAAGTACTTCCTTCTTTCAGCCTGTGACTAGGAGCCCTAAGGAGTGGGTAAGGCAGAGTTCTCCCAGCTGGTTTGGACCCAGATGTTTGGTGTTAGGAGATGCCCCTGGGATAGATGAAAGGTAGAAGCAGTGCAAAGAGGGGGAGGTGAGGGCTCAGCAGGGGGTTGCAGACCAGGCTGCTGGAGCTCTGAGAAGGGGGGAGGAAGCAATGCAAGATAAAACAGGAGCTTCGTAAAACTCCTGAGCTAGAGGGAGTTTATAGCTCTTGGTAAGACAATAAACTTGTTACTTCTTTACAGAAAATGAGATGTAGTTACTCTGAGAGAGTTGAAAGTGAGATAGTATTTATTTTAAGGGTTTTGAGTATAAATAAACGCTCCTAGAATTCAAAAAATACCTAAAGGTCTATCTGAAACCAAGAAAGAGTGCACTGGTTCTTGTCTGCTGGGAAACAGAGTATTAGAACAATCTGTCTTCTCCTACTTCATTAATTTCTGATGCCCACAGCACTCAGTGAAGGACAGAAAGGGCTTGTGCATGCCAGGAGCACAATTCAATAATCATCCTGCCACAAAGGAGGTTCAATCCCTTCTTTGTTGCCAAGGCTCACGGAATGGAGCGTGCAATGAAATATGCTAGCCGTCTTTGAAAACTGGATGTCTGTATCTCTTTCAGTCTATGCCAGTGTAATATAACATATCTGCAGCTGGGAGAGTGAGTAGCTTTTTCCAAACTCGTAAGAGCTATTCCAAATCAATTCCAAAGTGTTAAGAGTGATTCAACCTTCACCTTCTTTGCCAGTGTATAAAGCGTCAGCAACCATGTATGCTTGAGTTCTTGCCAAGTGCACTTATGATTTCTGAGAAAATAGCAAGGAGAAATGGCTTCATATCTGTTGCATATGAAAAAGACCTAGAGAATTTTGTGTGGGAAAGATTAAGTTGTCTATAGATCTGAGTTAAGGAAGTTACCAGAAATAGTAGTTCTTTAAACCTGTCATGTGCTCCAGCACCAAATTTTCTGAAGAGCTGTGTTTGCAAGTAAGTACAGCACGTCTACAATGTAAACAATCAGTATTTGTGTTCATTTTTTCTTTCCAATGTGAAGAAAAACGTAACTGAATAAAAGCATTTCTACCATTTACTAGAATTTCTACCATTTCCTAATGGCATTTACTATGTGCCACTTCAAAACTATTTTCTCTAAACAACTGTGAAAAAGCTGTGAGGTATACAGGACAAAGTAATATTACAAAATAGAAACTTTTAGAAACATGGCAAATGTTGCCTACCTCCATTAATAGGTCTTTTCACTTCCAGTTTCCCAAAATAGCAGGCAATTTAAAATCAGTTATTATTATTTCTGCCCTTTGCAGAATTCTGTAGTTTTCACAACATGCAATAGGAAAACATTGCTGTGTTCTCCCTGGTGGTTAAAACACTAGTGTGCAAATTACTTGCCTGTGTCTTGAGGAAATTTTGATTCATACCATGAAATAGAGGGTGAACCAACATTTGTTTCTTTCTTCTAACAGTGGATGTTTTACATTATTAGCATTTATATTTAGAGAGTGTATGTGTGCATGGAAGATACTGCTTCATTTAATTAGCTCAGAAGTTACCCTAAAGGCAGACTCTTTTTTTTTTATTATTATCCTCAAAACAACAAATTATATCAGAGTCTGTCTCTGAATTTTACTATTAGATTGTATCATAGTTTGTTCATGTGAAGCTTTCAGTTCAAATATCAGAGAAGCTGAAATGAGTGAAATCTAGACCTAGACCAGGGTCCTCTCTTTTCAGGTTGTTGAGAGAAGTGTGAGTGGTAAGATAATTTTCCTCTTATAGGTATGGGAAATTGTCCTTTCTTACTTAAAGAGAGGGTAAAAAAAAAAAACCCCAACCAACCCCAAAATTATAAGCCAGAAAACCATCTGGGGCAAAAACATTTCCCTGAAAAAATGTCACGCTGTGATACTTGTGACCTCTTGAGAATGGGGCTTTATAAAAGAATTGTTGACAGATCTTTTGTACTTGGGTACTTCAGTTCTTCCTTTTATTCTATTCCTAGACATGAAAAGTATCTGTTTCAAGAACTTAATTCACAAATCGGTCTGCTTTGAAATGCTAAAATCTCAAAAAAAGATGCTAACACAAATACCTCTTTATTTGTAGAATCAGATAAGGAATATTAATAATAGAGTGGCTTCAAACTCCTTATTAAACACAAATCAGAAGCTATAAATCCCTTTTCCCAAACATTTGTTTGTTTGTTTTAGTTTTTTGGGTTTTATTTTTTTGAGTGTGTGGTACTTTCTAGTGAAAAGGGATTATCCTGAAAAGGACTCTGTATGTATGCATATTTAAATGACTTCAAAAGAAGTGTTTTCAATTAAAAATGATTTTTCAGTAACTTTATATATTGTGAACAGTATTTTGAAAAAAACTAATCTTAGAAGTGACAATAAAATTTATAATACATAAAATATATAATTAATAATTTTATTTTTTTTAATAACACTGAGTTTTCTTGTGGTCTGTGTGTAATAAGACTTTCAAATATTCCCTGTGATTCTGCATGTTATAAATGGTCTTTAAACAGTGACTGCTATATTGAAAGACAATGTGGCAGTTGATCCTAAATTCACATGGAACTGCAGGGGAGAAAATAATCCTGCTTCATAAGAGGTTTGCTGCAGGTGGGTAGGTATGGACCTGCTCTTCAGTGTGGTATGGAAGAGGCAGAACACAGCTGCTAGCTTGGTGCTGTATGCTGTGGAGTTTCCCTCTGTAGTTGCTGTCCTAGTTTTAATTCAGCCTTTCCCCCCACCCGTGTGTGTGTGTGTGTGTGTATTTATATACGAGACTTCTAAACTTGTTATCTTAACTTCTCAGCATTTAATGGTTCCATCCCCTCCTCCCCACGTTACTCAAGGTGAGCCTCGACAGGGCTCTGGGTAACCTGATCTAATTGAGGATGTCTGCTTTACTGCAGAAAGGGTTGGAGTAGATGACCTTTGGAGATCCCTTCCGATCCTGGACCATTCTATGAAGAGAGACAGTTGCTTGCGAGTAATTCTTAGAAAATTATACATTTTAATTCCAAATTTAAGATTTTTCCACTTGAAATATGTTTCAAAAAGTTCTACATCTCAGAATATTCTTTCTGAGTACTGGAAAGCTTTAGGAATAACTTTTCTTACTCTGTTATGAAATTCATCATATTGTTCAATGTTCTTCAATGTCCCCAGCCTCAACACTTCAAGAGGTTTTGTCACCTTTCCCCAGTATTTCATAGAATTCTTGTTGTTAGTTAGCATAACAGAAGGAGATGTGAACTGTGCTGCTGAGCAGAATTCCTGGAAAAATATGACTGAGTGGCTGAAGAATTTAATTTATAAAAGAAAAAAAAAAAAAAAACAACCAAACTTCTATCCTGCTAGCAATGAGTAAGCAGCAAGCCTGTAGTTGAAGACATATGGATTGAGATAGGATTTTTTTAAAAAATTATTTTCTGTATAGCAAGCAAGTCTCTGGTTTTCTTTCTAGGTCAGCTTCTTGGGAGGTCTTTACATTTATATAGAAGCAGCTGTAATTGGAGAATCTGTGTTCTCAGGCTCTGTGTTTCTAGAGGGAAAACAATGCCTAAAAGCAGGAAATTTAGCTGTCCTAGTCACTGGAACCTTGCATCATTTTTAAGTGTCTGCTCCACTTGTGTGACAATTTTAATGATTAATTTAGTGATAAGTCCATTCTTTGTAGTCTGGCAGTAGATGCAATTAAAAGCAAAATAGGTGATGTTCTGAAAGAGCTGAATATTCAGTCTGCCTGAGCAGAAACAATTGAATTAGTGTAGAGAGGCAATAGAGGAGCTGCAGATAGCTTAATAGATGTCATCCATCAGGGAAGCAAGCACTGTACAACAAACGTGGCATGGTGTTTGTGATTTGTCTGCACTGAAAGAGAGATTAAGAGCTCCATCCAGGACACTAGCATATTTGCAGCTGCAGGCAAAGACATAATCACCTTGGTTTTTCCACGTGGCTCCTTAAGAGGAAAGATTGTAATACTATTGTTATTTGGAAATTAAAGTTGCCTTACAGTAATCTGTTTTGAAACAAGCAAGTTTATATGGGGATGAAATAGCCTTCACCCATTTGTAAATGTGTGCTTTCAAATTCAATTCTCCTACTTGCTTTATGCACGTTTGTAATAGTGCCAGCACATTTGTAGCTTCTGCCTCAGTGTGAGGAAATTCTGAAAGTGTGATGGAAGATCAACTTTTCAAGGCCTTATATTTTCAGGCACACAGCTGCTGATATATTCTAAAAGAATTTTCATCTATCCCATTAAAAAATAAATACAATGACATAACAGTTAAATAACCTCATGGGGTTAGGGGTGGAAGACAAAAATGACACAAACTTAAGTACCTGTTGCTAAAGGCTGTTGAGAGCAACCTACTTTCATTTCATGCCCAAACCCCCAAACCAACCAACCAGATATTGCAGTGTATTGTAACTTTAGCAAAAGTGCACAATAATTGTCAAATAATGCTTAACTGGAAACTTTGAGAAAAACTGTTGGACAAAGTCAGTTTCTTCATTAATTATGACAACTTCGTTGTCATAATTAACGTTTGATAATAGTTATCAAAATGTCACTGCAAATTTTGTATGATGTGAATTTCCAAATGGAATCCACCTGGTAAGGAATAATTCTGGTGTTTTGCATGTTGCCTAAACCAGGATAGAGTGGGTTTTTTCTATTCTTGTTGGGAGGGGATTATTAGGCCATAAATGTGTTTAAATTTGTTTTCATTCCATACAGTGATACTCTGCTTTGGTGGGATGGTCGAGTTGAGCTACCATAGACTCAGCAGAAGCTTTTCCAGCTTTTGTTTGGGACAGACCATGAAAACATACATCCTAATTACAAGTGGAAACCTCTGTCATTTGAAATTTCAAATTTCATATACTTCGTGAAACTCTAATGTGCTACTTCTCGCCCATTACAGGTGTTGTTCTATTTGTTGCACCAACTTTATAGCTTTGTCCACATTTGCATTATAATACTGTGTGATGGTTTGAGGCTAATTGGAATATGGTAATAGAGAAAATTATATTATAGGCTGTGAAAAGGAAACAATGTTGATGTCTACTTCACTCATAGGCTTGCTGAGATGTTTAAGAGAAGAGATGTTTAAGAGAACTCAAAACATAGATAAGCCACTCTCTGGGGCACAGCGTCTTGGATGGTCTAGCTTTTGGCTTCTCTCTGCCAATTAATCTCACTACCCACTTTTCTTCTAATTCCCCTGGCCGATCCTCCAAGCTCACCTTGCACGTAAGACAAACCTTGGGGTAAGGTATAGGGGTGGGAAGGTGGAAGGATTGTTGGGAACCACTCCTGGGGTCTCTGATTTCTGGGAGGGGAGTTGTGTTTCTGTATTACCTTTACCTTATCTATTTCTGTAACTATTCCTGTCTATAGTGTATATCTCTGCTTGTATATTGCACTGAGCTGTAAATAGAGCTTCAGTCCTTAACTTCCAGCTGGCTGAGTTCTAGTCTGGGCCATTTTACAAAGTGTAGGGGGTGGGGAACTCCCAAACCACCACATGCTGGTATCACTTTGGGTTGTAAATTACATTTGTGTTGCTGTTTCAGCATATTTGGTGTCTCTCTGCCAAACCAGAAATCTCATGTAACAAAAATCTTCAAACTGGTAAATCTTATATTAACCATTATACACTTCATGTGTGAAATACTTCAAGAACATGGTCAGACAGTATTGGACTCTGACAAATCAGCATTCTATGTGGTGTTAAAAAAATTCCATCTAACTTGTGCAATGTGTGATGCTAATGATGACATTCATGGATGGATGTCTTTATTGATAATCATCAGCTATTACTAAGATAACCAGAGTATGTTTTTCAGAAAATTCCCTGAAAAAAGCAGGATTTTTGAAAACTGTATGATTTCAAGCTTAGGACTTCATATTGAATTTCAGTAGGATGCAAGACTTGAAATTTTAGAAGTTGCTGACTTAGAAAGTTGAGAGTTTCTTGGGATTTTGTGACTTGATTTACCCAAGATTTACTTGAAACTGAGCTGATGTATAACCTATTAAATATTATATAGTCGGTGTTTAAAATATTTTGTGACCTATAACTGTATTGCAGTTGGAAAGAGAGACAATTAATTTGGAGATTTCTACATAATATCTTGCACTTTTATTTCTGTGTAGTGTTGCCATGCAGGTGTAATTCCAAATGAATGTGTTATAGGTGGCCTGCTTTACTTTTCTACAGATGAGTTTACTAAGAATAAAGTTGACTCCCGACTGGGTAGGACTTATCTCAAGACAGCACTGTGGCAGGATACTAAAAATGTGCATTCACAGGAAGGTGTTTTAGGCCAATGCTCTGTGATTGTTCAAAACCAATGGAGACTATTTCAACACAATCTATTGCTAGTTGAGGTCTGAAATACTGATATAAGAGTTTGATGGCAGTTAAAGAGAAATAAAGGGTTAAAAATAGTGATTTGTGCTTGTTTTGTATTCTTACATTGAGCAATATGGCTTGCATTGAAAGGCTGAAAGACCAGTTAAGATTCCTGACTTTCTTCTGGTTTAAAAGAAAGTATTTGCATCATCTTTTTCCAAAGGGAATCTGAATTAAAAGTGACAAACCTTTATCTTTAAATGGCCATTTTCTTGCCTGAAATGCACATCAAAGTGCAGCTGCAGCATTGTAGTGTTCACTCTAGGGCAGGAAAAGCCTGTTTTTGCCCCCCAAAGGGGCTCTTTCTGTATGTGGGACAGAAGAATTTCCAGGCTGTCTCCTCATGTCTTTTCATCGGTCTAGTCACAGACTGTAAAATATTTGCTTCTGAGTCTGTGTGGCAGGACTTGAGTTTGAGTACCATCTGCAATTACACAGAAGCTGTACAATGAGGAGTCATTCTAGGATCAAGTAAAACCTGGTTGACACTGTTTCCTCATATGAAAGAAGAGAGTTCAATTCAGATCTACAGCATTTTGAAAGCAGGTAGAAGTTTTCAGGGCACGTAGTCTGCAGAAACCTTCATCCTGAAAGGTAGGAATGGTCTAAGTGAAGAATGTGGTGGCTAAGAGGAAATATTGCTGCTCTCATTTTACCTAGGACATTTTTTGTCAAAACATACTTCTATTTGACTAACAGAAATATCTTTTGGTAGTAGAAGACTTGCAAAAACAGTGCATGTATATATTAAGCAGCAGAAGAGTTAGGATGCCTAGTAGTCAAACTGAGTGTGCTTGTGCAGGGGACCTTTGGGGACCCCTGGGTAAAAGCTGGCCTTTCTATTGGGTTGCACTGTTTAGATTTTGGTGATGACTAACTCTGGACATGAGTTTCCACTAGGTTTTTATTTTAACTTGATGAAACACTTGCCAACTTGTGTGTTCTTGTCCTATATTGGCTTATAATTTCAATTATCTACTTCAGTTAACAAAAGAACTCAAACCTCCCTCCAAGTAGCTGGTTGTGGCTCACATAATGCCTAGTTTGGCTCTTGGGGCAGTCATCCATTCTGCTCCACATAACAACAATAATCCTTTTATCCTATGGTGATTTTTATTTTAGATTGGTGTGAATAAAAATATTAAAGCCAGACAGTTAATTAAAAACTTGTCCTACTGCAGTTTGACACCTACGGTTACATCCCGCATCTGCGTATAATCTGGGTATAAGATAGAAGATTCTTCACTACAAAGGGTGAAGGCACTAAGGAAAGTGTACTTAAATTTAACAGGCAACTCTCCAGGACACTGATATTGTTAGATGAGAGAACTGAAGCAAAAATAGGACTGGAAGAGCTGACGCACACAAATGCTGAGGTCAGAATAAAAAAATGGTTTGTCTGAAGATGGCATAAAGCTGAAGGAACTGAGACTTTACCTCCGGCAGATTTTTTGAAGCTGTGGTTGCCTTCTTATGTCACAGTGGCTCTGTTATTTTTTTCATTTTCAGGTTGCTGTTTATGGTGTACTATGGAGGGAAAAAACCCAAACCAAAACCCAACAAAAATCAAAAGAGTTCAGCCTCTAGATATGCACATAATCCAGAGGAATTGTTCTAATGTACTTTCTTACATAACAGCTGCACATTTATTCTCCCTGAAGAATGAGCTGTTCAGTCTAGGACCACAGATACATCCTGCTAGGGTTTTTTAGGTAAATGCATTATCTTGGAGAGTCTGTTTTTAATTTTATTTCCTTTCATCGCGGCAACTTTGTTAATAGCAGATTTTTCTGGAAGGTAGTAACAATTCAGGAGTTGAGAACCTTAGGCAGTGTGATGCAGTGCCTTTGAGACCCTTTAAGCAAATACTGTTTTAATTGCAATGCCGAAATGAGAATTCCCTTTTGAAGACTTCCTACCCTTTTGAAGAGCAGTACTTTTAAGCTATATTAAGTTACTGTGAATGCACAAGCATGGTGCAGATTAGGATGTTATTCCTGCATGCACTGGAATAGTGAGATACAGAATTCACTATTTATCCAGACAGATGGTACCTCTGCATAGCATCTAGCATCTGTTGGCATAAACTATCTACAGATTATCTAGTAGTTGTTGTTGCAAACTTTCAGAGGCAAGTGGGTTTTGTTTGGGTTTTTTTTTGTTTGTTTGGTAGGTTGGTTTGGTTTTTTTTTCATTACCCATGTGTTTGTATTTGTGAGAAGATAGGAATATGATGGAATAGTCTTGGTAGAGACACATAGTCTTGGTAATGAGGTAGATTAAGATTGACTGGTGAAATAGCTCTTTATGTAAGTTAAAGAACTAAATTAATGAAGCTGGATTCAGTATTTGACATTTAGAAATGTTTAATATTTATACCATAGCGGAATCAAGAGAAAAGATAGGCAGTAGTAACAGGTTACTTTTTTGACATCATTTGTTCAGATCTCTCAGACCTTTTCAAAGAAACGAACCTGTAAATCTGACTTTGTTTTATTGATAGTACAGTGAAAGAACACCTGGGATGTGAAGACCTGTGAGCACCTCACAGGTATGCTAGGTTCTGTCTTTTTCATTCACCAAGTAATGGATTGCTTTCATTTAAGATTAGAAGTCTTGCTACAAAGTGAGAACCTGCTTTGATACCAACATGAAAAGGCACTTCTATACCTAAAGAAGATTTGTCTATAAATAGATAGCAGCGATGCTACTGCAGTTGAGGAAATTTCACTCCATTAGAAACATCAGTGAAGAACTAGAGTAATGCTTAATAATTAATGACTATGATTTAAGCCCATTTTAAAGTGATGACACGTTTTAACAGTCCTGTAATATTTATAAGCAACTCTTACCTCCCATAATTTTAATGAATGAATTTTCCTGACCCTTACTGAAAGCTACACCTGTAAAATAGTTTTTCAGCTTGCTACTAAAGGGCCTTTTGTTCAAAACACAGTTCACATACAGAATATTTGTGTTATCTTCTGGCTCTGTAAATTCATCTCTTTTGTTTGGCACAGTGTAAATTACAGTTAGCTGATGCCTGACTACTTTAAGGATTGAAAGTCCCACACATAGAATCGTACAACGGTTTAGGTTGGAAGGAACCTCTGAGGTCATTTAGTTTCAGCCCCACTGCCACGGCAAGGATACCTTCCACTACATCAGAATTCCTTCCAATAGATCACATTTATCCACAAACCACATTTTGCTAAAAAGAATATTATTTTCATGGTTTTCATACAGAAACTCTAGTCTGTGTTTAAAAAAGTCTCAAAAGACAATATTATATACAGAGGACTTGCATTTCATTACAAGTGCCAACATTTTTCCACTTTTCCCTGATAGGATAGTGGGACCTTAACAGTAAGAGCATTTTGTCTAACTTCAGTGCAGCTACTGTCCCTATTTTGATGATAAAGTCACTTCTTGTAGAAGGATTTGCACCATGTAATTTTGTTCATCTTTCCTTTAGAGAATATATGGAGCAAAGTTCTACTGTCTATTTAAAAAGCCTCCATTTTATCAATGAAGACAATGGATTTTAAGATTTACTCCATGTTTTAATTTTTCTGCTGAATTCCAGCCTATGTACCAAGCATAACCTCAGTATTAGACATTTAGCAACTTCTAAAAGTTCTGTGAGAGTTATAGGAAAAGGTAATTCAAGGGATTTTGAAGTCTCTTACTGAAATATTTTTAAACTGTTTGATTAAACTATAAAACTATCTTTTATTTCTTCCACTTAAACATTACAGTTTGGGATGGGGTAGTTGCCTCGGGATGGTTAATTGTTATGCATCTTGAAGGGGATTGAAAATTGTTATTACGGGAGATATGAGTAAGGCAATGGAAAACACAAGTCAGGAAGACAGGAATTGTAAATTGAACCGTGCAAAATGCTCACAAAATAGGAAACAGCATAACACTCCGGTAGGATATTGTTACAGTCTCAAAACGCAGCCCGGGTTTGCTTTTAATCAGACAAATTCAGCACATCTTTCAAATTAGCAACAAAATGGTCAGCATTTGTAGAACTGCTGGTTGCTGAGGCTTGGGGTGTTACTCTCTAAAGTTTCATAAATAAAAAAAAAACAGGAAGCAAAGCAACTGAAGGATAAAGTTCAAGGAGTCTAAACTATGGCAGATCAAAACAGAAGCAAATGTCTGCATAAACCCCCACAGTATGAAACTGCTTTGTTTTTAATGGTTTCATTCCTAACAGATGTTTGAGATGAGCTGACCTTTTGCCAGGAATGTCATTATCACCTATTGCATTATCCACCTAATACCAGCCATTTGTTGGCAATTTCTTTTGCATACTTTTCAAACAGTATTTTAGATGTTGCAATACCTGATTTCTTGAGTCTGCTTCCACCTTTACCATCATGAGTGTATACATGGAAGTAATTGGTGAGTTTAGGAGGGAGTTTTCATGATTTTAAGTGATATAAATTTCAGTGCTCTGTGGTAGTCTACAATGTCCCAGGTTAACTATTACAAAAAGCAAAGCTTAACTGTGGAAAAGGATTGTCATGAGGTATTTTTTGTTTGTTTGGGGGGTTGTTGTTGTTATTGTTGGGGATGAGGGGTTGTTTGTTTTTATTTTGTTTTGTTTTTTTTTTTTTCCCCCTTTGACAATTTCTTAGATTTCAGGGAATTATATCATAAACTCTAGAGTGATTCATGGTGTTTAAAAAAAACCCCTGAGATCCTGCACAATGTCAGGTAAAATTATTCTATAGATGCTAGAGGCAAAGGCCAAATTCTTTCTTCTCTTTTCTTTAGCAGTGATGTCTCTTTAAATGTGAAGAAGATGAAGAAGTGAGTATGAAACAGTGACACTACTTGCTTTAGAAATTTCTGGAGGTATCAAAAACCCAGATGGACACAGGTATGGACAGCGTTCTGTAGCTGATCTTGTTTGAGCAGTCAGATTGGACTAGATGATCTCAAGAGGTCTCTTCCAACATAAATGATTCTGTGATTCTTAATTTCCTTGATGGTAGACTCTTAAGTTTGCTTTTATATTTTTCATATTGCTTTGATGTGTCAGTTCAAATGAAAAAAAAATCTCCAATCATGAACAGGAAGCATTAACAACATGTTAAAAGAAACAAAAGCTAACAAGTTCTCAAATTAATGTGTTACATTAGAAACAGAGGGGCATAAAAGATGAATCAGCTCCTGATGTTAATGTACAACCCAACTGGGGGAAGGAATGGAGTATTAAAAGTGCTATACCAGTAAATTCTACCAACTCTTGTGTTATAAATCTTCTGTTATAGATCTATGATACTTGTACCAATAACTCTTTCACAGACATGCAATATATACTGAAAACATTAGTCATCATAACAGAGCACATTAACAACTATACTAAGGAACTCATCCTTAACACCGAGAGAGAAGTTTCGATTATTTTGTTACAGATCTTCATTACTGGGTTTGAATTTTCATTTCTGTATTAAACCCCCAAAGTACTAAGTTAGCCTCTTTACAGTGAGGCGAATGTTTCTTTTTCCAGCTAGGAGCAGTATGAGCAACAGATGCTGGATTCTGTTATTGAAGATCCAGATCTTTAGTTGCTGTAGGTAGTTAGTCCACCCAAAAGGTGAGTACCTTAGAGTGCAATGTCCATCACTCTTGATCTTCCCCACCTGGACAGCTTTTGAATTACACATGTACAGTGTACTCTATTTTAGTCTTAGCTTGTGAAAATCTGAAAATGTGTTTTCCATAAGGGGTTGGTGGTACATGGATCCCTGGTTCCTTGAGATGTGTTTGAGGGTAGTTCTATAGCTGAAGCTGAAGAGAAACTGTAGAAACTAACCAGAACCAACTGCAAGGGAGGAACAAAGAACTTGTCTAGGTGGATGAACATAGAAGAGAATAAAGCTGCAAAAGAAATAGTCTTTAATCTGTGAAGCTAAAGTTTTGTTCCACATTTTTTGCGATGGATTTAAACTCCTGTAAATTACTAAGAGCTTCAGACTTGCAATGCAGGAGCAGCCGGTAATGCCGAAGCAGGCTTTACCTGTTTCCAGAGCCCGTGTTTCAGAACTCTGGACAGGGACATGATCCCAACCTGTGGGCCGCGCGCTGGGAGGACTCTGAAGTAGCGGGGTCAGGATGTCTTGCATGTAAGGACAACTGTACTTACTCTGCTAAATATCTGGCAGAAGCAAGGTGGCTAGGACTAAGTAGATGAATATGGAAGGACCATAGCTATAAATTATCCCAGAGTCTGGGTCAAGTGCTTAGTGGTGCACAAGAGTACATAGCTTAGCTCTAAACTGTTGAATAGATTTACATCCTAACTCTGAGCAATATTGTCTCCGTTGCTCTCTCTCTCTTCCTTCTTTAGCATACAGATTCTTCCCTTATTTCTGACGCAGCCCATTTTATCTAGTTAAAGAAACAGGAGTATTTCCAGAGGAAAACATGCAAGGGTCTTGTATAAAGGTGAACTGTCTAAAATTAATCAGCCATTCAGAAAACCTCTTTCCATTCTGAAAATGTTATATCAAATGAGAGTAGGTATTGATTATTAAATGAGTATCAGATCTGTTGTAACAGATCATAAAATGCTTTCAGTCTGTAAAGGCAAGAATCCAGACTATTTCCTCCATCTTCTGACTGTAAGAATAATTCATCTTGAAGTGAAATCTTTCCTGCCAGAATTATACTGCTTTCTACTTATTTATCATGTTCTATCATGAGGAGACAACTGTTATTTCCCTGCCATAGAGCTGTAATCTGATGTCATCAACTTCACTTGGGTACTTACCATACAACTCGTTGTCGATAAAGTCATCACAGAACAAGCTAGCTCTGCATCAAGCAGGGCTTTGGACCAGATGGTCTTCTGAAGTGTCTTCTGAAGAATAAACTGAATTTATTCTTTGACTCTGTTTTCAGCATCTGTTTCTCCAGCTACCCTCTGGAAGGTGCCAACCTTCAACCTCCATTCATGGCCTTTTGAAGAACCAGAAGGATAACTATCTAGTCACACTGCTATCCAAACAAATAAGTGAAAGTGCTTGTGTATTTAAATTGTGTCCATGCTTGACCTGAAATAGGAACATACTTTGAATATTTAGTTTCTTTGAGCAGGAGTAGATTTTTTTCTTTCTGTTTCTTAACTCGTTGCTGATGTTGTCAGACGCATAACAACCCTTTTCAGATGGTCTGAGAGAAAGAAAGCCCAACTTATGTATAAAAGATAGCTTATAAAAGAAAAAAACAGTAGTTGAGAGAAAAACTGTGGAAGAGCTGTGGGTTTCACTCAAAGAGAAAAGTATGATCCAAATCAATGATTTGAAAATGGCATGGAAGCAGTTCTTCAGTACTCTGATGATGTAAGAGAAGAGGAGGTGGAAGGGAGGAGGGAAATAATGATGTGGAGTATGAACTTTAAAGAGTGATTCAGGAAGTCTGTGTCTCCTCTTTGATAGATTTTTGTCTGTAACTGTCATGGGAGGAAAAAAAAGAAAAAACTCTCGGAGACCAAAAAGGGAAATTACAAGGGAGTTATTTGGATTGCTTTCTCCTGGTAACAGGGCTGTAATCAGTAGGAGGTTTTCTATTAATTTCTTTGCAAGAGGGACTATGTCCTAAAGGACTCCTACACGCACATTTTAAAACATTTGCATTGAATGGTAAAAACAAGATATAAAACTCTAGAAATAGTAGCTGTCGACTCAGAAGAAGGAATATATCCTAGCAAGACATCTCGTACCACGTGTGAGCCTGCCTATTTCTGGCAATTAAGTCATCACACCCAGACAAATGGTGGTAATAGCCAAATGTAAGAATAATGACTAATACAAAATCTAAAGTGAGCATCCCTTAGTTTTTCCATATGGCTGTGAACAGGATTAGGTTGCTTCCAGAAATCTGCTGAAGGGATGTGTAAAGAAGAATTCAATTTTTTTCTTTTTTTCTTTTTTTTTAGTACTCAGGTAATCTAATCAGATTAAATGAACAAGAGTAATGCAAAGCTTAGATAAAATCTTATCTAAAATCTTATCTAAAATATAAGCTACACGATTTTGTAAAATTGCAAATTGTAGGAGCACAGGATATATTAACTAAAGAACTTTCATGATTGACATCTTTATAAAACGTAAACCAACTGTGCCAGAGAGATGGACAGTATGAAAGATTCTCAGTTTTAAAAGACTTATTTTTATTCAAACCTAATTTCTCTTATATTCCTAAAAAGCACATGAGATCTGTGAAGTCCCACAAAAGAGGATGGAGGCTGTGAGGACAGTACAAAGAGTAGCCTCACTCCTTGCTCTATGCAAGATGATCAGAGGGCTGGAGCACCTCTCCTATGAGGACAGATTGAAAGAGTTGGGGCTGTTCAGTCTGGAGAAGAGGAGGCTTCCAGACGACCTTATTGTGGCCTTCCAATATCTGAAGGGAGCCCACAAGAAAGCTGGTGGGGGCCTTTTTAGGATATCAGGTAGTGACAGGACTAGGGGGAATGGAGCAAAGCTAGAGGTGGGGAGATTCAGACTGGATGTGAGGAGGAAGTTCTTCACCATGAGAGTGGTGAGACCCTGGAACGGGTTGCCCAGGGAGGAGGTTGAGACCCCATCCCTGGAGATGTTTAATGACAGGCTGGATGAGGCTCTAGCCAGCCTGATCTATGGTAGGGTGTCCCTGCCTATGGCAGGGGGGTTGGAACTAGGTGGTCTTTGTGGTCCCTTCCAACCCTGACTGATTCTATGCATATATACAAACACCTAGGCCACAGTCGCCACAAAAATCTTTGGTCAGACTTAGTGCAGGCATTTGTATAGTCTCCATCAGGTTTGTCAAGGTGCTAGGCATCTCTGAAGAACCTGGGCAAGAAAGTTCCACAACAAGTTTCTTATCTTTAAATAAATGGAGGGCTTCAAAATGCTAACCTGTTTATCTTAAAACAATATACAATGCTCATCTCAAACGATGTACAATGTTTACCTTAAAACAGTGTACACTTTTACTAGTGTTGTCATTTTATTTCATGAGGACTTTCTAATGGCTGCAGAGTTATGTAAAGAGTAATTGCTTAATGTTTGTTCTTTTTTAACTCCATGGTTGCACATTGGTCATTTTAGAAGATGACATGTTTAAGTAACACGCTGTCAAATATCTGTAGTAAATCATAAGGTTTGGCAACAGAAAGCATTAAATTGGCATTTATTTTTGAATGGCTCAGAGGTGTTTTATTGTAAGAGAATGTCAGGCAAATAAAAGGAAAGGTCAAAGGGAGATCTTTCCTTTTAACAGCTAAAGAAGAGTAAATGTCTTAGTAAATCTTAATAAACTTATGGAACTCTCTGATGCTTCTAAATTTAAGCCATTCTACATGAGCCCTATGGATATAACATTTTCACTGTTTTTGACAGAATTCCTCACATGTTACTTGGATCATATGAAATTATTTCAATGGTATTGTTTGTTACAGACTCTTAGATATGGAATGTAAACAATACGTAGGCTGGCTTGTGAGGAAGAGAAGGCTTTTCCTGCCACCTCTCATCTCCTGACCATGGTAAATAAACTAACATTTGCTTTCCAGTCTTGGCCACAGTACTTGTGTTTTATCTTTGCTGCTATTGTACTAGTAGAGCGCAAGGTTAGAAAAAACACACATAGGGGAAAATTCCCATGTAAATCTCCCACCTGCTCATCAGTCAAAAGAATAAAGCGGTCAACCAGGAGGTAAAAGCTCTGTGTACTGCCTGTTCTCACAGAGAAATAATGTTCCCTGAGGCCAGTCTACCCAAGACTTTAGTTCCTATGACCTCAATTCTACACTTTATACTGAAGACACTTGAGCTTGCAGCTACATGTTCTTTTGTGACCTTGCTTGCTTCTGGTTTGCACCAAAGTGAAATAATCAATTCAGTGAAATTGTTATAACATGTGGCAAATGTTGTAACAGAAAAAAACCATATCTTGATTCTCACCATGTTGGTCAATAGCCTAATTCTAAATCAAAATTGAGTAATTGTTTTATTCAGGTTAATATGGTTATGTAGCTGTAATTCCACCTGGGAAAAATCGCTTTGTCATGCACAGAATCTTGAATCTGACAACAAAGTAAATGGATATACAGTAAGTTGTCCATTGGAGAAATGGGGAGGGAGGGAGGAAATCACATTCTTCAAATGTTTGGGTGAAGGAATGGCTGAGTTGTCTTGAGGAAATTTTAAACAGACTGTATATGTTATGACTTGTAAGCTGATAGAATGCAGGATGAGTTATCAGGAGAAGGCATTTTATTAGTAAACATTTAAAATCTGGAGCTATTCAGACAGAAGGAAAATTAATTGCTAGAGATTATTAATGCCAGTAATTCATACATACCAATTTTTTATTATTTTTTTTTTTTTAGTAATACATCTTCTTTTTAAATCTCCTTTTGTAGCACTGTGGAAGGGGCTTATTTGGTGCTGAATGATCATAAATTTTGCAATAATATGAGTTCAATCTTAACACTCTGAACAGGCCAATCAAGGTGGTGTTGTCTCAGTGAGCTAAATAAAACCTGTAGAACTAGGTAACCAGAATTAGAAAGTATTTTTCCCTCCTATTTAAATATTTCCCTACCTCAAGAGTTAAAAAATTCTGTTAGACTATGTTAATATTGGGGCATCGAAGTTTTAGCATTCTGGTATATTGAAAGCTATACTTTAGACTCCAATTTGTTCTTAGGCAAGAAGATTAATTTATATGCTGACTCATTTTCTGGGCTGGTTGTCTTCCTCTGCCTTTGTCATATGTATCACTTGTTAGCAATCGATTTTCTTTAACCTCTGTACACCAATTCTGACGGTACATGAATTCGTTCGTTTGCTTTATGCCCTTCATTTGTAACACTAACTGATATCTATATTCTGTCACAGAACTTGATCCTGCAAGACACCTGAATGATTCTACGTTTTGTTGTGGTGTGAGTGCTGAACACCCAGCAGAACAGGGCAGTTAGGAAATAAATATTCCTGTTTGAACTGTTCGACTAAGTTAAGTGTCATTAAACAGCAGCTTATTTTTTAAACAAAAGCCCACATATTCATGCTGCTACTAGTCCATCTATTTCACTTGAAGCAGAAATTAATTTAGTAGCCTTGTGGTATGGGTATTTCCATATGGATTTTTTTTTTTTTTCATTTTGCAAGAAATGGACTGGTTTTCATAAGGCTGGTAGATCAAAATATCAAACCACTAAAAATATCATGGTTCCTTCCTCCTTTATGAGTATGAATGTAATTTAAAATAGCTAACATGGATGTTAGATTTGAGTTTTTCCCCAAGTGAAATGAAGGAAAGATCTATGTGAAATGACACTGTCCATCAAACTACAAGAATCCCAAAGTTCCTGATTCTGCTGTGGTGTGCATTTATTTGTTAAGTTGGATCATGCCACTTATAAGGACCTCCTTATAAAAACGTAGAGCATCAGCTGATTATCCTTTCAAAGGGACGGAGAGAAAAGACAAAAGAAGGCCAGTGGGTTACATTGCATTCCAGAAATTGAAGTGCATGCCAGAAAATTCTCAGAGTACTTTTCTGAACATACTCATCATAGCTGCCCTATGCCCGTTAAGACTTTGTGTGAAATATTTTATGAGGAAATATGTAAATATTTTGACTGCTTGTGCCTTTACTTTCAGAGTGCATTGCAGATGACAAATAACTGTATCAGGATAAAACTGTGGCAGCAGAGGCATGTAAGAGGTTGAAATTTTTTTTTTTTAATTAATGAAAACCCCACTATTAGGGAAATGGACTAAAGTAGAGTGATGCATATCTAGCATAGTTGTGTTTAGGCTAACAAGACTGTGGTAGGGATATCTGAGAGATAAAATTAATAATATGAAGAGAGACAGATGTGGGTTTTTTTGTAACAAAAATAATCACAAAGGCTCACAAACATGAGATGCTTGCCAAGGAAAATAATATGTGGGGGGTTGTGTAGTTTTTACCTAAGTTTCTTTTAAAGACACAAATTAAAATGTGATTTAATCAAATTAGTGCTTCTGTGTGGTTGTAAATGTGAAGCATTATACAAAGAAATATAAGTGGACAAGTAGCACATAATAAATGGATGTTAAGTATGGTCAAAGATTTTAAACATCCACTTATCAGGTCACATCCAATAGATGACAGAAACTGTAAAGAAACCACATGTCTTCTAACTGCTTTAAAATGATAGATGTTAGCTTTGAAATCTTGAAACACAAAATTGGAATGGAACATACTGCAACACAGTGTTTCCTCAGAATTGCAGACACAATAGCTAGGGAAATAATTTCTGAAGAGTGGTTAGACCATCTGTAGATTTAGACTTCATGTAATATGTAGCTATGACCACTTAGCCATCGTCAAATTCACAGATTGTTCCATGGGTGCTTGCTTTAGCATTGATATTAGAACCTTCAATGATGAAAAGGTCTCAGCTGCTGGCCTGCTGCTTAAAGTCTTGTACTTTATTTTTAATCAAAATACATCTACAGTTGGCTTTATATCTTGGGTTTGCACTAATGGGGAGGGGAAGGAGAACAAAATTACAATACGACAAAAATCTTTGCATACATGTGATCACCCCTTTACAGTATCACAGAACCACAGAATGTTACAGGGTGGAAATGACCTCAAAAAGTCATCTAGTCCAACCACCATGCCAGAGCAAGACCACCTAGAGCAGGTCCACAGGGAGGCATCCTTTACCTTTTTGCCTCTGGGAAAAAAAAAAAAAAAGAAAAAAAAAAGTTTAAATTTCAGTTTTATGCAGCATGTAATTTTCTAGACTTAACACTATTTTTATAACTTCCTTCTGAATTCTTTCCAGTTTGTCAGAAACCTTTCTGAATCACAGAGAAATGAATCAGCAGCAGCCTCACTAATGCCAGATGTTGCCATTAAGTCATTTCCCCACTTCTGCTTGTTGTTTCCTAGATTATGTGCCCAAGGTCCACGTTAGCCCACTTAGAGGACTGCAGTGTGAGAATATGTTTATTTCTTGAACCCATTGTTAGCATTTCCCCCTTTTGTCTGTTAGATTTAGAATGGGAATAGTTGAGCTAAACAACACAGAACACTTAAGCACATCCTTACTTTTCTGATCACACACAAGAGATCTGTATGTATTCTTAAACTGCATGCTGACTCATTGTTCTGAATGTTTACTTATTGTTCTGAATGCATAATTGCTGGCCTGAATTTTAAGGTCAACTGAATAGTGTTTGTATCACAACATTTGCATTCTGATATGGCAATGAATTGCTAATATAAGGGAATATAAATTAGAGTGATTTTCCCCCACTCCCCCAAATATGTGCATTTTAAAACACTCTTTTGAATTGTCTGCATTTAAAACCCTTATGGAGCTCCCTTACATGTAGAAATCATTAGTTGTGTGGCAAAACTGTAAGGAAGCAACAGCAAACAGCATTTGTCTCTGCAGTAGACAGCATGTGACATTTTTTAATTTAAAATTCTCTTCATGCACTATCAGGCAAATTCACACATCATATTATTCAACATGACCTTACTGAAAGTTCTTTACATTACTTCTCAATCTCTGTTGTCTTTTTGTGGTGTTTGCACATGCATCTGTAAAACAGCACGTGTTCAGAAATATGTCTTTCTGTATTTTGAGATGACTGCTTGAATACTTAAGGGTGCTTAAAATTGTTGTTTTGGTCCAGCCCTCACTCAAGGAAAGGAAAGGCCTTTTTACTGATGGAGTCTGCTTTATGCCTGGAAATGCTCTTTTGAAAAGTGGTGTTTCATTCTTACTTGTTTAAAATAATGTGTTAATGTCTTGTTTTTACTGAATGAATGAGGAGAATGAGGTTGTACTCATCGGGTATTCGGGGGAGAGATTTGTGTACAACTTATGCCAGTAGGGAGGGCTAGGGTTACTTTTTTTTTATATAAATAAAAGACTGGGAAAAAAAAAAGAAAAAAAGATAAAATCTTCAACCTGAATCCTGAAATGTAAGACAGACTCAGGTTATCTCATGTCCCAAATCTTCATTATGAATATATAAGTGACTTTTGCAAAGTGTCGGAGAATTAACAGCAGTCTGCATTACAAATGTATAATTAAGATGTCAGTGAGGGGTTTTTTTCCCCTCCCATTGAACCCCCATGTTTACTTTTTCCTTGTTTTACAACCTGATTTGTATCTTTTGTCAGTTACATCCTTACTGCAGACAGCCTCTGGACCTGTGGAGTAGCTTTACTTAGTGCTAAATAACCTCTAACAAATATTTTTCTTGTGTGTTCTCTAAATTTCTCAACTAAGACTTTTTTTCCCCCTTACTTCTACCTATTTCAGAGGAAAATATGTGATTAAAGGTGCTGAATTTTGGTTGGTTTTTTGTTTGGTTGGTTGGGTTTTTGTTTGGGTTTTTTTGTTTGTTTTGTTTTGTTGAGGGTTTTTGTTGTTGTTTGTTTGTTTGTTTGTTTGGAGGGGGGGTCCTTTTCACAGAAAAGAATTCATTATCTCCTCTAAGTAAATAAAGAAAAGTTAAATTAGCTGCAGTTTGAGCAACTTTTTCAGTGTAAGTGTGGTCCATGCAGATCACCTTTTTCTTTCATAAGAGTACCATATAATGCTCTGGAATTAACTGCAAAGAAAGAAAAACGATAGTAAACTGTCTGAGTGTAACTCAGTATGATTAATTCAGGAACTGCACGAGTTGTTGTAGTACGGGCTTGTAATTTCTCAAGTGTGTGTTTCGTTACTTCCTACTCAAAGTTGTTTCAGCAATGCATGGATTTAGGTGGAGAAAATCTATTCTAAGTTCTTCTAAGTCTGCTGATGTGTACAGGCTTGTGCAGCTTTTTCATTGAATAAGGGTTCTTGGTGACTTAATCTAGACAAAACAAATAGATTTCTGTTTTCTGTTGTCTGCAATTCAGTTCCCTGTCTCTAAATATGATACCAGTCACTTTTCTGCTGACTTTGGGTTGCATTGGTGGATTACAGTTTAGTTAACTATCTGTGCAGTGGCACGCAGGACTGAACTCAGACCTGTAATATTTGTCATATGCATAATGCTATTATGAGAAGTTTATTACTAGTAATGGATTATTAATAATGCTTCAATAAAATGGGATTTCAGGCTAAGGAAAATGAGGGATTTCCTATGACTTCTGCTTTCTACAAGTGGATGGTGTTCCAAAAATAGTGTCAGCTAGATGCTGCTTACAGATGTATGTATGAGATGTACACATGAGATATGCAAACAGACTTCTACCAGCATTTTATAAGGCCATTCTTTGTTTTGCCTTCCTGTGTAATCAAAAACATTTGTGACAGCCTTGGTGGAAACTGACATTAAGCCACATGGCAGTAGATGTGGATCTATAGTAGAAGCAGTGTGCTCCAAGATGTAAAATGTGAGGAAACCTGCGAGACCTTGATTATTTATCTGAAGTTCTACATGACTGAGCTGCACTGTAGAGACAATACATGAAATGAGGATAAAGTGTTTGTTGGCTATTTTAGGGATCTGGACAGACTAGTTTAGCCCTGAACAACTGATTTCTAGGCTGAAGGAGAAATCTTCGCGCTAAGTTCTGCTATGTGTGCAAGAATAGAAAGATGATTTATTTACAAGGTCCTGCAACGACAGGACAAGGGGCAATGGGTTTAAACTGGCAGAGGGGAGATTTAGACTCGATGTTAGGAGGAAGTTCTTTACAGTGAGGGTGGTGAGGCACTGGAACAGGTTGCCCAGGGAGGTCATGGATGCTCCCTCCCTGGAGGTGTTCAAGGCCGGATTGGATGAGGCCTTGAGTGACCTGTACTAGTGGGAGGTGTCCCTGCCTATGGCAGGGGGTTGGAACTAGATGATCCTTGAGGTCCCTTCCAACCTTACCATTCTATGATTCTATGATTCTTACACTGTACAAGGAGGGTGCCTGGATGAGCCAGGTGTGTACAGTTTAGCCAATCCTGCCGTTCTGTGAGTTTGTCATATCACACAAGATGCATGACCTGGGCCAGATTAATGGGGGTGTGACTAAGAGATCTTTTTGTGGTGAGCATACATTTCAACTCTTTGTGGCTTAAGAGAAAGGAATTTTCCCTTTCTTGTGAAGATGCCAAGCAAATGCCCTAAAGTTTATGTGTAATCAAGTTAGATGCAGTTATTATTTTCTTTTTGTTTACTACAGAAGTGTACCTTGGGCGATTCTTATCTTATAAACCACCATTATTGAATTTGTAGCCACCTTAAACATATTTTGCAATGGGTGATTAGTGAGACATGGTGAAAATATTTGTGACTCTTTTCTAAATGTAAGCTTAAAAGGTTTCTGCTCACAGAAGCTTTTTGGTTTTCTTTGATCCTTGCTGTAAAATGTGTTGTGTGTACACTTGTCAGATGGAATTTCTGAGATGGGACTGAGTAACACTGAAATGGTATTGGAGAGGAAATTTAATTAGTAGGAATGTGCTACAGTGTCTGCAGTGGGTGAAAATATAAAAAGCTTCAGGAACAATTAGTAATTGCCTCTGATAGGATATGAGAAGCAGCAAAAAGGCTTGGTGGCAGACTCTTCTCTATTGTCTCTGCACTGTTTTATCCTGTTCTGAGATAAGCTAGAGGTAATATTTACTAATTAATCTTTCTGTTTAAATATTTCCAGTAATTAGAGAATTCTCCATGCTCTTTGAAGTTTTTCAGATAGTTAACTGTACTGATGGTTAAATATGATTCTGTATTAGCTTGGATCTGTGTTCCAACCACTGGTGTTTGTTAAAAGAGACTGAAGAACTCCTTTTTATTACATTACTCATCCCCATGCAACTACTTAACATATTAGATCAAATCACCTCTTAACCTTCTCTTTTCTAAGATAAATAGATTTAAATCCTGGAACCTCTCTCTAAGGCATGTTTACCAATCTTCTAATCAGTCTTATGGCTCTTTTCCAAACCTCTTCTTATTCCTCATCAGCTTTCTTTTCTTGGAATACTGAGGAAGGACATGGTCTTTTTTGATTGTATTCCTATAGCTGCCATCAGATACTAGTTTTCCCCTCTTGTTTCTGTTTTTGATCACAGTTTCATGTTGTAGTTGATGATATAAATGAATTGTCCAAAACTTTTTCAGCTGTTGCACCCCCTGATAATTACCTCATTTAAATTCTCTATCATAGCTTTTCCCCTGCCCTTGAACATGATTAAGCCCCAAGATTGCTCTTCATTGATCTTTATTGTTTCCTAAAGCTTTGTTTCACCTTTATCTTTCCTGATATTTTTTGGTTTTTCCCTCCCTTCAAGCCAACAATAAAAATACTAAAGACCACATTCACATGAACACTTTTGTAGACATATAACCCATTTTGCAGCAATTATACTTTAAAATTTGAGACTTTTCTACTTAAACACAATATAATAAATAAATGTGGCTTTTTGTTAGTCTAGTAGATAATAATGAAATTATAGTAGAACAATGTCTAATAAATATCAGTCAAGATCCATTTTCATAAGCTCTAACAGGAAGCAGGACACAGTCTCAAGCTGCACCAAGGGAAGTTTAGGCTCGAGGTGAGGAGAAAGTTCTTGACTGAGAGAGTCATTGACTGCTGGAATGGGCTGCCCAGGGAGGTGGTGGAGTCACCGTCCCTGGAGATGTTCAAGGCAGGTTTGGATGTGGCACTTGGTGCCATGGTCTAGTCTTGAGGTCTGTGGTAATGGGTTGGACTTGATCTTTGAGGTCTCTTCCAACCTTGGTGATACTGTGTGACACTGTGTGAAAGCAATTATACCACCCTTTAATTCTTCTAATTGTTTGTGACCAGTGCCATGCTAACAGTCTTAGGGATATATTATTCAACAATTCTCATTTATCCATTGAATCTTCAACATGTTTTTTCCCCTACTTCTAACTCTCTTAACATTTGATTGTCCCATTTGGTGTGTGGTGTAGCACATCTATGGCTGAGACATTTTTTGTAGGTAATGTCTACTAAGGCTACCACAGGAAAGGAAACGCATTTATACTAACCTTTTTTTTGGAATTTCTGGAAATAATGGCAAATTAGAGAATTCCTGAACTTTCAGTGGTCCTTTTTCCTTTCTGTATTTATTTTTGAGAACAGATTGATACTGATTTAATCCATCTCTTTCTCTTTGCTATACCTTTTATCTCTCAAGTTCAGCAAATTTTATTTCAAATGTTTTCCACTAACAGACCAATACAGTTGTAGTCAGAGTACTACCTCTTTCCAGTTTTCTGTATATGATAAACCAAGACGTAGTTCTATGCATTAATCAGTTCTTCTTTCCATTCTTTTATATGACAAAGTCAACTTCAGTTAAGGTCCTGGAAGTATATATCTTAGGATTTTTTGGAAGCATGTACTGCATACTTCAGAAAAAAAAGTATACAGCCTGTACTGAAGGACACTGACAACTGCATTTTCATAGAAGTTTTGCCCCTGTGACTGCTTCAACAGAACCCCTTGATGGTGATTGTTTACCATAACAGAAATTTAGGGACTGATGTAACAGCTCCTTCTAATAAGTGTTCTCTGCAGCACACCATGTGTACTATTTGTTTTCAGAGGGCTGTTCCAAACCCAGATAAAGCATAAAATGTAGGGGGTAAAAATCTGATACTGCCAGTTCCCGTAACTGTTGTTATTATCTTTTTACACATTTGTTTCAGCTGTGCTGAATCTCAGGCTTGTTGTCCCTTCTAGCTCAAATTCTCACAAATGTCCTTTTTACAGGGTTATGTCCCTGATATCAGTTTTCTTTTAAAATATTGAATTCCATGAGTTTTTCCAAGGCAGCAGTCTACAACAGAGACTTTACAAAATTATCTTCTATCACTTGTCATAAAAACTGAAATCTCACAGAAATTTTAGTTGTGCCAAAGACTGCACCACTCTGTGCAAGTCCTTTAGCACAAACTAACAGTTTTCCAATTAATTGTTAAATGCTGTTCTATGTTGTTCCTGTAACCTAGATAAAGAGATACAGTTGTACTCAAAATTAATATTCTAGTAAAATCTGCTCATTTCTGCAAAATTTTTGCTGTGAGGGAGGGTCCATCTGTACCTTTTTTTTTTTTTTCCCCTCTGTTCTTATTCTTCGCTGAAGGCACAAACAAATTTGTGCAGTGATAGTTGAGGAAAATAGCTGGTAGCTTGTAGTTTACATTTGTGGAAAAGATCCAAGCACAGAATGCTTGTGTGCTTAAAATCAAATGTAAAAACCTGTGTATTTTGAAGACTGTTAATAAATCAATGTATGCAAAATTTTGTTGTGCCAAGTAAGTTAAACAAAGTGTTTCTTGAGTTAAGGATTTACCTACTCTGGCCATCCTAATGGACCCACAGCATCACTTGAACAGAGGTTTTTGTAATAATGGATTCTCTCCCACCATACACTTTAGATAGATGGAAACAAATATTCTATTCTTTACCACAGAAACAAATTAAATACCAATTAACATTTCACTTCTGATTTATCTGCCAGCCTGTTGATATCCAGCCTGTAGAATATCCAAGTTCCTTTTATTTTTCACCTGTAGATAAGTAAGAAACATATGTAGAATCCACACTGGTTTTCATTTTACTCAATCATTTGTTCTTAAAAAAGATTTAAAAAGCTAATTCTATTTGAATCAGAAAAGTCTTTTCCATGAGGCTTAAATTTAATTAAGCAGCAATTATTTCATAACATGCTTGCAGATGTACATGATGTATCCTGTATTTCTTTCTTAGTTATATATAACATAACCACAAAGAAACAGTTTACAAAATGGAAATACCTCTGTCCACAGCTTTCTCCTCTATGTTGCTACTTTGAAGTCTTCTTGAATAGCCCAGCCAGATTTCCATTAATCTGTTTCTTCTCCCAGTTTATATACAGGTCCTAAATTAATTGCAATTTGTCTGCTGGTCTTGATTGAAGAATTTGTATCATTACATTTCACAGTCCAGAGAGTATGTAGGTTAACACAGATCTCCTTGTTTCATCTAAACGCATTTACTTGTAAATGAAAAAAATGTGAAGCCTGATGAAGTTGCTCATAGTTTTGTGTGTGAGTGACACTGACAGTGCCCAGTTTCCCTGAGGTGACTTATCACACAGAGGACAGATAAATGTATGGGCAGTATTTTGAAACAGACACCAAGACATCATTGTGACTTTGTGTAACAGAAACTCAGTGACAGGTTCTTAGTGCTGCTATGACATCAACAGAAATTTCTAGGAATGTTATGTAATGGGCTCCAGACTAACTAAATGATAGTGAAGTATTTTTCTGTGTATGTCAATACAGCATGATTAAAGGGAGATTTAATAATTTAGGATGTATGTTTGTGGTTTTCTAGGACTGTTAATGTAATTCCCCCCTTCCTCAGCACCTGGAGAGCATGGAAATGTATCAAATGAGGTAATGAAACACAAGGCCTCTTCTAAAGGTACCTGGGGCTTTTTCACATTCCAGCCAAGTGCATGTTCAATAAGCAACAGATGTAGATGATATCATCAAACGGGATGCTGATCGAGACTGAATGTTCATAGAACAGTTTATTGTTTCAGGGACATTTCTCCTGGTCTGTTATGCATCTCCTTTAAAAATGATAGTAGATATCTGGAGTTTTGTACCTTTTCACGACATAATATTGCAAGCACATCTATGGCAACTTTAAGTTGCCTTTATTTTCTCCTGAAAGTTTGCTTTTCATTGATTTCCAAATCTCCTAACGTTAAAGAGTTTATAGAATGTGTAGGTGCTTTTTATTTGAGGAGCTCTCTTAAATTCTGTGGTCACAAAGCCTGCATGACATAAGAGAATGAATTTTGAGACTGCAAAAATTGGTGTAGGTACTTTAATTGTGTGGCAGCTGAAGCCCTGGATCAGGTGTCTAAATAGACAGAATTGTTTTAAAACACTAAAGGAAAGGGTTCATAGCTTTTTATTTCCATGGAAACTGTGTCTGATGTTACATCTTTCCTTTCCCTTGCCTTTAATTACACTGTAGGCTTTTTCCTCCTTTCTTCCAGGTTTTCATTACAATCATGGGTAACTCTATGGTGAATTCTTATGCAATTAATAGCATAATGATAAACATCAGTAAATAAGTAAAGAATTAAAAGAAGAGTGACAAGCCAAATATGGCAGTTATCTACATGCTGCATTACATTGCAGCAGGTGAAGAATATAGCCATTGCATTTTTTAATTTCATCTCAACAAACCTCTCTGGAAGAAGAAGAGATAGTCTCTGACTACTGTTTAAAAACCAAAAAGCAAAAAAAAACAAACACCAAAAACAACAACAAAAAAGGGTTAGAGAAGCATAAAAGGACATGATTATAGTTAGATCAACAGAATTTATGTAGAAACCATAACCTTAACTGTAACACTAATGACCCTAACTCTAACCCCTATCCCTTAATCCTAACCCTAATCCTAACTCTAACTTTAACCCTAACCTCAGCCCCAGCCCCAGCCCCCTAACCTTAATACTAAGCCAAATGGTAGTGCTTGGAAGTGAATGGTTAGGGTTAGGGTTTAGGAGAATGCCTCTTCTGGAGGCAGGGAACTATTGATAAGACTGTGAAATGTTCATGTTATGGTGTGACCCTAAAAACAAATATTCAAGATGAGACCTGTTTCTGAATGAGATCTGAAGTGAACTGTCATCTTAGTGGCAGTGCAAAACTTTGGCTGAAATACCTTAGCTGGTAAAAGCAACAATATGGAAAGGGTTTTCTTAAGAANNNGCATGTGTTCCTGTGCAGCCTGCCCTGGGTGCTCCTGCTCTGGGGAAAGAAAAAAAAAAAAAGAAAAAAGAGAGAAATAGAGAAACAGTAGATTACTTGCCTAGACATAAGGAATACATGCTCCAAGAAATTGTGTTTGTTAGAATGGTCTGACCTCTTAACCTCAAAAAGAATTAAAGTATTGTTGAGGCTAGTAATTGCTAAATAGTTGGAAAAAGTTTCTAATGCTAAAGTGTTTCTGGATAATGAATTTGTTGGTGTGTATGTTTCATTAAGAATCAAGGCATGTCTAGCTCAGACATTTGAGCCGAGAACACAAACACAAACACCCTGCATTCCCAGGGCACAGTGACTAATACTTCCAGTGAGATCTCAACATTCCCTTTATAGATCAGGTGTTAATGTACACTGACATTCCAACTTGCAGCACTGAAAATTAATATCAATATGGTGGGCTAAATAAAGTATAACTCTGGAGCTGCAAATACTTTTGGGATGAAGGACAAGCATTTAAAAGCATTTCTATTAATGTTGAGTCAAAGTCTTTGATGCTAAAAATAAGAGATTAAAAACCTTGATGAGACTGGATATCCCTGTTTACATTTCATAGAATCAATTGGGTTGGAAGAGACCTTCAAGATCATCCAGTCCAACCTATCGCCCAGCCCTATACAATCAACTAGACCATGGCACTAAGTGCCTCATCCAGTCTTTTCTTGAACACCTCCAAGGTCAGCAACTCCACCACCTCCCTGGGCAGCCCGTTCCAATGGCAAATTTCTCACTCTGTGAAGAACTTCCTCCTAATATCCTGCCTATACCTCCCCTGGCACAACTCAAGTGAACCAACTTCCACACACTACAGTAGCAGAATTACAAAAGTGAACCCATAAAACTAGATAGTGGACAGCAAGTTTTATTCTAATTTCTCTCATTTACGACACTTCCACTGTAGTGTGTTCCTATGTATGTGTCTTAAACATCAATGATGTTCTACATTCCAATAATCTTTCTAAAGATTAGTTGATGGCAACATCTCTGAGTAGGTTGAGTGTAATTATTTGGTTTAATTCTTTAACATGGAAACTACTTGAAAACTTTGGTTTATCACAGTAGTATATATTGCTTATTAATAAGAGTGTAAACCATGCTGTGCTTCTGGTTCTCTCAGCTGTTTCCAAAGAAGTTTATCTTCAGAATCGGTCACAGGAAGTCTGTATTTTCAAAACAGGGAATAGCTATAATGTTCCTTGACTTGTTGAACACTTATTCAACCACTTCTAGTGTCTTCAGCAGAGCTGTTCCAGACTCCTGCAATGGTCAGTGCAAAACATGGCCCATTTTGCGCCAAGGAGAAGAAATCAGGATTGATGGTATCAGTAAGGAGTATAATTTGGCTGGTTTTGATTTCTCATCCATCTGGATTTGAGGAAGTAGACAGGTGATACCAACGGATCTTTCACTGCAACAACTTTTTTTTTTTTTTTTTCCACTGACATTGGCTTGTTGTGTGTGTGGGGAAATGTTCATGTAGCTATCAAACTTCGAATGTAGTGGAGCACTTTAGCACCTGAATTGTGGCAGCTGACAAGGTTATAAATCTGTTGAAAAACACTGCATTTTAGTTAATGTCAAGAATCCTATAACAATTGATACCAGGTGCCTGTATTGCCTTTCTGCATGTCCTTCCTTAGCACACCTCTGAAACAGAGAATTGGTCATTCTGTTCTATTTGCTTTTCATTGTCATCTTTAAAAAACTGAAATAGTTCCTCTTGTGAACAGCATCCCAGATATGGTAATTAACAGAATCATCTTCATTTTTTCCTCTTGCTCACCTCTGAGGTTTTCCTCCTATCTTTCTTTTTTTATTTTCCTGATTAAATTATTGACTTCCCCCCCCATTTTTTAATAAAGGAAGTTGCTGCAAGAGCTTCAGGATGAACGTGCATGGGAATTAGTGTAATTATTTTGGTGCACGCTCTCCTTTAAGTGTGCTAGCTGAAAGAAAAGAACCTTCTTGCTAGTTCCTCCACCTGTGTACTGACACACACCTTCTTGACAAGGAATTCCAACAATACATCTTCTTGGCATATAGTGTATTTACAGCAACAAACTAGGAGAGAAGCAAAGAATGACTCATCAACCAATTAGTAACTGAAACACCCCAAGGGTATAAAATGGGCCAGAGGTACCAGCCCAGGAAGCTGCATAAGCAGCCTTCTGAAACAATTACTTAGTGGTGCAGACACAATCCTCCATTTATTATGGAAGATCTTAATATATTTTCTTTTCAAAGTATTCATTTCATTTACTTGCACCTACTTAAAACAATGTGGAATTTTGTTATTGTTTGGGTTGGTTAGCTGCTTTTTGTGTGTGTGTTTTCCAACAGGCATTAAAAAATAAATCTGGTAAACCTGGACAGTAGCACAAGTCAGTTTGTGCCAGCTAAAGGAAATAGACCACATTCTTCTTTCACTTCCATCAATTTTAGGCAAGCTATGCCCATTTGTCCTATTTTCCTCTCTTACATTGAGGAAAGTTTGAAAGGTCTGTACTGAGCAAAATAAGTTTTTTCAAGCTAATAAACTTTGAGGAGAACAAAAGATTTTCTTGCACATGTGCACAAACACCCTAATATTGCCTCTTTGCTTACAAATAGATGATAGAAGAAAAGGCTGCTGCAGTATTTGAACAATGTGTTTTGTTCAGACTGATCAAAGCCACTATCTATCTGTACTGGCAAATTATCTTAATTGTAAAGCAAGGTAGAAATAAAGGGTCTCTTACCAAGCATAGCATTACTTTTAGTCAACTGAAATTGATGTTTCTGTATTTGTTTAATTAGGTACCTAATTCTAACAAATCAAGATCTAGCAACTTTCCTTGTGAATTTGTCACCTTCCCTGCTTCTTTCTTACAGCATTTTCTGATAAAGGCACAGTCTGGCATGAAACTTTGAAAAATGCCCTACTTGGAGGAACTTTTACATATTTCATTGTATTTTATATTTCATAGCACATTCCTGCTATGAGCTGAAGCTAGAAAACAAATGATGCTAATCCATTTAGGAATTTCTCTATAAACTTGGAAGTATGAATCTAATTCTTAAATTTCATTTTGCTTTTCTTGTTAGAACATTTACTTAAGCTTGTAGTGTTTTTATTTGTACAAGTCAATGAGGATTCGTTATCTTTCTTCCTCACAGCCCCACAGCTTAGCAGTTTGAAAGCCTTGGGGATGGACATGCTGCTGGGCTGCCCCAAGATATTGTTAGCATCATTGCTTAGATGGATTTCCTAAGTTCTTGGCACTCTTTCTAATTACCCAAACAACTGCCTCAAAAATAATCTGTGGATATTAACACAACCAAAATTGAATGTAAGTAAATTAAACATATATAGCATGAGAAACATTTGTAGATTAATTTGCAGAGTCTTGCACCCAACTGATACATTCTAGGTGTCACTTGTTCTATTTACAACATTCCGGTAACGTCTGTACTCAGATATTTTACCTAAACTAAACTATCTGTTCACAGAGAGCATATCTGCCATACCTATTAACTCCTTCAAGGATTTACAGTGCAGAGAGCATCCCAGAAAGACAAATGCCCACAGACATCTACGAAAAGGAAGCTTTTCTTTCTCCTAAAACTATGATCTCGCGTGTACAGGAAGAGAAGCAAGCCCCGCGGGCCGTGTCTGTGCGTGTAGCAGTGCCATCTAGTGAGCCGTGTCCTCACCGTGAGCAGACCCGCAGCAGCTCTGGGTGATTGCTATCCAACCCATTCGCTCCTCAGCTAGTCACGAGTCACCTATTGGGAAACATCACCACTTGGTGGGGTTTTCGTCATTTCCAGGTACTATTTTTCTAACAAATATTCGTTCGTGAGTATTGTATGTGCTTTTTAGGGTTCTACACGAGGTGAGTGTTTGGGCATTTTCAAAGCTAGTGTTTCTTGGTCACTTTTGCCTTGCCTTGTCCAGATTTGCTTTATTTTTGAAGTGCAGACAGATGTACTTCTTTCACTAAGTGCTGTTTCTCCAAAAGCTAAGCACATGAAGATTTTAAGCAAGCGTCTTTTTTGAAGTATGTTTCTTTTCTTATTCAAACTAAGAAAACATCAAATTACTTGAGTAAGATGACTGACACACAGAATAAAAAGAAATAATTAAGTGAATGGTTTGAAAGGCTTGAAACCAAAACCAAGCAATGAACTAACTGGACTTTGAGAGAGTGGGTGTCGAAGTCTGGTTTTGCCTTTGGTGGTCTGAATGCCATTAGATTTGAGGAAATCTGTGTTGGAACTTTTTATCTTTGGCTTGCTTTATAGACATCTTACTTTAGAGTGATCTTGTGCCCATGCATTTTTTTTCTGCTGTGTAGTAGGCCAGATTGTTCTCTGTGATCAGCCTTTTTATTCACTTCAGTGGAGTTTTTCTAGATTTAATCTCAACTGTGTTTGATAATCCATTCACTATATATGCTTACAGAAATTGCTCACGCTGAAGATGTAAATGGCACTTATAAGGTGTATTTCCTGTTACGTCAATTTTTATTTCTAGATTTCAAAGTGTCTTTTTATTCTGCAAGTTGCACAGTTGCTTACTCTTTATTCCCCATTACCTGCATTCAGTTTTACAGAAGCACAAGTATTCCAGGTTTTGAAGAGTTCACTTGCAGAGTTCTTGCAGCATGTCATTGTGAACAAAAGTAACCTTTGCAAAATGTTATGGCTTAGGAGAGAAATGCAACCATGCCAACAACAGGGTTGTAACAAGTTGCATGATTGTTGTATCTCTTCCATCTGCTGTGTTTACTGAATGCCTAATTTACCCCCCTGACAGAAGGCTGAAACCAATGGAGCTTGGCCTGATAACTGTTTGCAAAGGAATCTCCCCCCCCCCCCCTTGACACCTGAACTAAGCACAGGCCCCCTTGACTTTTCTTGTCACTCCAGGATTCTTGAAGAACCTGAAATCTCTCGATGTCTATGGCATTTTAGACATACATGTTCAGTGGAGAGGGGGAAAAAATAGGGACAACTTGTATGTTTGTTTTTAGTGATTGTAGGGTATGGTTTCATGGGGATCTTGGTAAGAGGATGTAACCCACTCGCTTTTGGGTGTATTCTGCTAAGATAAATCCGCATTGTTTTATGAATCCACAGATCCTGTGAGGTGGAAGTTCTCTCCCACGACCACTCTATCAAGTCAGACAAGATTCTGTTCATTCTTCCAATAAAACTATAAGACAATAGGTTTTGAAAAGTGATGCTGTCCAAGTAAGGATCTTGAAGACTAGCCTCTTGTTATTCTTTTTGCATTACAATTACTATTGATTCTGAGTCACAGTGATGTGACTCATCCTGAAAGTTAGATGTGTCCCCAAGATGTTGCTGCATCAGAGGCTTATATTGAAATTAGTTTTAGGGTTGCTTGGTTTTCAGGGGGTTTAATGGGAGTGATGTTTAGTTTGTTTTATTTTTCCTTTTCCTTCATAACAAAGGGAGAGGCAAGTAGTCAAAAATTAGTACGTCAGTATTTACAACAGAGGATTTGCCTCGTCTCTTATTTAAATACTTGAGTTGACACTTCAGCTGATATAGATGTTATCAGGTGTGATGCTGTAGTTATTAATGCTCACTTTCTTGTTTGGTTTTTTTTTTAATTTTTGAGTAAATACTTATTTACAGTATCTGGACATATAGATTAGATTTCAAAGCACGTTGTGTTAATATACTTCAGAGACTTCTACACCTGGTTTGGAAAGACTGGAAATGGTGGCAGAAAAAAGGTATTGTGGGAGATACCTATTTTAGTTTGTTTTTATAACATAGTTAATGTTTCTCTGTGATACTTTTCAAGAACTTAAATTAATAGTAGTAGTAATAATAATAATGTTGTTACTTTGTATTTCCTAATGTTTGTAATTGAGTAAAATGCTACATCAGCACAAAGTGAGTAAACAATGCCCGCCTTTCTATTTCCATTCACACTATTCGTGTTTATTTTATTAGGGATATCTCTAATGTGTTGATACCACTTGAATGTTTCATTTCTTAAGGGAAACACAGTTTTAGACCAAGGCGGCTCTGGAGCCTGCAAGCAGGAGGCGGAAGTGAGTGGGTTGCTATTGAGAAAAGCACTGCTGATTGACATGATATATTGGTTTAGAGTATATTAACTTATCTCACACTTTGAAGAGTCAAAATTAACTCAGGAACGTGTTTTAAATCCTAACACCTCAACAGATGGAAAGCTCCCTTCCTTCCTCCTCCCCCAAAATCACCTGGCAAAGAGCGAGCCAAGGCTAAAAAGGTGTTTTAGAGAATTTTAGTTCGTTCTGCAAATTATATTTTTACACTTCTCAGAATAGTCTGCAGCTTTCCACAAACCAGGATGTGTCTTTATAGCTTTTCTTGTTTCCTCATAAAAAAAAAAAAAATCAGGAGTAGAGTTTATTTTAATTACAGTGCGTACAGTATGTCATGGTCTAGTGCGTCAAGCATTGCTATTTTGTGTCTGTGCTTAATTCCAACTTTAGACGGACATACATCATAACTGTAAACACCTGCCTGGCTTCATTAAGGATAGTAAAAATATCCTTTTGTGGGAGGATCATAAGCTGTGTTTTAGTCAGTTTGTGTGTGATCTCTGACAAGAACATACCGTGCTTCATCTTTCTCTCTCTGTATTCTCCTTCAGATGAGAAATCTGCTATCTGCCTCTGTCCTTGGCCCCAGTGTGTGTGCACGCACAGAGTACTCCAGCAGTAGCTACACCGAGTAATTTAAAACAATTTTGCAAGTCAGAAGTTTTATAGAGAAATGAAACTAAAATGTGAAACACTGCAAGATTAACTTAAGGCCTTCATATATACAAACAGCTTAGAGGTAGCTTGTAATAATTATATTGCTGCCATGTGTGTAAGGAAGATTAATTAAATGAAAAATTGCTCGGGAAGTTCTGATTTCACTTAAAAAAACCAAACCTATATTAATTTAGTGGTTAAGAAGTTTCCTCATAGGGATCCAAACACAAGCAATGGCAAACAGTTCTATCATCTGTCAAACCAAGTATCACATCAAATTAAAAAATAGCAGTGTGGAAAAGGAAACTACGAAAACCAAATTCTGCTTTAAGACATCACAGAAATAGGAATTTTATTTTTTTTTTAATTAAAGCTGAGGACTGCTAGTCAGATTATAAAAAATCTTTGCATGTTTTGAAGTGATTTGTTTATTTGTTTAATAATATTTTCCAGAATACTTCCCATCTATTGCAGTCATTCAAAAAGAAACAAACTGAGGCAAAAATAGACCAAGGGCTCCTCCTTCTCTTTGCTTTCAAGGGAACATGAGCATGGTTCATCTTCTGTAATTCAGGGGCTGATGTAGTATTCTGGCTTTCTTCTAGCCCACACTTTTCTCTCCTTGAAGCTGAAAGAAATATACTCAGCCTGCAGTAGAATAATCTCAACACTCCTGGCTCTTTAATTACTAAACTAATGAACTACCGAGAGTTAAGTTTAAAAATAAGTAAGGAGATTGACCAAACCAAAAAATTATCATTTGGATTCTTCTGTGTTTTTTTTAAACACATTTAGTACTGATAATTCAGCTTGTCCTGAAGCTCCTAAAGTTGCTTATCAGCTTTTGTGCGGTCTTGGTCACGTAGGTCTTTGTTTCTAGCTTGCATCTCCACCTACTCAGGATACTGTTCCTGCTGCTAGAAAAGTCATAGCCCCTACTGATTTCTACAGAACAACCCTGAACATTTGAAATAGGATGACGTGGATGCTTGTAAGAGATGTATTGGCATAGCAGATGTGATAATTGGTATACACAGACTCTCAGCATCTCTGTCTTCCACTTGCTCCCTTCTAGAAGGGCATTAGAATCTTTCTGAAGTCTCAGCCACAAACAAAGCAGCACAGTGGTGAATACTTTAATTTTCCAAATTACATGGCTATTGTAATATAAATTCTAAACTGCTTTGAAATTTGGTCAACATCTTGCATTTTCTGTGAGCAGTATAATTACTATCTTTGAAATCTCATTGTATTTAATCTGCAGTATTACTGTGCTAGTATGCAGCTCTGGGAATTCTGCAGCATTTAAACTCCACCATTGCATAGCTTTTCTGGCAGGGAATTTCATGGTATGTGACAGATCAGAAGTTAGCTTTGGGCAGAGCATGAGGGTTTTTGTTGTTGTTCTACTTTTAAGTACTTCTTTGTGTGTGTGTGTGTATCTGTGTATATGAGCTTTATCAAAAAGTTTATATAGAGAGATACATTACTATATAATGAACCCAAATTAGAAACCCTTCTTCTGAAATGTAGCACTTGCAGATAGACCCTAAGAAAGTAGATGACCCGTGAGGAGTCCTATTCCAGCAGTGTACAGGTTGGGTCATGTCTTCTCCTGTATCACTATGTTTCCTGTTCAGAAAGCTAGCACATGTCCTTCTGTCCTATACATTAACAACTTCACACATTGTAGTGGAGATGGATTTTTTTTTTTTTTTTTTAGATATTTCTCCTCCTTGGGAATATCTGAAGTGTTCCATTAGATTTCTGCATAAAAAACAACTTCTGAGCTATCCACTTCTCTCCCGAATTATCACTTGATTGCTATCACCTTCAACTGCAATAATACCTGTAACTAAGCTGAAGATGCTATTACATTGTTGCTGCATTCACTTACAAATGAACCAGTGCAGAATGGTTCCCCAACAAAAATTGAGACATTTAACACAGGAACATTCATTGGTACTTTCACTGACAATGAAATGGAAGGACTAATAGAATTCTATGACTTAATTGTCCTGCCACTTACATTTCCTTTTTATAAATAAAATTCCACAAGAAAAGATGAAGGAGGTATTCTCATGAGCACACACAATTTACAAAATTCATTGGTAACTCAGTGTGCTAGTAATGAGTTCTTCACTTTGTCTGTGGTGACATTGCACACGCATATCTATAGAGATATGATACTTGATTATTAGTTTCATAGATGAAATATAACAGTTGCTTGTTTTAAATAACAGTAATCCCTCAGGAGTGTAAAACATAGTAGGCCCTCTAAGTCTCAAAAAAATGTTAAATAAAATCAGGGCTGACTGAAAGACTTTACAAACAGTCTGGTGGCCCATTTGACGCAGGCAGCAGTAGTACTGGAAGATTTACTTAGCTGTTTTTTCAGGGAGTGGCAGATAGGTATGGCTCATAGGGAATTATGTTGAGTGAATTTACACCAAGAAAAGTCCTTGTGCTTTGAAAAGGAACCTGAAGACTTTCTGAGACCTTTTCAGGTCTGTAGGTAAATAACCAAGGCTCTTTAGGCTCTTTTTTTTCCTTCTTTTTCTTCAAAGAAGTTTTTGATTTGTTTGTTTGGTGTGTTGTGGGGTGGGGTTTTTTGTTTGTTTGTTTTGTTTGGCTTTTTGTTGTTTTTTTGTTTCCATTGTGTCAAAAGATGCCCTTAGGCTGATATATAGTAGCAATATTCAGTATTAGGTTAATATTGAATTAATATTCTAGGGCCTAAGCTGCTTCAGTTCTTGTTGAAGCTAACAAGAAATGAGAGCACTCCGTTTTTTATAGGACCTGTCTTTTACTTATTTCAACATCCTTTGCTTAGTCCTCATTCACTTTATAATGTTAGTCATACTCTTAAATTTATGCTTATAATACTGTTGATTTCCACCTCAGCCTCTCTTTTCAGGCTGCCAGTTAAACACTGGAGGATAAATAAACTTTGTCTTCAGCATCCAGTCAGTAAATCTATAAAATCAAAGAAATAAAAAGAGAGCTCTAGGGACATATTCTGTGTTCTAGGTATCTAATCCTAATTTTTCCTTGAGGGCTAAAACCACTGAAGTCCTATCAAAATGTGTTTTCTTTCTTACCTTTGTACACTGTTAAATGCCTTCTGGGAGCAGGAAGAACCACGAAGACCTGAAAAATGGAGTTAGCTGTCGTGTTTGATTTAGTTTGTGATTAGCAGCTTAGTTGACGTGGGGAGTTCCAGTAACAAGAAACATGATTTCAGACCACATGGCAACCGGTTCTCAATAACCGGGTATCTCTAGAAGGCAGAAGAAAGATGAGATGGTAAGATGTTACAGGGGGGTTTCTTGCAGTGGTACTTTGAGACAAAATAAAATAGGTGATGATTCTTGGTCTCTTACTGCTGAGTGAGATGTTCTTTGTGCAGCTTGTTATGCTTTAGGCTGGATGTCAGTAGCCTCTCACAAAACTCTAGTTTATGAGCTGTGTGTGTTTTGTTTTGGGGGTATGTTTTAGTTTGTTGGGACGAAAGGGGTGGGGATGAGGATCGTTGATTGTTTAATTTGGTTTGGCTTTGTCCAAGTCATGTATAGGTTCTGTGTTACTTTCTCTTATTTTTTACATCAGAAACAAACCAGAAAAGGTAATCAGAGGTCTGGAGCACCTCCCCTAGGGGGACAGGCTGTGAGAGTTGGGCTATTCAGCCTGGAGAAGAGAAGGTTCCAGGGAGACCTTATAGCAGCCTTCTAGTACCTGAAGGGGACCTAGAAGAAAGCTGCAGAGGGACTTTTTACAAGGGCTTGTTGGGATATGATGAAGGGCAATGGTTTTAAGCTGAAAGATGAGAGATTTAGACAGGATACTAGGAAGAAATTCTTTATACTGAAAGTGGTGAGACACTGGAACAGGTTGCCCTCAGATGTGGATGCCCTCTCCCTGGAGGCCGGACAAGGCCTTGAGTGACTTGGGCTAGTGGAAAGGGACCTTCCCATGGCAGGGGCAGAGGAGGGTAGGGTTGGAAGGGGTGATGGTTGGAACTAGATGATCTTTAAGGTCTTTTCCAAACCATTCTTTGATTCAATTATGAAAGATAGAGTAATTCAATAGTGAAAGATAACATGCAATTGCTGTTAACAGTATGTTCCTTGATGCAAGATTTTTGATTCTTTCTAATTTAACATCTAAACCTTGAATGAGATTTATTCCTTGTAAGCTACCTGCAAATCCTGAGCTGTTAAGCTGAACTAATAAAATGCCCTTATATTAAAATTTCTTTCTTAAGGCTATTAAAGCTATGTGGCAAGTACATTGTTTTTGTACTGAATTATTTTACTTCTTGTGTTAGGTGGTTTAGTATTTTAACACCAGTCCTTTGTGGCAATTGATTTCTCTAAAGCGAATTCCTTTAATTATTGTTTTACAGTTCATAAACAGAATTTAGCAATAATACAGCACTCCACTGTAAGAATGTCACATAGCATCTTCTCTCTCCTTTTAGATTGTAGTATATTTTGCTCATTGTTTGTAGCTACTTTGTTTTGTTAAAATGTCTTCTTTTGTTTTTGCCTTCCCTTTTTTAGATTCTGGAAACAAACATTTAAGGTATGAGGGCAAGCTTGAGCAAGTTTATTCATATTTAACAATACTTTTTCATACTACTATTGTTCTACATTAAAAAAAAAATTACAAACATTTTCTGTATATGAAATAATCTTGCCAAAATGGAACACTATAATTGTAAATGGATTTTTCAGTGCCAGGAGTGTAGCCAAAGCATAAGGGGAAAATTTCAGTAAAGTTTATTCAGAGGCTGAAGAAAAACATTCTCAAACTATTATTGCACTGAAAATGAGAAGATAATTCTGTTGTCCTGCCCAGTCTCAGGTAGTGTGCTGTGTTTGGCAGAGGAAAGCAATGACTTTGCTCTTCACTTATGCTAATGTAACTGAGATTTTTTTTCTGTGAAGTGTCTCTGTCTTTGAGAAATAATTTACATTATGATAACAATTATAAATGTTTTGCTTGTCATTTGGTGTTGAAAGCAGTTTGTCTAGGATTTTGGTTACAGTAAAGAGCACTTAACCCTAGAGGGTTAAATTGCATCTTTTAAGAGAAATTACATTAAGGGAAAGTGGAAGATGAATTGAAGATGGTCTCTGAATTATGTTCTGTGGTTTTGGAACTCAAGTCTTACCTTTTTCCATGTGAGTTGTCTTGTTGCACTGCAATCAAAGCGGGATAAGGAATGCAGCTTTGGCTGATTCTTGACAGGCTTAGCTTGGATGTGGCAGGCCCAGGGGCTCTCTGGGCTCCTGGCATCAGGGAGACACTGCTGTCTGTGATACAGGCACCTGTGTTGCTCTCCAGGTAGATACCCAGTAGACCCCCAAGTCTAGAACCTTCAGTTTACACAAAGTAGCTGGTCTTTCAGCAAGCTGGAAAATGACATACGTGATAAAAAGAACTACAAACTGATGTTTAGTTTTTCTTTTTCCATTAAAAAAAAAAAAGCTATATGAATGTAAGCTTTCCCCCATATTATCAGAAAATAATAATAATTTCCCCGATTTCCCCCATAATATCAGAAAAAATTAGCTTAGCACAATTCCTTGAAAAGTCCACATACCATTTTAAAGCTGAATTTCAGAGCAGTTTGTGATAGTAAGGAGATGGCGTTACAGATGGCACTTCTTTTGCTCTTCTACATGTACTCTGGTTACTATAACAGATGAGAGCTTCGGGTTTTAATGAAGTGAATGACATTAGTAACTACCCCATGACTAGTTCAAAGTAAATCAACATAGTCTGGAAAAAAAAAAATAAATTAATCAGACATGGTTGTCTTCTGTAAATCACCTAATGCCACCTACCTCAGATTGGTGTTTCAGGAACCATTAGCAAGGATGTTTTGCTGTGTGACATGGCACAGTGATGGCAGATAAGTTCAATTGGTGCTTTTCCCAGTAGACAAGATATTCTAATTATTTTTAAGGAATAGAAAAGCAGTGTACAATAAAGAATCGTAAGAAAGATCTCTTGACTTCCTCTCTTCCCAGCACAGGTGTTCAAGGCCAGCTTGGATGAGGCCTTGAGTGACCCGTTCTAGTGGAAGGTGTCCCTGCCTATGGCAGGGGGTTGGCACTAGATGATGTTTGAGGTCCCTTCCAACCTTACCGTTCTATGATTCTATGCCATTCTACACATACAAAGATATATAGCTCATAACTGTATCTTAAAAAATACAGAGGGAAAACACAGGTCTGTAAAACCTGATTAAATCCAATTCTGAAGTATGAAAAAAGGCTTCTATTTATAAAGAGAAAAATTCTCTATTAAAAGGAAAATTTCACCTTTCAAACAAATGGTGTTTTTTGAGGATTTCTGAAAGTCTTAATTTAGAAGGATATTTTTTATGATGCTTGACTTCAGCAGGTATGAAAATTAGTATCTATTGAATAGAAATATTTACCGCGTGACTTATATTCTACTGTTTAAATATAAATTTAGAAAATGTATTACTGATCTGTTATTTAGTGCAGTTGCATTTCCATGAAGGCATGGTTGTCCCTAAGAAGGTTAACTGCTGAAATCTAACATCACAGTACAAGGAGTTTGACTGAAATTTGGTATTCAAGAGGTATATCCTCTGTCCATTAGCTACTTGCTCTCTCCTGATAATTTTCTGCTTTCCCTCCATCTATGAGACTATCATCTAGAAAACCTTTCAGGTTACATTGTCAATGATTAAGTGATTGGTTTAAGGGGATCTTTCAGGGAGTTGTTTTGGCAAGGTCGTTAACCACAAGTTCACATTAACTTTTACATTTGTAAAAGACAAAAACATTAAAAGCAGCAGCTGCAAACTGTGGTGGCAAGGACTCCTTAAGCTGAGTTGATTGCCAGAGTCCAAGTATACATAGCTGTGGACATAAAAAGCTATGCGAAATTCTGTAGGGGCTGGGAAGCTCCTGCTAGACTGCACATGCAGCTGTATGTAAAAGCATGAAAATGAAAAAAAAATGATGAATGCAGTCCTCATATTCAAATAAAGGGTGGGCTTGTCCCACTAGCCAGGAGCATGAATCGCTCCCTCTTTCATTTTCCAAATAGGTTACAACCTATGTGTTCTTGCTACCTCCTTTCCCCATCTCCTTTCTGCAGATGAGCTTTCCCTCTCTCCACCCTTCTTTCTTTTGTGTTTGCTTGCAGGTTTGTTGTTTGGGGTTGGTTTGAGACTAGCTTCCTGGCAGCAGTTGATAAAACAACTGTTTTCCCTAATGGTGCTGTGGTTTGCAGATACTCTTTTACCAGATAGGACCAAAAGAATTTCTCTATACTTGTACTGGTTTATTTCAAGGCAAAATCTGAATGTTTAATTCTTAAGAGAAACTTCCATCCCCTATAAAACTTTCCTGAAGCTTCATGTTTTCATTCTGCTTTAACACATACTAAATCTCCAGAAGAGTGAACAGTGGCAGCTTTAACCAGAAAAAAAAAAAACCCAAAACATCATGACGCAGCCACTACATCATTTATCATCATATTTTGGCTCCAAGATATTTTCCATGGTTTGTTCATTTTCAGAACTTAAAATTCCTCCTACGCTTCAGAAACACATTTTAAGGTGATGCTGTATGCTCAGGCTCCATTTCCAGCTTAAGAGAAAGGTGCAAGCAAATGCTGAAGCTTTGGCAACCGATATGGAGATACTTACTACAGTAGAAACTACAGGCTGAAATCTACTCAGATTCTTGGAAATGAGATAAATTCAACATGATTGAATCTCATACTTTTTCCCATAAGAGGGAAAGAGATACTATAGTTGTTACTGTAAAACCTAGTAGTAAGATTCAGAACTAGGAAATGTGAATCCATCTCTGTGTGATAAACTTCTCACCAGCTCCATCTGAAGGTATGAGAAAGAACTCCAGGAGCTTTATTTTGCACACATGTTTGTGAGAAGTGTAGCAAAGGGGAAAGAGGAAACTAGGTTTAAATAAAAACAGCCTCATTTTGAGATTTATTCAGTAGCTTTGTAGAACTAACTGGGCCTGGAAAAAGGTGCCAGTGAACAAGATTCCCTTTATCTTTAAAGAAGCATTTGTAAAGCATTTTCACATTTTGACCACTTTATGAGCAAAGAATCCTCTGCGTTGAACCCAGCAGAAGAATATTTGAAGCAATGTGAGATGGAGAATTCTCTTGGTTTGTTCACTGATATGAGTTGTATCCTGATTCATACTATCTTGGGAGCTGACTCTCACTCCTTCACTTAGTACAGTACACAGAAAAAAAACATGGAAAGGAAGAACTATCTCCCTGACTTCATAGGATGCTATAAAAATGTGCATTGGAGAGTATCTGGGATTGCATTTTTGACTCCTGAACCTTCTCTAACACCCAGACCTGTTAAATCTGTGGTGAAAATTTGAGGCAGTGTAGGCTGGGACTTGTCTCTCCTCTCTCTTCAGAAAAGCAGGAAGAGAGAATGATTGTTTGGGGATTCTTGTGCAGTGGCAGAACCCTTCTTACACCACAATAAACTAAACCTTGGATCTATACTTAGATTGGGAAAAAGGATCAGATAGCCATTGTGATGGTTTGGGAGTTCCCTGCCCCTGCCACCCCACCCCAACCCCCCCTTTGTAAAATCACCCGGGCTAGACTCAGCCAGCTGGAAGTTAAGGACTGAAGCTCTATTTACAGCTCAGCACAACATACAAGCAGAGATACACACTATGTATAGAAATGTTTGCAGAAATGTACAAGTTAAAGGTAATACAGAAACACAACTCCCCTCCCAGAAATCAGAGACCCCAGGAGGGGCTCCCAACCACCCTTCCACCTTCTCCCCACCCCTATACTTTACCCCAAGCTTTGCCTTACGCGCAAGGTGAGTTTGGAGGATCGGCCAGGGGGGTTAGAAGAAAAGTGGTTATAGTTAAGTTACTCAGCAGAGATGAGAAAAGCCCAGAAGCTAGACAGCCAAAGAGTGTCTGCAAGCCTGAGTGTCTTGTCTTTGCTTTGTATTCTTAAACATCTCAGCAAAGCCTATGAGTGAAGCAGACATCACCACTGTTTTCCTTTCACAGCCTGTAATATAATTTTCTCCATTAAAATATTCCAATTAGCATCAAACCAGCACAGCCATGAACTACATTTCTGCCTTCATTCTTCAGTCTGCATAGGCTGGCAGAAGAAATTTGAGTCTTTAATGCTAAGTTTGCAGCTGGAAGTTTAAACTCTTGAGTACTGGGCTGCAACTCATCTTGTCTCATGTTCTATCTCTCTCTGCCTCTGGCACATGCTAGATAATCACCTCACCTGCCTTAAGACCCACTTTATGATCAAGGTTATCTGCACTAACTTGTGATCAATAAATTGGCAGTCATTCTAGCCATTTGGGTATATCAGTTTGGATATTACATTATTATTTCTTTTGATGGTTGGGTATATATACAAGATCGTAAAGCACAGTACCGAGTTCCATAGTAACCGCAGGCTCTCAGAGAATTTTGTAATTGCAAACTAAAAGAATTGCAAGTTACAAAGTCATAATTCATTATTGCAAATTAACCCTAAATTTGCTACAACTTGGATAATTTCACAGCCACCACATTATTTTCTGGTTAATTTAAAATTTTATCTTGGTAGTCTTTGGGAGAGAAGTATGCAAGTTTTGTCTAGAAACCATGATATAGATTTATAGCTCAGCTTTTTTTTTTTTTTCCCCCCCCCTCTCTTGCTTTGGATCTCAGCTGGACTGCAAATTAAACAATTGAGACTTTGCATGCAAAACTACCTCTTTACTGGCATCTCCTAGAAATTGAACAGCATGCATATTTTTGAAAGGCCTCACTCTAATCTCACACAAAATCACTGTAAATCACTCGTGATTCAGTGAGCTTCTTCACTGTCATGCATACAGAAAGTCCCTGGTGTACTGAGACAGCCACCTGTCATGCTAAAGAGCTTTGTTTCACTCTTCCCCCTCCTCTTTCTTTCACTCTGTTTAATTACTTTGTTTCTCATTAAAATAGAAATTAAAAAAAAAGGCAAACAAAACAACTACAACAAAAACCCCAAAAACCCAACCAACCAAAAAACCCCCCAATGAAACAACAACCAACCAGCCAAAAAACCTCACTTATTGTGTATAATATTTAGCAAAATATCATCTTCATTTCCTGGCTTAGGTACAACGACAGTAAGAATGACAAACCATTGGTTAATAACATGAAAAATAAAATTTATACTAACAGCCATTGAATTATTGGTAGGGTTTGTTAATGAAATCCTGGTCAATCCCCAGTCCTGCCTTGTTACATTGGAGGACAATTCTTTGTGTCTCCTGCGTAAAACTGTACCTGCATAGAAAAAGCTGTGTGGAAAGTGTGTTCTTTAAAATGCCTGGATGTAAGGTCTGCAGAAAGTGAAAATATACAAAATAAATAAGAAACATAAAACCACTTCACCTCCAAGATCCTTATGAAATATTATGGACAGAGATTATCAAACTGATTTTAATAGTGAGTAATAGCCTTGGGATCATTCTAATTGATTAAGGATGACTTCCACATTAGAGATTTTAAAAGTGAATTCATTGTTTACCTTCAGAGTCTGTGTATGAGACACCATAGATGCTAACACAGAAGCCTAGGAAGCATGGATTTGTTCACATGTTCTTATCCTTCCCTAGAAGCTAGTGGTCTCGCTTCTCTCAGTGCTTGTTGAAGCAGTCATAGTGAGGTCACTGAGATGGAATCCTGTTACTAGTAGAACAAGAAGTAAGGGAGAGAACACTATCTCCAGATTGAAGCCTCATTGACTCAGCTCTTTGCCTGACAATCTCAACATTTGCTTCATTTTGTGCAAATAAAAGAGGTGCAAAGGTGTGGATGAGCAGAGCTTCAGACTTTTCAAAGACCTTCATTGTAGCTGAAAACTCAAGTTTATCTTTGGCTTCTATTTGATTTTAGGAAGACTGCTGCATGCTCCTTTCAGTATCTTGTTACTGAGCCAGTCCAATCGACTCACATGTGCATTAACCTGCTGCTTCCCATCTACAGGATGGCAGAGAGAGAGATTCCCTATCACAAAACTATTGTAAAACCAAATTACAAGAAAAGGATCAGCTTCAGCATTCAACAGAAGATGCACTTTTGGTAATTCAGGCAGGGCTGTGTGGTAGGTTATATCATAACATCCAAACACCCTTGTCATGAAACCACATTGAGGCTAAGACACAGTTTTCTTGAAATAAAAAAATTGTTAACATATTCAGCTGAACTTACTTGGAGCACTGTGGATGCTTGTCAAATTCTGCCTTCTCTTCATGGGTTCAGTTCTAAATAAATACATGCGGTATAAGAAAAGATGCATCACTAAACCCCATAATTTCCATAGTGATTTGTTGTTTCCTCAATACCTGTGAAGTTTTAAGAATCAAAACTGATAACTGAAACTGTTGTCTTTTAAATTTTCCTCCTCCCCCAAGTCCTTCCTTTAAGAATAATATTATGGCTAAAATTTCATTATATTTACTAACACTTTATGTTTATTAAACTGTGATAGAATGTTTTTGATTTTCAGAAAATCTCTGGAGAAAAGGGAAAGAACAAAGTAGTCTAAATAAAAGTTGAGGAAGGAGAATATTTAACATTGTGTATTGGTTAAAATATCAAGAAAAAAAAATGTTCTGAATTGAAAACTATCTCTGAGTCTCATTAAAACCTTAACTGCTTTAGGCTTTCCCTTCTCTCACCTGCCACCCACTGATGACCTATGAGTCACCAACTATTCCAACTTCATCTGAAATCTTTATTAAATTATTTTAAACCCCAAAGCCCTGTGAGATAGGAATAAACAAGAGATCTGCTTTTATACTTTCAAATTATAACATTATCTGTAAATAACAGAAATTACAGTTCTCCATGCATGTGTCTACATGTATAGATGTATTAACAGCTACAGTATGCATAATCGCTTAAAGAGCAAATGATGAAAAATGATGACGTTTAAGCTCATTACAGCGCACTGATCATAAACCAGCCCTTTCAGAAAATAATTACAGGACTTCCAGATTTACTCAGGGCATCAGCTTCTGGGCAGCAAACAAAATGTGAATCAGGAAACATGTTTCTTTCCAACTGCGGGTTGGTTTTGGGGGTTTTTTGGCTGGTTGATACAACTCAAAATGGCCATTGATTTAAAATTGGTTTTATTCAGTAACAGACAATTATACTTCGGTGATTCTTTTGTCAATCTTTGTTAACAAGAACTTGGCCTTAGTTATTGCTAAGAGGTTTCTCAACAATTACACGTGCAAGTAACTACCTGCTGTTTGTCTCACCAAGGCACAGATAACATCTCTGTAAATAATTGGAAGTTAAAAAAAAAAAAAAAAGGACAAAAAGAAAACACCATGAGATACACCACTACCCAAGGGAGATGTATGTAAGTCCACACTCCTTCCACATGTACTCTGCACAACAATTTGAGTAAGAGGAGGCTGAGGGGAGACCTCATTGCTGTCTACAATTACCTGAAGGGAAGTTATGGAGATGCTGCTGCTGTTCTCTTCTCACAAGTAATTGGAGACAGAGCAAGGGGGAATGGCCTCAAGTTGAGGCTGGGTAGGTTTAGATCGGACATTAGGCAAAAGTTTTTCATGGAGAGAGTGGTCAGGCACCAGAATGAGCTGCCCAGGGAGATGGTGGAGTCACCCACCTTGGATGTGTTTAAGGGTCATTTGGATGTGGTGCTTAGGGATATGGTTTAAAGTGAATCTTTGTAGAGTAGGGTTCTAGGTTGGACTTGGTGATCCTGAGGGGCTTTGCCAACCTGCATATTTCTGTCATTCCTAGTGCATGGTATAGGGGTCTCCTCATCCATCATTTCAGATTTTACTAATTTCCCTAATATTATTAATTCTTCTTGTATATCATCTAGGAAGCAATTTTGCTATACTTTTATTACCCTACCATGTAGCAAGGTATCAAAAAGGTAAAGGATGCGTTGTGCTTTATAAAGAGCTGACAGAATGAAGGTCTCAAATTGGAGAGGAAACATAATTACGTTTGGAGAGAGAGATACAGAAAGAAATTACAAAGCAAATACAAAATCTATTGTGACCCCCTTTGAATTTTCCCCCAACCCAAAACTAAATCTCTAATCCCCAATGCTCCAGTCCTCCCCAGCACCTCTGCTATCCATAGGCCTGAACAGGATCCTGTGGAGGCCCCGAACCAGGCCTACTCCTTACATGTTTGTCCTGATAAAGCAGCTCCCACTCAACACAGGGCTGGAGGGGGAGGAAAGGAGAGTGAGCTGGCCTCACCATAAGCTTGTAAAGAGATAGCAGAATTATTGGATTGAATAACAATTTTCTAGTCCTTAGAGGATATTTAACCCTATAGTCCCCAACCTAGGACAGGATGCAATATTGCCTTCAAGTTGCACTGCAAGTTTGTGATGGAACACAAAGCATCCAATAAGCAAGAGCGAAGTGGCCGATGCTTTGCAGCATGCACAGAGTGATGTGAGGCAGAGTGTCACAGAGGGGTTTAAGCTTTTCTAAGGTGAAGTGTTTCCTGAAGTTCAAGCATATGAATAATCTTACAGAAATTATTTGAGATTTGTTAAGTTTCTTTGAAGCATGTGACTAATAACTCTCCTAGGTCAGGACATTAATCATGTCTGAATGTCTTCATCAGTAGGTGTGGTGATCATTCAGGCACGGTCACTTTGTAAATATGTTTTTATAACTCCTTTAGAATACAGATATGTCACTGATGACTCATGTGATGGAAAGTTGAGAAGATCAGTGCTAGCACCAAAATATAACCTTTTTGCTGCATGAACTAGACACACAGACATACCAGTATAACTTCTCTCTCTCGCTTATTCTGAAATGGAATTGTTATCATATGCATTTCATTTTTTAGTCTTTTTTTTTTTTCCTCATAATTAAGCAGACCCAAAAGTGATTCAGCTTTGCTTTTTAACATAACCTTTACTCAGGAAAACTCTCCTCCCCAGTCAGCTGTTAAGGCTGATGTCAGTATGTTAAGATAAGCCACCCATTGTGAGGTTTTTTTAATCTTTGTGCTTCTTTTCCAATCTAGCTTCCTCTCTATAGTCTTCATATATTTATATACCTCCTCCTCACTTGTTTTGGTGTTAAACTTCTGTTTTATAGTCTATGTTAGTTTTGTTGCCTTTTAACATACATAGACAGTTGGCCATTTCTCTCTCCTTTGTTTTCTTCCCACTGGACCTATTTTCTCCTTGCCTTTTGCAGAAAAGAAAATATATCACATCCATATGTAGAAATCCTCAGAGACTTCATGCTTATTTCTGGGTCCCATTACAGAATCTCTGCCCCAAACCTATTTTGCATTTTATCATGTTTGCTGCTTACGCTAAAAGCTAAAGAAATTTAAAATGTGTCTGTCATAATAATATTTTCATGTTATTATCTTGAGAGTAGTTGGTTATCCCAATCCTGAGAGTAGTTAGTTTGATAAAGCTTGGTGCTGGTCTTTTTGTTTTGTTGTTTTTTTGGGTTTAGATTTCTTTGTCTGTGTGTTTTTTGTGTGTATTTTTGTTTGGGTTTTTATTAAGAAAAAAAATAATCATCACAGACCTGCCTTATCTGTAAAGGCAGACATTTTTATGGAAAAAAAAAAAAAGACACTTAGATTTATTTTTTTTATACCTATGTCAGAAAAATATCTTTTAAGAAAATTATTACACATCTACTTTAAGAGCTTATTTGAGAAAAAAGTTATTTCACTCTGGTTGTACAGTTATAAATTATTAGAATACAGTGAATAATAGCTGCAGCCTAGTGCTGAATCATTGGCCTCTCTTTCCTTGAGGTAGATCACCAAAACATATAGTGCTTTAAAATTAATTATTTGCAAAGGTCAACAAAATAATTGATGGGACATTTTATGCAGATCAAAGAACTTTTGGTCCTTCTCTAAACTTGTAATAATGTAGATCATCTCAACTACTGACCTTCAAAAGACCATATTTGACGTCACCAAGTTCTGCTGAAATGACTGCCTGCTCGTTATGTTCATAGCACAATGAATTTTCTAGGCCTCACACCTAAGCAGGTTACCTTGTCGTCTAGTAGATGAAAAAGGAAAAGGCAGCATAAGCACCTTGCCAGACTAAGTATTACTAGAGTAGAAACATCTTTTACACTTCTTCTGAAAGCCTACTATGACTTTTCCATGTGAAGTAGTAGAAGGGATTTAAAAAAAAAAATAATTAAAATTAAAAACTACAAGATTCTTTTGAGTAGAAAATGTAGAGGAAGGAAGGGAAAGATGTTTTCCCCACAGGAAGATGAGCATGCAGATGAATGACTTAAAATGAGGAGCTGTACTTAGTTGCCTGCCTTTGTTCCTGGAAGAAAGTGACCTGCTACCAGGCTCTTTTTATTATTCCTTTTTTTTTTTTTTTTTTTTTTTTTTTTTTTTTTAAACAGCTCCATTTTCTACCTCTGTGGCTCAGAGAAGATTTGAAAAATTAATTCTCTTTAATTCACCCTTTCCTATTCTTCTGCTCTAGTGTTCCACAATAGCAGAGAAACTCCTTATGTTTCTTAGTACAAAATCTGGCTCAGTTACCTGAGTGACCTGTTGGCTTTTACTCTGTTACCAGGAAATTAGAAGTTCCATCTAAACATGAGGAGGAACTTTGTTTTGAAGGTGTCAGAGCACTGAAACAGGTTGCTCAGAGAAGTGGCAGATTCTTCATCTCTGCAGTGATTCAAAACCCACCTAGATGCTGCTTTGTGACCCTGCTCTGGAAGGGGAGTTCCCTTCCAACCCCTACCACTCTGTGATTGTGTCTATGTAACAAAATTAAATCTTATTCTGCAAAGCCCTTTCATTTAGGCTTTTATTCCCACTTAAATAACTCATGGATGTACATGTCCTCATAACTATAATTGGGGATGGGGAAGATCTGGATTACTTTTTGGCCTAGTGTATCATGGTTTGTAATATAGTACATTACCCACATTGAAATTATTTTTATACCTAACTAGCTGCCTAGATAACAAACTAAATGGGCCTACAGTGATAAATCTGTCTTGTGCTTCTCAAACTAGTTGTACTTGTCTGTCTTCCAAGAGGAAACAAAAAAAGCAAGCTTAAAAATCAAGACATCTTTTAAAATTACAATGAGAACCAATACAGTATTTAAACTCAGGCAGTCTATCTGAATGACAAGTAATGCAACATTTCCTTAACTATAGTAAAGCTAAACTAGAGACAGCCCACAGATATGGACAGTTGGTGAGTGGGTAGCACTCCAGTACAGTCATGCCTGAGGAGTAATTGCATTGTAATTGGCAATTTCTTGCTTTTGCTCTCACTTACCCAGCTTCCAGTTAGTGGATGCTCTTGTTCCCCCCACCACCGCTCCTTTCACCTGATGTGGACTGGGATAGTGCAGACAGCTGAGAGAAATCCTAAAATGCTCCAAAGAAAATGAAACTTTTATTTGTAACAGGAAGAAAAATCTGTGTTGTTGTTGTAAAGGTGAGCTGTCCCAGTGTGAAGCCCTTATGAATTGTCCACAATGCACAGTAGCACACCAAGTTCTCTACAGCCTTCTCTTTCAGATTACTTCTACCTCACAGTAATTGCTTCCTTATTTCTTAGTAACTTTGTACCATAGGATACTGAAAATAGCTGGTCCTGCACTATGAGTTAGTTAACAATCTCAGATCCTTCTCATATGTATATTGTTTCAAAAGAGGTTATGTATTTTTATGAAAACATCCTACTCACCAGGCCCTAGGGTGATGTTCACAGGCTTACTCAACTGTTACACAGTAGGTAGGAAGAGTCATATGGAACACATTTTATTTTTTATTTGGAAAGCCTCGGCATAGTGGCAGGAAACACAGTGAAAATTTGAGGCTGGAATCTTTTTCAAAGCCTTCCACATCTTGCCTTGAACTCCCCATAAAAGTTACTTTTCTCACCCATGCATCTCTCCATTCTGCTGTCACATCAGTGAATCTGCCTGGTTGATATTTTGCAGGGGAAAACTCCAGGCTAAAATGTGTCATCTTCTGGCTTTATTATGGCTTGCTCTCAAGGCTCTGAAAACAAAATTTATATCCAACATCAGTTATCCCAGTGTTGTAGAAGTCACTACCCTGAACTTAGATTAGATTTAGTTTTGTTCACCTCTCCAAATTTAAAACTGAATTTATGCACACAAGCTTGGTTGCCTGTGGTAGTAAATATGGGTTTGGGTGGGTTTTTTGTTTGTTTGTTTTTGGGTTTTGTTTTTTTTTTTGGGGGGGTGGTGGTGGTGGGGCAGTATGTGGTTTGGTTTGGGGGCTTTTTTCTGTGGTTGTAACATAGCTACATTAGTTAACTTGTAGGTTCAGACCAGGAATTTCCCAACATTTAAATATGTACCTATGTTTTCTGTAGCAGAAGTGCTTTCACTGGCACCCTTGCAGAAAACGGGAATGGTAGTCAAGGCTACCTGTTAAGCACTGCTGTTTGGTGTACCTATACCTATTTGATGGGATCAGAGTTAGCAACGCACAGATTAGTTAAAACACCACCAACAGCATAGATTGACAATAACCAAGGAAAAAACATCAGCTCCTTTTTGAATGAATCAATGCAGTTAGGCTAGCAATCACAGAGACTGTGTGACTAAGGGGAAAAAGTGTGCTGCAGAAGATACAGCCTTACTTTAATGCAGGAGTAAACATTATAGATGTTAAGAATAGCGTTGCCCCCAAGGCACATACGTGCAGTACTCTATTAGTAGAAACTGGCAGCAATGTGAAGAGCACTACAGAAAGTAGACAGGACTATTAGTCTCAGGTTTGCCTTTTCAGAATGAAATTCTAGTGAAACCCACTTTAATGACATTTAGAAATCTAGTAATTACTAATAAAAACAATATTACATATATTTTATATGCATAAGGCAAATGAAACTGACCAGACAAACGTAAAACTGCAGGAAAAGCAATAGAAAGTTACTGGGCTGATTTGACTAACACAAGACACATTGGAAAAATAGAAAAGGAGACAAATCCATGGGAGAAAATGTGAATAGACCAAAGATCTTACAAGGATGCATTATCGTAGAATACCATGTTGGAAGGCACCTTGCTAGGCAAAAGCACAGTCTGGACAAGATGGCTCAGGAAACTGTCCATCTGAATCTTAAATGTCTAACACTGACAAACCTACCACTTCCCTGGGGAGATTACTCCAGTAGCTGACCTCATTGTGAAAATGTTTTCTCATGTTCCAAAACCAAATTTCCTTGGGAGTAAGTAGTACCCCTTACCACTTACCTTTTCCACGTGACTCCTTGTAAAAAGGCAGCCTTCATCTTCTTTGCAGCCACACTTTAAATACTGAAACGTGGTGGTAACATCTCCCCTGGGCCATCTTTTCTCAATGCTGAACAAACCCAATTCTCTCAGATTTTTCTTATGTGGCAGGCTTCCCAGCTCTTTATATAAAATGTATTTATAGTTGTATTTCATAGCTGTCAGTCAAGTTTTCTAGGAAAGACCATGGTGCCAACTATGTCCACAATCAGTTGATAGGAGATGTGCACGCAACCTTTCCTAGCAACTGTGCTCTTATTGCTGTAGATAGCGGTTCAAAATTCAGTACGTGCGTGTATTTTTAAAGAACATTTATATATTTTAAAAATAGTCCTCTCCAGCTCTTTAAAAAATAAAAATTAAGACACAAATCAGTTTATGATGTGGTTTTATTTGACATCAGAAACTGATTGCTGCTGGGAATATTCTTTAACAAAGGATTGATTATAGAAGAAATGAAAGATAGATCTTGAAAACTAATGAGATATTTAAAAGTCAGCCTTCCCTTGATTAAGAATTAAGAGAGTGAGGATTATTTCAGTATCCATGAAGTAGAAAAGGAAAACTAGCTACAGTATAAATAAAAAAAAAAGTGCTAGTTCCAGCATGGTCACTAGATTATTAGTTTTCTATTGAATTAGATTATTTTTATTAGATTTCTCTGAAGTATTCAGTGCTGGCAAATTCTGATCCAGTCTGTTTCAAGACTACAGTGAGACCAGTGCCCTGTTCTTTAGAACTGTATGCATGCAAGTTTTCTCTGTCCATATTTCTCCCACTGTCAGGAAAGCTCAGGCTTTATCTCAAGCTCTCATGACAGCAGAAGAGTTCATGGCCCTACCCAGTTTGTAAATATTTTACATCAAAGTCACTGCCACCACCAACAAAAAGATTCCGTTTGTGCTGTTGTGACTGATTTGTATTTCCATCCAAACCTCAAATAGGTACCAGGAAGAGGAATCGGTTACATGACCAAAACTCTTAAAATAGTATCTAAGTTCCCTGTTGAGTGATAGGGTTTCAGTGTGAATGGCCACAAAGAAAGTGTAAGAAGCTGACAACATAAGCTGCAGGTTGCAGTCTCTCAGCAGTTGCCAAGAGTTCTACTCAGGCTAATATTTTCAGTTAATTAGCAGTGTAAGCATCTCCCACAAAACACTCTCTAAAATCAAGTCCCCTTGTCGGAGAGATGATGATTACTTACTACAAAAGCTGAGCCTTTCATAATCAGTCTAGGAATCCAATTTACACACAGTCCAATGGTGTTTTGAGAGACTGGCTGGGCACCTTGGAATACTCCAGAGCTGGTGAGCTGTGGACAATTTGGTGTCTTATTAAACTAATAAGCTGATGTCTAAATCGACTCAGAAGCTAATTATGAAGTGAAAACTACATTTGTCCTATCACTTGTCACCAAACTAAGAGCAATTATATTAATCAAATTTAATCAAAACTTGTAATCAGCGAACGGCAATCAATTGACACTGACAATTGAGATTTGGTGTTTGAGTGACTCATGCAGTAACTTTAGCATTTTGCTCTGTGCTTTAGGAGCTAATGACATAATCATATATGATTATTTTACATCTTTTATAACCTGCAGTAGATTTCCTAATGCTGTTTGCTAATTATGCAATATGATTTTAGGAAGTTTCCACTGATGTTGTAGTATAGCTAGGATGAGACATCTGTCACCACAAGATTGTAGAGAAACCCTCACTCCTATAAATAGCAGCCACAGGCATTATGTATATACTATGTCTTTTCATTTAGCTTGTTTTCAAAGCACCTGTATCTAGTTACTATTATGCTGCTAAACATGGCAAGAGCAAATGTTTCTTTATCTACATACTAGAGAACACTGGCAGCAATGGTAAACACTGTGTGAGCAGTACAGTGACTCTAAAACATTGCAGCTGGATTATTTTAGGAAGATATCTAAAGCACCCACTCCTAGGTAGTATAGAATTATGGAATGAAAGAGCTCACCATTTAAGTAGACTAGATCAAAGAATAGGGAATGAGAAAAATATGTGAGGGGATTGGAAATTGTTATGCAGAAAGTGAATGGTAGTACTGAGAATAAAACTCTTAGAAGCCTTGTATTATTGCTAAATGTTACAACTAGTAATTACAGCACTGACTGAGAGCTTTGGCTCGGATTAAATTATCATTGATTACAGACAGAAAAGATTTTCTGAAATGATTCTGAGTCTTTTCTATCTCTAATATAAGAAAAGACACAGGTCAAAGAAAAGACACAGGTCATTGGGAAAAGCTACAGGTGGGACAATATGGGAAGCACCATGAAAACAGAAGATAGACTAGGCTACTATCATCTTGGCTATATCTTATGCTTCATTTTATACAAAGTGCAAAGCAAAGTTCCCATCCAGAATGCTTTCATTCTATGTTAATAAGAAATGTGTCAAACACCTGCCTGATTCTGTACTCCTATATTCATCCTTAGACACCTGGATAACTACTGGGCTTTCAACTGTGTAATTCTCATTCAAAACAAAAGTAATTCCCTGGTTTTGGTTTGGAGGCTTGTTCTGTCTGTTTGTGGTGTCTCCATCCATGCTGTTTTTAAAAACAGGTTTTGGACATAGTCTCAGCACCCAAGTTTCCCACGAGTGAGAGGCGTGAATTTATTCTCCTCAGCAAGAGAGAATGTACCTCTTCACACAGTATTATCCTCCCCCTGAGACTATTCCTCTCTTTCTTAGTTCAGACAGACACAACATTCCCTAAGGAATCTCCTGAAAAGCATTTTTAACACAAAAGCGTCTTTGGAAAAGGTGGGCAAAACCCAGTTACCTTTGCAGGTAACTTGCATTTCTGTGGTGTGGCCGAACTCATAAATAAGAAAGGCCCTAAAGAGTAACTTACAGGGACCTAGACCGTGCTGGCATCTGGATGTGGCATGAGGGCTTCTTTGTACTGCCAACAAAATGAGGTGTGGTAACATATCTGTTTCACACTTGTTTCTATGTACATGGCAGCAGTTTCCAAGACCTTCCATTCCCTTTTTACATACAGTTTTCTGAGGGAGGAATGGCCACGGACAAGGACTTGCAAGCACTCATGAGCTATTCACCTGTGCCCTCCTGTGCTTCTGCAGCATGACATTGTGTAAAGCCCGTGGATTTGACTTGTAGGCTATTACTTCAGGTACTCTGCTAAGATTTTGTAGACAATAGTCAAGTTGAAAAGGCTCTTCACAGGTATCAAAGGAGAAGCTGCAAAGAGTTACAGAGCCTTCACCGAGAGCTTGAGCTAAATATCACAGCTCTTTCAGGCATGTAATTGAAGCACAGGGAAGAACTTTGACTCATCATTCAGGTAGAATACTTTGAGATACTTCACAAAAGAAAGATCAAGTTGATTATTCCTGACAGTTTAACAAATGAATCATGCCATCTGTTTTTAACATCTGACTTTCTGTAAATCAACTTTGGCAAAATATTTCCTAAGAAATTGCATATTGTTATTCTGCATGCTCGTGCCTACTAATTCTTCAGTAATCCTGCACTGGATAAATACCTGTATGCTAATTCTCTGTTCTTTAAACAACTACAGTTGTCACAATCACTAGTTGGCATGGGACAACAGAGGAATTCCTACTATAGCATTAATTATCCAGACAGCCATCTGAAGGAACATTTACAGACCTACCGGTTTCCTGTTTTGTGTAACAAAATCAAAGGCATTGTAATTAACCATTTTCTAAGTACTGGCTAAAAAACAAAATCAAAACCAAACCCAAAGGAACTGCCTGGTACAAATGAAGAATGGTGTGTAAAGATATTCTATTTTGGGGGTTTGGTTTTTTTCTTCCTGTCTTGGTGCCTGAGAAGCTAACATTGGCAAATCTGTTTCTATATGTCCTAATAGCATGCTCTGAAATACGGATTTCTCATTTTCATTTTTAGATACTTGCTCAAGAAGTGTATGAAATGAACAATTATGGTAAATAGCTTGAATGGAGTGAGGCCACATAGATTAGTACACTAAAAAATGCCATATGCTAATCACTAACTGGGACTACTGAGATAGTAAAGAGAAAAGGAACCTGGGAATGCTTTTGAAAATTACTTCCTTCACAGGCAGTAATTGCAAAAAAAAAACCAGGAACAAACAACAACAACAACAACAACAAAAAAAAAAAAGGGGGTGGGGGGAAGTTATTTGAATAACTTAGAAAACACCCAGGGATGACACAGTATAGTGGATGCAAGCAAGACTTCTTAAAACAAAATGCAAAAGTAACCTTGCATATAAAAGCTTTTAAATGTAGATGTCAGTACAATCACTAAATAAGGTGGTTTTCTGCTACTTCTTAGCTCAGCATATTTGGTCAGAAAATTAGCAAATAACCTTTGACTTATTTACAGGCATTTCTAGCAAAAATAACCCAAAAAAGCATCAGTAAGGATGAAAAATAACTACTACAAGTTCAGCATTATCAGAGTTTCTCGAGAACCAAATGTCTAACATTTTTACTGGCTTGTGTCTCCTGGTTTAGTTTTACTTTGCATCCGCTAACATAACTCTCCTGAATGAACCAAGTTTGATGCCATTGGAAGAAGTCCATAGAAAAGAAAAAAGACTTCCAGGTTTCATCTCCATCAGTGTTTTAGTTTGAGGCATGACTCTGGATCTGGCAGAGGATTATCCACATAGACCCTCACTAAACCAGTGTACTCTGACCGTTGTATGAGTGGGAAAATGATGCTAGGGTAGCTTTTCCATTGGCTGCACAAGTAGTATGCAACTCAGTCTGCCTTAAGAGGTTAGACCATCAAGAAAAATGGCAATCAAAATATGCCAACCAATTTCCTTCATATATATGGGGCCATGTGTTTTGGGACCACTTCCTTAAAATTCCTCAGATGAAAACTTTTCTGTTAGAATTCAGAAGGTAGAGAGGAAATCCTAAATTTGCAAGCCTCTCCAGCAAGAACCATAACTTCTTTTGTTTTACTTTGTAGGTATTGTTTTTGTGATACAGAAATACACTCCATCTCAGCTGTGTGTGTGTTTGGGTTTGTTTCCGTGTTTGTTGCATCAATAAAACCTGCACCTGTTCATTTTGGCACCAGGAAGAGTTGTCTAGCCGGTATAAACATTTCCCACCTGCCTTGCAGATCTCTACAAATACCCACTACACTAGCTGTGGCTAATTAGCAGGCCAGTTAATCCAGGAGAGGCAAAGAGTTTCTTTTCGACTTCTGCAAAGAGTTTTGGGGTTTGTTTTCTACAAGCACTTTTATATTAGAAATTGAGCGACAATTAAAAAAAATTAAGCTAGACAGGGAAAAAGCAGAAAGCATTTCTAGATGCTGTGTTATGATGAACAGGCATTAATAATTGACATCCGTGGTGAGAGAGAAGGCAGCACGCCCTCTGAGGGATTGTGATGATATCATGGTAACCATGAGAGCAAAGCCCGAGTGGTCTGTGATGACGGCAGATATGTGCCTTGCTTTATACAAGCTGTTCCTCTGTTGGATGGTTCAGATTTGATGGAAATCCATTTATTAAATTCCTACGTAATATATCCACACTTCCTCCTGAAAGTTTGCTGGGGACAGGATTAGGTCAGCTCTGCTGCACAAACATAGGAAGAACAAACTGCTACTAACTTGGAGCATCGCTCCAATGAAGTGAAGCAGAGTTTCCATCCTTGTGTTACAAGGGGAATAGCTGTGCTGCGAGGGAGGAACCTGCAGATGGGTGAGTCTGCTTCCCAGGAGCGACCAGTGAGATTTTCACCCTGTGTGCCAGGGGCACAGGTTGGTTTATCAGGAATTACAGTTAGCTCCTAGGAATTGTAGTTGCAATTTCCTTTGGTAATCTCCTCTGTATTTCTAACTCAAGCTCTCCAAATACAGCACAAAGATGTCTCTTCTGTGATTACAGGCATGCATCCTATTGCTTTGGCATAACTTAAGAACTAGATGATCACACAAACAGCTGCTGTAGCTTATCTTCTTCACAGCCTCACAAATCATTTTACAGTAACTCTTGAGAGAAAGATTGTTTTGTGAGACCTTCTTCTGCCTTGATAATTAGTACACTCATCAACATCCAACTAGTTATTATTTTTCACTCCAGTCGTTTAGCAACTCAGTTAACTTGGTGACAACAATTTCAAAGGGTAGCTTTTTGCTGCCAAAGCATAACGTGGGAGGACATACTCTGGTCCATTTTAGAGTGGTAAATGCAAGCAGTTTCTAGGCTAATGGTGGTAGAAGGCAGTGAAGCTCCAACCCACTTCTAGATGAGGTCTTATTACCTCATTTATTTGCTGCATCTCCTTTTCCCAGGGGAAAAGGATGCTAACAATGATGCCAATCATAATATAGACCTCCTTTTTGTCTCAACACACTGATCTAAGTGTGGCTGTTTTCAGCCATCCTGTTCAGCTGCATGAACTGGCAAAACAACTGAGTTCTGACATTAGAGATTCTCTCTGGTATGAGAATTTCTTTGCTGGCAGACAGCTCTCTGCCTTCACAACACCAATGGTGACAAGGGACCAGCCATCATTAGGTACTGTTATGCTGTAGTCATTAAACGTGTGTCCCTGGGAAAATAAAGATGTAGCTTGTAGCTGCAGCGCACTTGCTGTATAATGTGTTCTTGATCTTCTCAGGATTCAACTCCACTGTACAAACCCCTGTTTCAGGTATTACTTGTTTGGCAGTAGTATTGCTTCAGGCTAAGTATGAGCAGTTATGCCTGGTTGTCTTGTGCTCAGTGTAAGGCATGACAAAATTGTAGACTATAAAACATAAAGTTCATAATCACATCCTCAGCCTTCCAAGATAGGAACTGGCATCTCACAAGCTGCTATTAATTGAATGAGTTTGTTTACTTGTTTGTCATTTACTGTTTTGCTTGAATACACTGATTGGACGGGTTTAAAAACCTCTTTCATTCCCAATGGCTTACTTTTATGGAAATGCACTCACATAACCATCACTACATGCAGTGGTTGTAAGACGTATTCACTCTAAACTCAGACAAGTATCTGCTAACATTTAGAAATGAAGAAATGATGCCTGGGAAAAAAATCCCCCCAGTGCTGGAGTTTCAGTCACCATTGCAATGTAAGAGGTCTTCATCATGGCACATCTAGGTAGCACCTTGTATGAATACATGGTCAGTTTAGCATAGCTTGTGGTATCTCAGCCATTACTTCCTTTCAGAATGATTGTCAAGACTGCAAGAATGTCCATGAAATTCTGACTAAGTTCCCTGGCATTTAGTTATACTCTTATTGTTATCATTTCAGGAAGGAAGGGTCAGGCACCGTCCCAAGCAAATGAATTGTCCCAGTCTGAAATGAAGGATAAAAGGTAAATATTAAGCCTTTTAGAGTATCTTAAGAATACTCCACTTCTCCATAGTTCTTACAGAATGTATGTCCATGGTCTCAAAAACACATGGATGCTTAAATATATTTGTTAGAAATTAGAGATGAATTCATAAATGTGCTGTTTGTCACTCCTCACTGTCCAGAGGCACATGTAAGGATCAGAGAGTTCCTTTCACTTTCCCATGCAATTTCTGTAGCCTAGTTACCCAGATTATCTCCTATGCTTGTCCTATTTTCAGCTATACGTGTGGAACTTAAAATATGTTTCATTTCACCTACCCATTGCAGTATCAGGAATGTTTTTCTTAATCTTAGTGACATGATTTTTAAAAATATAAATAAGCATTCTGTCAATAGATCTCCAAATATTTCTCAGTATAAATTATGGCAGCTGTTGATCACTGCTTACAGGAGCCCTACAGTTTGCCATGTTTAGTTACAGACATAACATTTTAAAATAATGTCTTTAGAAAATGATAAAGAAAATAACAAAAACAAACCTCACTTGTTTTTCTACCCCTTCTGCTTTGAAGCAGAAAACAAGAGTAACGCACAAATATTCTGTGTAAAGGCAAAATACTTGAGTACCCTGAGGAAGGAGGGATGGACTTTCAGCAACAGGTAATTTTGTGATCATTTATGAATTAAAACCCCATTTGAGATAAACACAAACTTTTCTGGCATCTGTCTGGAGGATCTGTGTTGCTTATTGATTACACATTTTCAGTTGTAATTACTCTTCAGACTTCCATTGCAATCAGGTAGGTTAATAGATGAGCTTCTACATGTTTTGAGGATCAGTCACCAGGGCTGAATAATTTCCATTGTATTTGCAGCTTGTTTTTTCCCCTCAGGGTTGAAGAAACAAGAAGTGTGTGGTTTAGCAACCAAAACGAATCTGTTTTGTTCTTATTAACACTTAGATTTAGCTCAGCAGAAAGTATGCATCCATTTCAAAGATCCACTTTGTGCCAGGTCAGCTGATTATGGACATGTAAGGTTCATTCCCCCATTGAATCAAATGGAAAACATAGTATTGGCACAAAGCCAGTATTTCCTCCTTTAGGGCAAAAGGCATAAGCATGCACATCTGTAGTCTGATAAAGGAGATTGCTTCCAAGGAAGCTGAACTAAAGGGACCTGGCACTACTGGTAGAGAGTAGCTGAACTTGACCCTGCAGTATTCCCAGGTGGCCAGCAGAGCCAATGGCATCCTGGCCTGTACCAGGAATAGTGTGGCCAGTAGGACAAGGGAGGTTTTTCTGCCCTTGTACTCAGCACTGGGCAGGCCACACCTTGAGTACTGTGCACAGTTCTGGGCCCCTCAATTCAAGAGAGATCTTGAGGTACTGGAACATGTCCAGAGAAGGGCAACAAAGCTGGTGAGGGGCCTGGAGCACAGCCCTGTGAGGAGAGGCTGAGGGAGCTGGGGGTGTTTAGCCTGGAAGAGAGGAGGCTCAGGGGTGACCTCATTGCTGTCTACAACTACCTGAAAGGAGGCAACCAGTAAGCGAATGAGGGGACACGGTCTTGAGTTGTGCCAGGGGAGGTATAGGCTGGATATTAGGAGGAAGTTCTTCACAGAGGACTTGCCACTGGAGTGCGCTGCCCAGGGAGGTGGTAGAGTGTTCGTCCCTGGAGGTGTCCCTGGACTGGATGAGGCACTTAGTGCCATGGTCTAGTTGATTGGCTAGGGCTGGGTGATAGTTTGGATTGGATGATCTTGGAGGTCTCTTCCACCCTGATTGATTCTATGGTTCTAAGATTCTAAGAGTACACAGNCTGAAAGGAGGCAACCAGTAAGCGAATGAGGGGACACGGTCTTGAGTTGTGCCAGGGGAGGTATAGGCTGGATATTAGGAGGAAGTTCTTCACAGAGGACTTGCCACTGGAGTGCGCTGCCCAGGGAGGTGGTAGAGTGTTCGTCCCTGGAGGTGTTCAAGAAAAGACTGGATGAGGCATTTAGTGCCATGGTCTAGTTGATTGGCTAGGGCTGGGTGATAGTTTGGATTGGATGATCTTGGAGGTCTCTTCCACCCTGATTGATTCTATGGTTCTAAGATTCTAAGAGTACACAGGAAATGATATTTTTGAGCTAAGGGGAAGGTCTGCAGCAGAATTATGACTTACAAACTGTCCTTGCTAGGAGATCTTTTTGCCTTCTATTTCAGTCTCACAATGTGCCTAAGTCAAAAGCTTTATCTTGGAATTCAGCTCAGGTGTTTTGCTACACATAGGCTCTATGGTTTCTGTCTGACAGCCCATGTTCAATATTGACTTCTCATCTCACTTAGATTCCTAGGATTTCTTTAGGCTGCCCTTTCAGACTTTTGATGGTTGCACTGATTTGTTTTGCTTTATAGACACTTTAGACTACTCTTTAATCTACTTCGTTGCATTGATTTTCTTGTCCAATGTTTCAGGTTTTAGTTTCAGGAAGAATATTGCTCAGAGATTTGTCCATCGTTTTCAGTGCTAGGCTTGGCCCATTGCATGTATTCCCAGGCTGCTTGACATAGCTATAACATATATACACATATTTATATATCATACATAAAAAGAGATATTTTTTAATATAAGATATAGAGTGCATTTATATATAATTCTTTTATACAAATACTGTAAGTTTTCTAACTGATTTCACCTGCCAAAACCAGATACGAACACATTTAATGTCTCTGTTTTTCTTTAATTTATTAGCATTTTAGAATTACTTATGGTTATCAATTTTACTTATTTGACAATAAAAGAAGTTAATTTTAAATGGGAATTATGAATTGAGGCTAAGAAGCTTTCTTTCTACCAAGCAAGCAATATAAAAGAATTCTTAATGTGAAATAGTTTCACAAATCATATTGTATTAGCAGTTCAGTTCTTCAGTTCAGACTTCGGTTCTACAGAAGTAGATGGAAGTCACTGCATTGGTACTCAGGAGGGATAGACACTGGCTAATTATAGCTTAGGCTAAATTTCCCTAACTTCTCACTGTAGCCATCGAACAGAGAGGAGCTTCTCCAAGGGACACTTTAGAGCAGAAGCCAAGCCTAGCTGCTGCTGTTCTTCATGCCCTGGAGAATCACACAGTAAAGTCCTTCTCAGTCTCTAATTATCTGTACAACTTGAGGTTTCTATAGTATCCAATGCCATAGCAGCAAATCCTTTCAATGATAATCAGATCAGTCCTATGGCGTAACATATTCATTTTACATTTGCGTAGGGTAGGAAAGCGCCGTGTTGGTAGGTTTTATGAAAACATCTGCTACAAAGTGATTTAGGGCACATTATTTTCTATGAACACACATAAAGACAAGAATACTAACAGCAGAATGTTTTAACTTTTCTTTCAGGCAGATTTATGAAGGGTTGAATGGAAGAAGAATGTTTCCCATTATTTAGTGTCTAGCAGATAGCACTACTTGCTAACCCTGATTAGTAAAACCGTGCATTTTGGTCCAGGCATTCATACTACACATGTGCAATTTAATGGAGGGAAAAAAAATATCGGAAAATTTTATTGCATTTTGCCTTTGAGACTTAAAAGGAAAGAGATTAAGAAGTGTACTAATTCCAGGTTAAGACATTCCCCATAAAATCCATTTCTTGGGTTTTCTAGGTTTGTTTTAACCTCAAAAAATTAACTGAACAAATTGACAGCATATTTCTGTACATGTTTTGTGTTGCCATAACTCAAGTGACAATACATTTTATCGCAAGGGTAGGAATATTGGCAAGGGTGAAGAAGGATATATGAAATAGGAAGGACATGTCCTAGGAAGGGCATGGAAATGTTGGAGCAGGTCCAGAGGAGGGCCACAAAGATGATCAGAGGGCTGGAGCAGCTCTCCTATGAGGACAGGCTGAGAGAGTTGGGGCTCTTCAGCCTGGAGAAGAGAAGGTTTCAAGGAGACCTTGTAGTAGCCTTCCAGTATCTGAAGGGGACCTACAGAAAGGCTGGAGAGGGACTATTTACAAGGTCTTGCAGTGACAGGACAAGGGTTTAAACTGGCAGAGGGAAGATTTAGACTGGATGTTAGGAGGAAGTTCTTTACAGTGAGGGTGGTGAGGCAATGGAACAGGTTGCCCAGGGAGGCAGTGGCTGCTCCCTCCCTGGAGGTGTTCAAGGCCAGGTTGGACGAGGCCTTGAGTGACCTGTACTAGTGGGAGGTGTCCCTGCCTATGGCAAGGGGTTGGAACTAGATGATCCTTGAGTTCCTTCCAACCTTACCATTCTATGATTCAATGCTTCTATGAAATGCAGGAGTATATTTTGCATGGCAGTTATGACTAACACAGTATTTCTAACAAAGTCCTGTTTTTCCTGAGAAGGTTAAAATTTAAACTCATGTTGTGAAAGGGAGAGGGGTGAATAGTTTTGTAATCATTGGTTCTCTTTTTCAGCACTACAGACCTCTAGTCACACACTTCATTTTATTCCTGTTGCTTTTGTTCTGATGCAATTTTTGTCACATCGGAACTGAAACACTCATTTGGGTTCGCTTCTTCCCTCTCTCCAATTTCTGCAGGTTTTGCTAATTCTTATTATCTGGGAAAGTTTGTTTCTCTGGTACCAATGGCCTGACTCACAATTTCCATTACCTTGTTTGCTCTTTCCACACTATAGTGTTCTCTGTTAAAAAGAACTATTTCTTGTGAACCAAAATTATGCGTTTAAATTGCAAAGCTGCCATCGGATGTGCTCCATTTTCAGCAAACCCAGAATCCCGGATTAAGTAGCTAAACTAATACAGAAATCAGTAAGCCTTATGCAATTCAATGGAAGCATGAGATAGGCTGAGAGCTCTATGGCAGTGTGCTTCTATTAGAGTCAAATGTGGTGATGTGTCCTCAGTTTTACTTTAATATAATATGAGGAGACATACTCAGCTTCTTGTTAGTTACAAAAGAAATGCAGAGGCCTGGTGCTTTGATTGGAACCCTGGGAAATCAAAGGCTCTCAGCATCTTTGCAAATTGTGTGCCTCAAGCTGTTGACAAAAACTGGTGCTCCCTGAACGGAACTCCAGGATGCATTTCACATACTGTGAAATCTCCACTGAAAATACTCTGCTGTGTGGCATTAAAACCAATAAAAACTACAAGTTAGATGAAACAAAACAAAACAAAAAAGCAGAACCGAAATGGATAACTCCAAATCTTCTGACTCACTACACAGACTGTGTATATCCTTCAGCTGATACTAAAATACTTGGCATTAATCTATTGTTATGAATGTCACTGTTCTCTACAATTTGCTTAAGATTATATTTTTTGGAGTATTTTAATTGGCAATTTGGCAGAGAATAAACTGTGAGCTAATGAGTTGAAAGAACAGCCTGTACTTGTAAATTCAAAGCATTTACATATGAACTCTCTGCAGCAGCTTCTGCAAATCTGTATTCTGACTATCAGGTTCTGACCTCACTTGCAACTCCATTACCCTACATTCAACACAAAGAGTAACATTTTCTGGTATACCCTGGGCAAAGAATTCTCATATTTTGAGTATGTAATCAAACACAACCTTTAACTGATGCTGCACAACTTTCTGAGCAGCACCAGTGACAGTCAAAGTAAAGACAAACACAGCCCTTTGCTTTCTCCTCTGATCTCCCAACATGCATCCAACAGTAAACACTTTATAAAAAGTTCAGGACCATTATTTCAGTTCTGCTTTCCTGCTGGGGCTGCTGAAAAGTTCCCCCCCATCCAGCCATTCAAATTCTGTGGCTATAGACAGCACTATAAAAGCCTAAAGAACTGATCGAATGAGCAATGGAGGTGGTGAGGAGCCTAGAGCACAAGTCTGAGGAGCAGCTGAGTGAACCAGGCTTGTTTAGCCTAGAGGAAATGAGGTGCTAAGGAGACCTCCTCACTCTCTACAACTACCTAAAAGGAGATTGGAGCAGGATGGGCACCAGTCCCAAATAGCAAGAGGAAATGGACTCAAGTTGTGTTAGGACAGGTCTAGGCTGGACATGAGGAAAAAATTTCTTCACCAAAATTCAGGCCAAGGCCTGAAATAGGCTGCTCTAAGAAGCACTGAAGTCACCATCCCTGGAAGTATTTAAAAGATGTGAAGATGTGGTACTGAGGGACAAGATTTAATGGTGACCTGCCAGTGCTGGGTTTGCAGTGGTGCTTGATGATCTTAAAGATCTTTTCTAACCTACATGATTCTATGGATGTGCTCTTTATGTCAAAAATGAGAGGTCTCCCTTCTGGAGACCAGGGAAATTTCTCGGTAGCTTGTAGTCCACCTTCTAACTTGTTATGTGACTTTTCTATATTATTTACCTATGTTTCATAACATGGAAGTCAAACCTGTGAGAAACACAAGTAGACTTTACACTTGAATTAATTAAATACCTCTGGATTGCCCTTGGTTCTCTCTGCTGAAGCAGTCCCAGTTTCAAGTTTGTCTCCATAGCAGCAAATGAAGGAATTTCTCTGAGATCCCTCTGTCCAGTCTCCTAGTGTAGCCGGCAGCTGTGCTGTGCAGTCTATTATATGCCCTGCTCCAGCAGCTAAGCTACAGCAGTTGTTCTAGCACCCAACAAGCCCTGCTCAGCCAAGAAGGGGGATCAGAAAAGGAAACTCACAGGTTAAAATGATAACAAATGTAATGAAATGACAAAGTCAATATTAATATCAATCTACAGTATACAAAATTGTACTCACCCCAGTGAATGTAGAGTGGTCACAAGAAATGGGAAAGCTGGAGCAGCTGAGTGAGCAAGTCCCTGCAACGGTGCCAGCACTTGAGAGAATGAGCCCTCATCCTCACCACACTTCCCCTTCTATAGGGAGCATGACATTTATGCTATGAGATACACCTGTAGCCAGCTTGCGTCAGCTGCCTTGGCTTTTGCTCCTGAAGCTCACCTGATGACTTCAAACTGCCAACAGCCTGCAGCCCAGGGCTGGCCTATGAGTCTACCCCAGCCAAACCAGGACAATTCAAACATTCTTCTTCAGGTTTGGAATATGTCTAACATTGTCAATTACTGCTTTAATACTTCATCACCAAAAAGTTACCATATAGATACTAAAAGAAATCATCAAAAATGGCAGGGGGGTGGGGAGTGCCTTTCAGTATTATCTTTGTCTTTGCAGGAAATCATGGCATGCAACAAATTCAGTTTTAATCTAGGAATTCTAAATGCCATGCTTGTATTATTCAGGTATGTAACTGAGCTGATTAACTTGTTGAATGTGTGTTGTAATTATAACTACAGAAACATTCATCACGGGACAATTTTTAGCACAGACAGTACTTGGCTACTTGTTTGCAGAAGTAACCTTCAAGTGGCTCTTCACAAGAAGAGCAGAAATAGGATATTTCAATATTAACGGTAAAAATAAGTTCAAAATATTGCACATGCAAAGAAACAGAAAATCTTGTGCGTCTTTGACAGATATGTCTGAGAAAGGGTACAATGATAGTATAGAAAATAGCAAAGAACACAAAGATTCACAACTTTTACCCAACTCATTTTTAAACTCAAACAGGAGGGCTCATCTCATTATATGATTAGAGTGTTAAAATATAAACACATTTTATTACATTAATTAATAAGTCTCTCTAGAGACCTGTATGGAGGCTAAATAGCCTCTATACTGATGAGGGTTAATTTCTTGGCAGCTAAAAGCAGTCAGCTTCTTACTGGGTAAGGAGATCACCTTTTTTTTTTTTTTTTTTTTTTTTTTTTTTNAAAGGCAAACTAATTCACAAAAGGCTGCGGACAGAACTTGTTATGAGCCAGCAACAATACGCTAACTCCCTAGATAAAGTAAGATGTTGCTTAATATATCACAGCAAAAAGTGATATATTAATAAAGTAGCTTGTTTAGCCACTTTGCTGTAGCTTAGTCTACATTAATTTCCCTCAAAGTCCTGGAATTCATATAGAGAAAAGCAATTATAAAGATAAGATAAATCTCTTATGGTGCAGGACTTAGATTTCTCAGATGTTGGTGATTATGAAAGCGCACCTGGCAAATGATAAATGGGGTACAATTTGGTAGTCTTTGTGTTCCTCAAGCTAGCCTTGTCCTAGAAGCATTAATTATCTACTAACCTTTCCCTGATGCTATACTGATGCTATACAAATGCTCTTTTTCCTCCAGCCCTTCTCAAGATAAGGCATTTTTCTGTGTTTCCTCCTCATACATTTACTAAAATTATTAACATGCCACTTAGCTTAGTGTCTACCAGTGCTACATCTCAATTTTTCAAGGAGCTAATGCAAATTCCTCTATAACAATATGAATCTGTTATGCACAGTTGTGATTTCTTGGGCTAAATTCCTGATCAGGCAATAGTAACGGTCTGCAGCCACGTTCTAAATATCACTTACATGTGTAAAGAGTAACAAAGTCTTTAGTAACTTTTGTTTGCTAAAAGTTTGAGGGTAGTTCCTTTAAATTTATGTTAACATTGCTTTCCAATGTGCAAGAAAGAGGAAACTTACACAGACAAGGAGACAATGTTGTGGGGGTGGAAAATACACATGGTCCAATCAATGAAGCCGGAGGCGGGAGGAACAGCTGCTTCTTAAGTAATGACATATAAGTAATATTAGTCCCATTGGCTTAATTACATTGTAACCTTAAACAACAAACATCTGTTTTCCACGTTTTCTTCCCAAAGGCCCTGACATTTCCAACATAACCAAACCTTCTTACATTTTTCATGATAAAAGAGTTTGAAGCAGTCAATAGTATGAATGTTTTTAGTGGTTAAAAAAAAACAACAACAAAAAACCTACATCCAAACCCAAATCCAAGATCCGTAGCAAAAAATATATCACAGTTCTTGTAGTTCTCTTGCCTTTTATACTTGATTGTACATTACAGAATGCAGAGATGAAGGATGGGGGAAATAGTAGTTTAAGATGTCAGCGTTTTTTCCCCTTTGTCCCCAGGAATGTTTGTAGAGATTACACACCTGTGATCTATGAGACATGCTTAATTTTCAGATCAAGTCTGTTTCCAATATAAAAATAACTGGTGAATCACTGGGCAGATCTCAAGCGTGTTTTTAAATTCCCTTGTGTTTTTCTTTCTCTCTTTGGTACATCTACAACAACAATCCATTTTTAGGTCTTGTATAGTCGGGGTATGATGTGCTGCTGTGATAAAGGGTGAGGGAATCTGCTTAAATCCCTGTGCCATACAGGAGGTCCCACTGAATCACAGAAAAGGGGGAAAAATCCTAGAGGGGTGAAGACTTGATTTATAGCAAAATTCAATGTCTTGAACAGTTGTGTTTGCAAGTAGATGTTTCTAGATATCAAATGGTGGGTCCCTAGAAATAACTGAATTCAGACAGCCAAGTAGGAAGGTCGGCAGGAAAGGTAAGCAGGCTGGATAATCTTACAAATATGGTTATGTCTCCTTCAGAGAAACTAACCTAAAACCAGGACCGTGGTAAATCTTCAGTGGAATTTTTCTATAATGTAGGAAATAGTTTTTTGAAGAAGAATTGCAAATGCAGAAGTATATAGGCAGAACTAACTATTTCAGGCTGCTGTAAGTTGAGTTATGTGTTTTGAGAAAGGCAGAGTATACACTAAAGATGGATCTCAGATTTAGAATGCATTTTAACAATTAATGACAAAATCATTGCACAGAATCAGAGAACCACAGAATGGTAAGATTTGGAAGGGGCTTCTGGAGATCACCCAGTCCAAACCCTCTGCTTAAGCAAGTTCATCCAGACCAGTTTGGCCCAAACCATTTCTGTGTGGGTATTGAGTCTCCAGAGAAGGAGACGTCACAACCTCTCTGGACACCCTGTGCCAGGGCTCTGCTACCTTCAATGTGAAGAAGCTTTTCTTTATGTTTAGAAGGAGCTTCCCATGTTCAAATTTATACCTATTGCCCTTTATCCCATCACTGGACATCACTGAAAAGAGTCTGGCCCCATCCTTTTGACACTCACCCTTTAGATATTGACAAGCATTGAGAAGGTCTCCTCTCAGCCTTCTACACTTTTCATTTGAAAAATGACCATCAACATCAAATGCAATACTTGGCTAACCTCACAAGACACTGCATCACCTATTCTAATTGGTTGTCTTCATATTATGAATGCCAGCATTAGATGAGATGCCTTAGCAAACCATCATTTTAGGAGCACAGCCCCAGAACCTCCGGTGTCTTTAGGCACAGACTCACATCTTCAAGAAGTATCTGCTTGCATTCTGTGAGTGAGGTGCACGGCAGCAGCTGCTGCATGCATCCTCTTGCATGTAGTTAAACAGCCATGGAAGTTTTCCGTTTTAAACTGGACTAGCGGGGCAAACACTGAAATGAAATCACTTGGCTCCACTGGAAAAGGCTCCAATTAATAAGGTTCCTCATTACTACCGTTGTATGCAATCTGTTAGCATCTCTGGTCTATATTGAGTTTTCCATACATATTCCTCACTGCTAAATGAAATGCCCAAAATCTAAAATTCTTATTTGAGCAACAAACTCATCTGCTTTAAATTTCCACATTTAATCGCCAAAAAAACTGGAACTGATTTGCAATGCTCGTTTTGTGTGTGTGTGTGTGTGTGTGTGTGTGTGTATTTCTGTCCCTGTATATATTTTTTTTGTCTTGTAGTATCTATTTCTATATTTTCTGTGAGCCTGATTCAAAGCTGTTGCTCTTAATGCTGCAATATTTTGTTGGAGCTAGATATTCTCATGGTGTACACTAAGGATATAGATAGGAAGTAAGAATTGATGCACTGAGGTCAATATGTGTTATTCATGTTTAAGGCATCTTTACACAGGGCATATCTAAAGTGTTAATGATGGCCAGCAAGCAGGCTTGAGCCCTGGACCCCCTCATCATCAGCTCAATTCCTTGGTTTACTTTGGGTGATTCCAAAGCTGGAATTGGAGTGCTCCCAAAAAGCAGAATGAATCAAATCAGTGCATCAAATTTAGCTTCCTCTTCCCACACGGTCTTTAAAAAAAAAAACAACAAAACTGTCTCAGAATGCTTAGAGCCCTCAAATGCACCCTCATGCCACTCCCTTGCTCCTTTCTGTCACCTCAGTTTTGTGCTATAAAATCAGCCTCTCTGGTAGGCTGCAGTGAAGCCATTGCATCACTACAGACACTGAAAATTTTTAAATGATAACAGACTGAGGCAACAGAGCACCCTGTGAGGACCAGAACATAGTTAGATCCAAAGGCCCCGGATGTGGGTAATCTACCTCAGAAGAGGATATTCTTAGGCAGTGTGGCTACTGATCAATCCACTTCACTTGGTGTGGGAGTTGCTTAGGTGCTTGAAAATTGGTAATGTTGAGAATGTGAGAAAAAAATAACATTCAAGAGTGATTTTCTGCTCCTGCCTAAATGGTTTTGCATGGAAGGAAGTAGTTTAGATTAGAAATTCAGTTTTAGTATGATTTCTAGTTTTAAAAAAAATATACATCTTAAAGCTCTTGGGAAGAAAAAGAAGCTTCTGTGTCATCTCTGTACCAGGTCAGTCAAGTGACAGGTAGCATTGCACTAAATGCACAAAATCCTTTTGGGGATTTAAAAGGTGGATGTGACCTGTTATCTCTGGTGATATTAAGTTTTTAAAAAACAACATGTAATTGCAGGTTTCAGGGAGAAAGAGTATTTGTTGGCTTGTCTAGATATTCTTTCTTCACTTCAGCATGAGAAGTCAAATGTATAAAGTTAAATCAGCCCTTCTTGCACTGAGTTGGCAATACCTTCCGAGTTGTAGAAGGTGACATTTCCTATTTGTTAACTTCCCACAGGGTCTTGTTCTCGGTGCAGTTTTTATCTCTGATGTATCTTGGTGTTGAGCTGCTACAGTCAGGAATTAAAGACTCAGAAATAAATTCCTGAATTGTAGGAAAACCATACATATCCCAAATTAATGGGCATTTTTCATGGGCAAAGTGCAGAGCTGTTGCTGTAAAATAAAACGTCTTGGAAAATAGAAGAGTTTTCTTCTGTTGTGTCCAGAAATGTCAATGTATGGACAGGAATAATTCTTGTATCTTGTTTGTGTCACTGATTCTGTATGTTGGACACATTTGAACCTCACTGTCATCATTTGTGTACCCAGCTTGAAGCCACACTTCCATCCATACTAACTCTTGTGAATAATGAATCTTCCCTTCAAACTCAAAAAGTGTGAAAGGGACTTCATCATCTTACATAGCTGCTATGTTGTGGGTCTTCAGATGCAAAGGTTGTTACTGGAGGATATGTGTCTATCTGCTAAGGCTGGGTTGAAATAATGATGGAAATAATCAGTATGGTGTCATCAGCAGTGACTGGATCTAGTGTGTATGAATAACCTTTGAGGGGCAGGGCTGTGAAAGAGCCACACTTGGAGAACTCACCAGCACACCTGCAAAACAGTTGTCCTAGATAATAGCCTCTCCTTGGTCTTCAGGTTTCGAAAGCCTTTCCACTTGTGAGTTCTAACATAAGAAGTAATAAAAACAGTAATTCCAAAATAATATAAGCTTTGCAGAAGACCATATACAACATTTTAGTCTGGCAAATAATGCAATGCAACCTACATTTTTCCTATTTGCACTGAAATGAACCTGATTTTCTTTCAAAATAAACTCACTCGCAGTGCTGGAATCCTTACTCTAAATCACATCTAAATGTTTTATGGGAGAACAGTAGCAGAGGGGGCAGAGGGAGATCATGTGCTTCACCCCTTGTTGCTGAGGTGTGATCCATCCTCTATTTGTTCAGTCAATATTTGAATGTACGTAAAAATCAGTGATTTTTCTCACAGAGAATTTTTTATAGGGCCTCATGACTGGAGCAGAGAGCTTGCCTGTTGGTTTATCCTAGGGTAATGTATGCATTTCCAAAGGACTTAACTCTCTCCTGTTACATAATGCCAAACACCCAGACAACAGAAGATAAGCCTGTTGTCAAATTGCATTTCCAATTGACATTCTGTGAGACATTAGAAGTCACTACATATATCTTCAGTGCATGTGGGAGTCATGACATTAAAAGTGACATAAAACTTATTATGCAGACAGAAAATAAACATTTTCTTCCCTTAAAGAATTTGAGATTGATGGGTAATTACTTTGCTTGCCAAGGAGAGACTTCCATAATCAGTATAAATCATAAGGTCATTACATTGGTAGGGCCAGGAGAAATAAATCAATGCCCTGAAGATGACTTGTAATTGCCTGTTGCAGGATACATAGCTGAATGATATTTCGTAAAGACCATACTGTGCATCTATCTAATTGGGTTGGATGTGTTTGAGAGTCTATAACAGAGCGAGCTGAATAACTCAAAGACCACCCACATATGAACCAAATGACTTAGGTGTCTGTGGGACACACAGGAAATTCTGCACTTACCACGTCCAGCTCAACTCTAGCAGGAAATTCCTAAGCTGTCTTTAGAAAAAAAGGATAGAGAAAGAAACAAAAGGTTGATGCAATGTTTTGTGTAATGTTTCTAAAAGCAACAATAAGGAGACAAAAGTGACATGCAGTCATAGCGACAGCAATGCTATTTTGGACTCTTCTGCGTGTATGTATTTCATAATTGGATTCAAATGACCAGAAAGTGACACTTCTCCCACAAGCAGCCAGCTCACTCTCCTAGCCAAGTCTGATAAACAGCTCAGAATCAAGATCTCAAGAAATGAAGACTTTGCACTCTGTGACCTTCTACTACTGTGGGTTTCTAAATAATATATTCATCAAAATCAACTTAATTAACATATGCATCTCCAGAAAGGCAGTAAATTATTGTTTTGCTATGGAAGTAAATTGTAGTACAGGATTATCAGCGGGCTTTGCAATGCTACAGAATTGCCTTGAGTCTGTTTCACAATCTGGGCAAAATAAATGTTCATCTCTAAAACCTATTTATTTACCGTTTTCCCTGCGGATTCTGAACTTTTTTTATTCTCTGTTAACATCTATATCAGTAGGGATTCACTCCACTAAAAAGAATGGGATTGTTCCAGATTAACGTCACAGTCATTTTGTTTTAACATGGCTGTTAGTAGTAAAGTCAAAGACAGGGATTTATTAAATGCTGCTGCACATTTAACATGCAGGCAAATGTATTTATTTAGTATGGATGACAATGATAAAGTAGTTATATGACATTAGGGCTTAATCAGTGTCTAACTCCTGTTGTGCTGGGAGCTGTACAGATACAGAAGGAGGCATGTTCCTTATCTCCAGATGTTTAGAAATTACAAATGCAGCAACAGGCTTGGCAAACAAATAAGAAAAGTACAATCAGTATAGTTTTGTTAGCTACTGTAGCTGTCAAATTACTGATTAATCTATTATATAGTGCTTGGCTATTTTGAAGATTCCATGGCTTACCTGGATAATGCTGGAGATAATCTAAATGTTTTTAATTAGAAAATACACTGAAGTGTCGACCATGATCAGTTTTAACATGAATAATTCACTAGCTGCAGTCTTCTAGTGAAATTAGTTTGCTGAACATAATAGAATCACAGTATTTCTTTTATTACTTGATTATAATCTACTTCCACTTTCGTCCTCTCTCAAACCTTTTCTGAGTCAGGACAATTTCTTTATTCTGGTGAGATTTAAATAATTGTCTTTTTTCTCTTACCTGTGAGTACCAATGAGAGAGAGAGTTCAAACTTCTCTGAAAAGATGAGGCTGATATGTTCCTGCAGTGGTGTGTTAGAGAAGATGTTGGGACAGATTTTCAGGTGCAACAGTTCAGTACTGTTCTGTCAAGACCGGTTCTTTTAGTACAATCAAAGTAAGTACTAAAGTAAGTACTGCAGTCAGGAGAGCAGTACACATGAGAAGTGAACAGAATAGGCCTCTGAGCCGTAAGAAATTAAAACTTTGTTGACTTTGTTGAATGGCTAAAAACAAATTTATGACAAACCAGATTTGGTTGGATGAGCCAGTGCCATACTATCTGCTGCTGTTTCTTGCCCTGTTACCACATCTCTGTACAGAGAAGGGATAAAAAGTCATTGAAGCCTTTTCCAAATAGAGGTCTTGAAGTAATTTTCTTGGGCTTGAACATCCTCAAAGAAGTTTATGTCTTGGGATCAAATTCTTTTTTCAGCACTACGAGTGGACTTTTTTGTTTCCACCAGCATTATCTGAACATAGAAAGTGAAGACCACAGGGCACTAAACTGTCACAGACTGGCAGATGTACTCACCCTTCCTGACTGCTTTATGTATTAGACAAAGAGGAGCTGGTTCTCCTTTTAAGCATCTGAACTTGGGTCCTTAGGTGTAAAGGGCATAGAAGATTAGGTAACATTTTTGGGTCTCCATGGGCAATGCCACTGAGAACAAAGTAGACAGACATCTAGGTGGGGAAGTAGACTAAAGACCTTCTCAGCCCTTGCTTTCTAGTTCTGTAATAGGCCTATGCCATTCACAAACATGACAGATGCAATTTCAATATTACCTGGAAAAGCAGATGGAAGAAGGGAAGCCGAAATCATTTCTAATTTTATTTTGGGAATTAAAATAGAGGATAAGAGGTGTTTTCCCTTGGCCAGGGAGGCAGAGAGAAAGGAGGGATAATGCCAGCTGCTCTGTTACTCACAAAAGCAAGATCTCACTAATTCAATGTTCTTCTCCACCTACATACAGAGAATAATCACCTCCTAAAAATATTTACACATCCATACCGATTTCAAATACAACACATGCTTCCAAAAATGTAATAAAGAGATGTATGTTCCAATAATGAAGGTTATAAAATATTTAAATGCTTCCTCCACTTCTTTCAAGAGGAAATGCCAAATAGCAAAGAGGAAGGAGATTCCAACTTCTTTTGTTTTTAGTGTGAGGTTCTCATTCCCCTTTGCTTTATCACTCTCTTCTCCCAGAATAAAAACCTATTACTATTTTGTGATGCATATCCTGCTCCAAACTTCATACATATGCATTGCCATATGTTTCACACATCATACGCTTTCCTTAGCTTCATTTCAGGTTCAACATCAACACTCTTTACCCATCACGCTTATATACACATACTTTGTTCATTTCACACATCTTCCTGTGTTTGCGGAATTGAAGAGAAAGAAGTTGCATTCGTTATGTATTTTATGGGGAAGAGGCTGCAGCCCATATCTGGGCCCTCCTGTGTCATCATTACTCACTGCGTGTTTAAAAGGAATGGCATTCACTGACTATATGAATCCAATCTAAACTCCTGCTTGTGCAGGAGTAGAATTTCAGGAAAACTGAGAAAGAACTATTTTACGTAAAGCATGAAGAGGAGAAATTGCAAGCAGGTCTGGGTAACTCTTGGCAGCATTACAAAACTGAATTTTAGATTTCCTGTCACCAAGTGTAATCCTTTGCCTAGTTTAAGGCTTGGCCCCTTCTCCTTGATGACAAAAGACAAGACTAGAGGAAATGCTTACAGGCTGCACCAGAGGAGAGTTAGGCTGGATACCAGAAAGTAAATCTTCACTAAGAGGGTTCTCAGGCATTGGAATGGTCTGCCCAGAGGAATGTGTAGACCTAGGACTTAAGGACTTAGTCTAGTACTGACCTTTCAGTACTGGCTTGAGGGTTTGAGGTCTCTTCCAACCAGATATATTCTCTGATCCTGTGCCTGAGCAGGGATCCTAAGAGCCCACCTTCCTGGCACAACCTAGAGTAAAGGTTTAGTACACTACCTGCGGGCTGCAGGGTAAACCCTGCTGCAACTCAGCATGCTCAAGACGAGATCTAAACTGAGAGTTTATACTCCAAAGTGGATATCATGGTTTTCTAGGCAATGAAGTCCCAACAATATAAAAGGAATCTTGCTTCCAGTGAGTGAATGGCAAAGAAAGTAGGACAGAGAAGAAAAGGTTGAGGTGATTGTTACCTGCTCTAAATCTACTAAAGCACTGCTAAAGACCTGCCTATAGAGGACTTTTCACATCTGAAGCATTCTTCTAGGACATTACAAGGGATAGGTGAAACGACTGCTCTGAGGGCACATGACTGATGTGGAAGCATACTGTGATTTACCTGCTGGGTAGCTGAGAAAGGAATTTTAAGGAAAAGTTTTGACTATTCTTCCTTCCCCATCAGACCTTTTCCCAAATTCTTCTTTGTTTTAAGACCATATATCATTACAGTATGCTAATGTACTTGAAACAGGTGTTGTAATATAGAATTTCTTATTATGCTTAATTTTTGCAGTCTACACTTACAGCGTATAAGAGTATCAGCATTTGGAATTGTGGATCTCAACATTTCCAGGTTTACAGTACTGGTAGGCATTCCACAAATTATTTTATGCTCTTACATGGGAGTACTACTTGCATTTCTAGACAAGGATCCTTTTGATTTGTTTTCTCCTTAGCATTTTATTTATGGCTCTGGATAGGAAGTATTTCTGTTGTGGATATTTAGATGTCAATATCACCCAAAATATCGACTCAGGTTATTAATTATCATATGAGGATACTAGAGGTCAACATTACATTTGCAATCCATGAATCTCATAAAACCAACCTCCCATCTGACTTGCTGCAGCATCATGAAGCAGTACCCAATGAAAATCATGTCCCTCCAGTAAAGAATCAAATGCACTTCTAGGTCGTCATGGGCAAGTTTGCATTTCAGGATACTGCCATTCACTCTCTGAACAGGATTCATTTTTTGTAAAACTTTTGCATCAAATTCAGTCTCTCTCCCTCATGCTCTGCTCTGTCTCTCTGTATTACTTTGACTTTACTTCCATAAGAAATTTATCAGTAAACTGAATGTTTTCAGCATCTGAAATAGAATGCAATTGCAGGAATTTCCTAAGTTTAGCCTCTGCAGTTACTTCTGGAAAAGATCTGCCAGTCGGGTTTGAGAGAGGAGTCAGCAGAGCTCTGTGTGAGCGAGGAGGGAGCAGAAAGTTCAGCTCTTTGGGAAGACTATTTCCTGCAGGGTCCCTTTCCTACTTCTCTTCCTTTCCTTTCCAACTCTAATGAATGAAGCCATGATGAGAGTGCTCAGCACAAGAAGGCCCTCCAGTGATGTAGATAGGACAGAGTAAGGGCAAATAGCTCTGAGACAGGAAGGATTGAAAAGCTGTTGTGTGATTCACTGCGGAGCACAAGGCAAGGCAAGAACAACCAGAAAAACCAAACCAGAGTAAAATGTCACTAAGAGTATACATTTAGAGAAAGTCTCAACTCCAAGGCTGGTATATTAGAACAAGGGCAGTGTGTACAATGGGGAATAAAAGCAACAAGGTAGTAATTTTTAAGTCTTAAGTTTCATTGTATTATGTGGGATTTTTTCTTTGGCTGAAGCTGGTGGGATTTTTTATTTACTGCATTGAACATATGGGTGAAATACCTGTGTATTGCCTAATCTGCTGCTTCTCTCAAAACAGTAGTTTAAGATGAATCTCATTAAAAACCCTCTTTTTGAACAGATAAACCAAGCAGTAATGTATTTTTAATGAGGTAAGGTGATTTCTTGCTGTGCAAATGTGCCTAGACCTGTAGAAACAGCATTTTCTTTCTACCCAGTGAGGATAGGATTAGTTTATCAATGCATCATTGTCCTATTTGCTGCTAAGACTGACCTAGTGAGCTATATATAAGAATTAGGGGCTCCTCTGCCAATAAAACAGCTCAGTATTGCTCTTCTGAAATTACATTCTTTCATTGTTTGGATTGTTATAATGTCATTGTCATAAACTTTGACAATCTTGTTTGAATTATGGCTTTGGCTTCCATTCATCATAGCTTTCCATCCCCCTACACACCTTTGGCTTCCCTGTTACTGCTGCTCATCTCTTTGAGAAGGGCACCCACCAGAACTGCTGGGAATTCCCCTGTGTTTTGCCATGCTCTGAACAGTTTCTCGTGGTCAGAACAAAATCAGATGCTTCCTTCCTGAAATGAATTCACTGACATGTTCAGGATGTTTGGGTTTTTTAGGAATTACAGAACTGATCACTTGGCAGTTTTAATTTCCCTTATTTAATAAATAATCTTAGCTTTTGAGGGAAGTATGGAGGAGTCTGGGAAAAAAAGAGCAGGAAAGGTGCTCTCTCTCAAAGGCACAATGACAGAGTATTTCTTTAAAAAAAAATAGCTAGAAAAAGGCTGGAAAAATATCTGAAATGTAGCTTTTGAGCTACAGAAATTTCCCCATCACAGATTCACAAAAAGCAAATTCCCCACAACTAAGAGTATCTTGTAGACTTTAGGCAAACCCATCTGAACCTCTTGGGTTCTGCTTAGCACAAAGCACTCTGGGTACCTTTGGAAATTTCTGTTATTAGACACTTCAGATGATATTAAAATAAGATGATGACCAAAACTGCATAATTTTGTGTATTTTTACATTATGCTGGATTTTTTTTTCTTCCTTAGTGTTATGTAAATTCATTTCTGACATTTACATATTATAATGTCAATGATTATCACTGCTTTGTGTTTTGTTTCCCTTTTACATCTTATTCATGACAAGAGGCAGAAGTTCTAATGTGGATCACACACTGAAAATTTACTTTATAATTTTTCTGTGGTGCCTGTAGTGTATTTACACTAAATAAATTCTATTTATTTCTTATTGTCTTCCTAATTTTTAATTTATGATGGTCATGGAAATATTACTCATATCTAACTTTAGCAAAACCCTAAAATACAGAGTTAACTAATTGCATATAAAGCATTCAGATTTATGTAAAATCTCTGCTTTTGGGTACAGGCATAATGTAAGCAGAACCTTTCAAGGAAAAGGCATACTTTGGTATCAGCCATTTGAATTAACATCTAAATGGTTAATCACAGAAGGGAACGTATATTGCAGGCAAAAAAGACCTGAGAGGATCTTGGCAACAGTTCACCTTTCATTTCTTACTTGTTGAAAAGCTGCTTCAATACAATAATGCTTAATTCCAAATTGGACTCCGAGAGGGTTTTAGCGCCATTAAATTTGCAGGCAAGTTTTGTCAGCTATTGGCACTTTGTTTTTTCCAGTTGGAAACTCTTGTGCAAATATAGATGGAGAGGTTTGCACATCTAAGGCTAACTTGTTAGCTAATCAGTAACAACAAACACTGATCTCAATGCGCTCAAAGGCACGGGCACCGTTCTAGGAGGGCTTTATTTCGATGAATGGACATTGGAAGTTTGAAGAAAACTGAGCACTGCCATCTTTTGTTGCAAAAGACTAACTACAGCCTTCAGATGTCGGCATGGATCAATTCTGCTTTCTATCAGAAGGTTCGTTTACCACTAAAAAGACAGATGTTTGTTTCTTACTAATACAAGAAAAACAATTTCCTGTACTGAGTATTTGCTGAGGGAGAAGACTCCAAGCATGACCACAGTTATCAACAAGAGTCAGGACTTAACCATTCTAGTGAACTGCTGTATCTTTATGGATGAAAACACTTCAGGCCATATTCATAAGAGTAGATATGGTCTTGTCTTATGGAAAAGACAATTCATTCAAGTGTGATTTGTTAACATAGATGATGGCTTTAAGAAATAAAAGGGGGAAAATACCTACTTGTAACCTATTGATGCAGCTCAATGACAGTCTTGTTTTCTGAGAAGAGACATCAAGTCTCAGGTGGTCAGAAGGTCTTTGTTTCCTGTTGCATAGCTGAAGGATTAAAGGGATGAATGCACAATGACAGGTAATGTATATGAAAATACAGGAACCTTTACATCCCTGGTGTTACTCATTATGTGTTACGGCAGCCTAACTAGGACTGGTGCTTCAGGATCCAAGGAGTTTGCAAGAAACATAGTCTGGAATTTTGTGGCTTTGTAGTAGTTACCAATTCTTCATTTTCCTAAGTGGGAAGACGTGATGGATCCATATCTACCTTGCATAATTTGCTCAGTAATATCTGTAACTTTTTATTTGAGGTTTTTTCCTGACACTTGTAACTGGTCAAAACTTTTCAAAGCTGCTTTTGACTGTCAAACATTTACTGCTGATGTACAGTAGATTAGATGTGGGCAATTGTAGTTTGATGCCAGTACCTCAGCAGGAGTTAAAAAAACAACTAAAAAAAAAAAACCCAAATCCAAAACAAAACAAACAAAAATAAAAAACAACAGAAAATGAAAGTGAAGTCAGATTCACTATATTCCTGTTCTTCCTTCCCACTATACAGTAGCTTCCCTCCTGAAAGCTCAAGGTGATGGAAAAATGCTTCTGGCAGAGGGAAAGGATGATGGAAGATATGCCATATGCCAGATGATGGAAGAACCCTGATTAATGTGAGTGCTGGGCCATTCTTTTACCTGAATATCTGCTAACAAAGATGTCCTGAGCATGTAGACCTGCCACCGGCCATCATAAACTGCAGTAGGGAGCATCAAACCTGGATTCTCCTCCAAAACTGCCTGTGAAGACTTCTTTATGTTCTCCACCCAGGCGAGAGTGAACAGATCTATACTTGAAATGTGTCACTTTGCTTTACAACTGAAACAGTTTTCTAAATCACTACAATACTGTAAGATCAAATGACTTCTTCTTTGGCCTCTTTAAATTTAACCTCTAACTTACAGTGCTTAACCAGACAGCTGGGGATCAGATTTTTGTAGTTCTGAAGTTTTCAGATACTGCATTTCCTCTTGTGCTGGTTTGAGGCTAATTAGAATATTTTAATAGAGAAAATTACACTATAGGCTGTGAAAGGAAAACATCATGATGTCTACTTCACTCATACACTTGCTGGAGAATTGTTTGGGAACACTAACCAAAACAATTGATAAGTCTCTCTCTGGCTCTTGCTGGAACAGGAGCTGTTGGGGCGATCTAGCAGCTTCTGAGCTCTGGCTCCACTGCTGATTAATCCTCACTAACCACTTTTCTTCTAACCCCCCTGGCTGATCCTCCTAATTNTCTAAAAAGGACTGAAACAAAACAGTATTTTGCTTTCTGTATACTTCACATCTACAGGAAATTAACCAGCTTGTATAAGGCTGTCATGCTAAGCCTAAATAGACCAAAATAGGCTTTTATACATGTCCTGGCTTGCCCAGGCATCTTTTTCTGCTCTCCCCCCTTCTGTTTTGGGGAGAAGCAACCACAGGAAAGAGGACAAAGAAGCTGGAGCCACTGAGTCTAAGGACCCTGGGTTGCCCAGACTTGTTTTGCTCTTGTTTACATCTTGTGGTAAACAAGGTACACACACTTGGCTTGTGCTTGCCTCTTGCAAGGCCTATGTTTTCCCAAATTTGGGTAAAGCAAGCCTATGGCTTCACCAAGTGTGGTCAATCTCAACTGCCATTCTGATTTGCTACTCTGTGTCCAAAGGCCCATCAGTCTCGGGCTGTATGGATAAAAAGACATGAGCAGCTGACACAGCTTGCTCTGCCCTTGTATTTGTGCTTGCTTGACTGCTGTTGCTTGCTGCCATTGCTCTCTGATTCTGGTAGTGTTTTGCCTCGAGTGCCTTCTGAACTGCCAGGAAACTCCAGTGCCTCGAGTTTACCAGGAACAGGCTCTAAATGACTCCATGCAATTAGCCTGCATAGCCAGCATGATGTTGTGCTGAGACTGCACAATGCAAGACATCCTGCCCACACCTGAACATCTCCAGCCAAGATGGGATGTCCTGGAGATAGACAGATTGTCCAGAGAAACCAGGACCAGGTCGGAGATGGTTTGTCTCCTTTCCCCAGCAGCCTGTGAAGAATTAGGAGCCTCAGTGGCTAAGAAGACACTGACAGAACCCTCTGAAAGCATTTGGGTACCATCTGAAGCTGTAGCTAGCCCCACAAGTCAGGAAATAATATTTTGTGGGTAAATTCTTAAAGCCTCTTGTGCCTTCTGCCATAAGCAGAAATGAGCTTCTTGAGTCCATCTAGTGGACAAGTGGTATAATTTACCGCCAAGTGGTGTGTTGACCACAGGAGCCTTCTCTTCCTGTTCAATTGAGTTCAATTAATGTTATATTATTGGTGGTTATTTGTTGTAGATCCTATGTTATTATTTGTATAATGTTTCCATGACCGTTTCAGAAGAATCTGATTATTATAAAAGTTAGTGGTCAGGGATAGTGAGAGTTTTGAATACCAAAATTAGTAAACAATGCTGGTTTTGAAAATACCACCTCGCACCCCTCCATTACAAAGGGAAGCAACAAATGCTATCAGATCTTAGTCTTTTTTTTTAACCTGTCAAGAGCCCAAATTTAGTAATATCCTGGTAGCTTGCATGAAGGAGCTTTGGAAAGTGCATTAATTTCCACACAGCTCATCATATACAAAATGTCAAGTGGGAAAGTAGCCCATTTAGGATTGAGAAAAGACATAACCCTCTCCTTACCAGGACCTTTGTGTTTCAGTGTCATCTATGGCATTTGTGCCTTCCACAAATCTTAAGCTAAACAGATCAGTATCACTGACAGCTTTGGCAAGTCTCTGAGTAAGCAGACTAATTATATGACCTCAGGTATAAATTTGGATGTGTAGGGCATGACTGGTATGAGCTTGAACTCGGGGCAAAAGAGACCTGCAGCTTCCTGTTACTCATCTGTGGAATGGCCTGTAGACCTCTGCCTTCCCCTGAATGCTGTCCTAACATCTGAGATGTAATACTTAGATAAAATATTCTCATAACCTTTGAATTGTATCAGCTTCACTCTTTGCAAAATCCAAAATCCAGTCCATGAAATAAAAACTTTTCAGTCTTGAAAAAAAAAAAAAACCACCAAAAAACTCTAAATGTATTAATATATATTTAGCACATCCATATATTCAATCAAAGGACTCATCATGCTTAATTTTCCAACAGGCCTTGGTAATGCCTGCAAAAATCTTATTTGGCTCCATGAGTTCAAATAACAAAATGTTATGTCCCTAATAATCTCTATGTCTTCTGTTGGTGCAACTTTTTAGCAAGACTTTGCATGAAAATTATTGAGCAATTTCATTTTATATCCTTAAGCTTCCTTGGATATAGAAATGTTGAATTTTAAAAGACATGAATGATACTTAACTAAGTCTTCTTTTTGTAACCTCTCTTAGAGGTTTGACCATACCAATGGTTTTATGAAAGGTTTGTGGTCTAAAATCACTCTTGGCTGCCACTGTGTATCAGGAAGGGTTACTTTTCATTCCTGTAAAAGAATAAAAGTTCTAGGGAAAAAAAATCACAAACATAAGAGCAGCTCCTTCAAAGTAATGCACACATTGAAAATTAAAAAAATTAAAAAAACAAACACCAAAAAACAAACCCCATGATTTTTGGAAGCTGGATGTGGTGAGCTACTCATGAGCAATGCAAAAAAACTCTTCATAATGACAAAGATACAAGCAATACAAATCAGCTGCTCAACAACGATAGTTTCCTTCCCTGACTGGCATTTTCAAACTCCTGACCTGCAGAACAGCAGTAAGGCAGCTACCTGCTGCTGCAGGAAGGGAAATTACTAGACTTGAGAAGTTAGGCATCTTAGAGTGCTTCTAGTTCATTCATGATCTTACATTTTCCTTACTAACTTCTGCTTCCCAAGTAATTAGGCAGTGTCTACTTACATGCAGTAGACTAACCTCTGTCTCACGCATTCGTGCCTCATTTCCTCATTTAATGCTCTTTTCAGTCTTGTTATTTATTTTCTTTAATATTACACTTCCAGTTCTATAGCCAGATGAGTCACACTCATTGCCATCCACAACAGCACTCTCCAAGGCCTGTGAAACAATAAAGTAATTTATAAAAGCTTTTCCACTAAAGTTATACACAGTCAGAGAAGCTAACCTTTATTTTAGTGGTGCTTGAATTAGGATGAAGTTCTGTTCTGAAAAGATTATTCATAATACAGAAGAACAAAATGTATTTTCTATTATTAAAAAATAAAATAACTCACAACACTATAACCACAACATACCAGGGCAGTGATGTGAGAAGCAGTGGCCTACACTCACAGATTTCTTTTAATTCAGAAACTTAAAAAGTGAAAATGGACTGGAAATTTCACAACACCCTTCCTCTTTGCCATAGAAAAGGAGAGACCAAATTCTCAGAATACAGAATGGCTGATTTATTTTCTTCACAACAGAAGAGTAATTTCTCATTTCAAAATATTGTTTCCCCAGAGTTGGATGCCGTTCCCAGTTCAGCTATCATTACCCACCCACGGTCATTAAGCTTTACAATTAGAATTTGGGATAAGAAAGTAATAGTTACTTTCCTGAGGGTGACATTGACAGGGACACAATTAAAATGCCTATGGGAAAAAAAGGAGGTAAGCCCTCCCAACACTGAAAAATGTTTTGCTAGCCAAGAATAAAGACAGCTAGAATCCAAATACAGAGCAATCTATCTACCTGTAACAGTGGAAAGGAACTCCTATACTTTTTCCATGAAAGAACCTACCATTGTTTCAATTACACACAGAAACTTGGCCTGTGAAACTACAGCACATTCCTTTTACTGTCATTTTAACCACATTTGAGATGATTGTTTATGATAGCAAAATACTGGACAAGGAGATGGACAAACTGTTACTATTACTTTCTCTCTAGTGATTGCCATTGGAATGAGTATGGGTACATCCAAACACAGGTACTTACACCTTATCTGCACTCATGTCACCCAAGCTGTTCTGTAAAATTTAAGCAGCTTTCAAGGTTTGGTGTCTTGTGGTAGAATGCAAGAGTCACCTGCTGCAAACATTTAGTCCAATCCTCAGTGAAATACATCCGAGTCAGAATACAGCACTGCTGGTTTTGGTATGATGGTGTCTGTGCTGCAGGCATCACAGTCTGCCATGCTTACCTCTCCAAGTCTGTAAAGCATAAGATGAGTTGTTCTATGTACAGTTGCTGATGTGAGTGGGACACAAATACCTAGCAGTGTTCCCATATTGAAAAATATATTTCATAGGTTGCTAGAGAAAGAAAAAAAACCCACTGAACTCTGGATGCATACAGAACTCAGAATCTAACGTTGTGTGGCTTGTTAATTCTGTTAACTTGGGTTCAAATGACAAATACAACCTTGATGATATTGCTGAAATGGAGAGAAATATTAGGTTTAGTTGGCTGGTGTTTTTTGTTTTAATAAATACTGGAAATGAACTGAAGAATCTAGACTCTGACACTTCTAATCTGAAGTTCAGAGGCTAGGTAAAGTGAAAATATGTTGCCAGAGCCAGAGAGACTCAATCAACACAAAACCAACAGAACTGCAAACTGGCATTTGTGTGGCCATGAAGAGTATTCGTTCCCATTTCAGGAATGTTTATTTCCATGAAAATTAAACAAATTCCACCTGACACATTTTCATGAGTTTTAAAAGAAACCCACCACAACAAATAACCCCAGGTGTCATTTTAATACTGCTGCAAAGCCATTAAAAATCTGAGCATAAAATCTCATCCTTGCACAAGAAGATGATCACATATTTTTATATCACCTTGAAAATCTCCTTTTCATCCTTGCACAAGAAGATGATCACATATTTTTATATCACCTTGAAAATCTCCTTTTCTTATAAATTGTACCATGAGATTATATAATGAAGTTGAATAGAAATGTTTGTTCATACCTGCATACACCTGGAGACCATGGCACGACACAGGCCTATGTAAATGTCACACACACACAATTTTCGGTCTTCCTCTACAGCAAATGTTGTATTTCTGTAAAAGTCTGTAAGAAACATAATGGTGTTTGGCTGCACACCGACACTGTTAGAGTCCTTTACAACAATACAGTACATTCTGTAATTTTCCCTGGAGCTGCAAACTCTTTCAGATGAACATGAGTCAGGCAGCACTTTCGGGAATAGCGCTGCAAAGCTGTAAATGCTGCTCACTGTTGCCACAGATGCTGCCCAGCGGAGGAAGTACAGCGAGCGTTGGACTTGATGTGAACTCTGGTTTGTTGGAGTACCTGTTCACACAGGGAGACTTGTAGGCATTGCTCTATGTTGTCTTGCTGACTTTGAAGAGAAGCAGCTACTTAAGCTGGCAAACCTTGCCAACCTTTACACAGAACATAGTAACACACAGAGTGATTGTGTCTTGCTGATAGGGGCCCAGGTTCAAAGCGTGTTGGCAGTTTCGATCCAAGAGAATTTCATATTAAATACTGACTATTCGAAATCCAGCACCAACCTGTTTGCTGGAGATGTGCAACAACAAATAGCTTGATTGAAGTATATCCACTTTTTCTTTCTCTGGAATGGATGTTAGGATTAATTCTTTTTAGTGAGGGTGGTGAGACACTGGAACAGGTTGCCCAGGGAGGTTGTGGCTGCTCCCTCCCTGGAGGTGTTCAAGGCCAGGTTGGACGAGGCCTTGAGTGACCTGTACTAGTGGGAGGTGTCCCTGCCTATGGTAGGGGGTTGGAACTAGATGATCCTTGAGGTCCCTTCCAACCTTACCATTCTATGATTCTATGATTTTGAGCACTGTAATGATAGTTCTGAGACCTCTTTTAAAGGTACATGTTTAGCTCTTCTAGGAGCATGCTCTACTCTAAGTGCGCCCTCTATATGATAGCCATATGGTAGGAGTCAGTGTGATTACTTCAGTAATTGAACTCTTGGTCAGAAGCAGAAGAGGGCCCAAGGTGGCACAAGAATAGTTAAATTAATCCAAATTCAATGTATTTTACTTTTTTTTCCCCCCTGTAAATATTATTACCTTCCAGAAGAAGCTTTCTTGTTATTGACTATGATATCATTGCTGCTTATATCAGATCAACCTTCCCAGGGATATGGCTTCTGCTTCTGCTAATTTTCTCAATATTGAACTTATTTTCTTTTTTAAAGGAAAAAAGTTGGGCAAAAATTAGCAACTTTCATATTTAGAGTATTTAGAGCATTTTGCTGTGTTTCAAGATTTCATAGAATGGAATTTCACTGAATGGTGGTCTCAGACAAACACATCCTTTTCAAAGACAGTAAATGCTGCTTCAAAGCTTGCCACTTTTCCCAGGCAATGTAAAGATGCATCCTGAAGGTCAAAGAGGGGAAAAAAAGAGATTACTGAGGTTTTCACACTCAGACAAGTTCTGAAAATGTATACAGACAAAAATTCTACTAGTGCTGAGTAAGAACATGTAAAGCTAAGAATCCACATACTAACTAAGCTTGAGTAGAGCGTTACTATTGCTGATAAGGTTTTTTTTTTCCCTGAACATTGAACTTCAGTGGATTAATCTGAAACATGCCAGAAGAGACTTCAGCAAAGGAAAACTGGTTTTCTGGGAAGTGGCTATTAAGCTTGCTAAGAAGCTATCAGAACTGTTTGCCCAGGGCTTTCTTGTGAAACATAATAATCTCTTTTGTAAAAAATCTAGGTATTCAGGTCTCAAGAAATAGCCCCACATGGAAGAGAGTATTAATGAATTGTTCTGGGACTCTTCCTGGCATTCCAGCCTTTCTAGTCCATGGACACATTTTTCTACCTGAGCAGTGCTTAACTACACAGAGGAGAAAGTCCTATCAAAGAATGTACGAGAAATTTGACACATGCCTTATTAAGGCACAAATCTTCCTGAGATGCATCTGAAAAAGGACATCATCTAAAGCAGAGAGCTGAAAATCATTTTGAATGTAAATTGGCATACAAATTAACACTCCTCTCTCCTGTCTCACAGCAGGATGGTGAACCTTCATCCAAATTAACTTGCACCTTTCTTTGACATTGTCATGGTCCACTCATCTAAACAGTTTCTCTGTATTTTAATAAGATGCAATCTTGTCTTTAACTGAGGATAGGCTAAGGAGGCATGGTTTGAGAAGATTCCTGCTCTTGGATCTGTGAGCTGACAAGCATGCAAAGTCACACACAAGGTTGACCAAGTAATTGGTATTTGAAAATGTTAGTGTTTTAGAAGTGTTCCAATACACAACTATAAAATATTTGGAGTCTCAAGATGCTTTTTTTTTAATAAGATGACAACACCAAAAAACTCAAACAAACAAAAGAAACAAACAAAAAAACCCAACTACAAAACCCAAACTAAAAAAACACAAAACACAACCAACCTCCTGAAAGAATTAAACAAAAACTTGTATTCTTTTGGGTTTTTTCCCCCCTTTAATACATATGGTGATGTCTCCCTAGCACATGTGCTAATTAAGCACCTTGATTTTAAATGGACATTGTCTATGGAATTGTGAATTATAAATTTAATGGACTACAGAATGGATCCAGTAGGTTTCTCACTGAGGTGTTCATTGTGATTTTACATCTGTAAGGCATCATGAGTTATGTAAATATACTTAGGAAGAAGTTCTGCATGAGGATGTGAGACTCTGGAATAGGCTGCCCAGGGAGGTTGTAGATGACTCCTCCCTGGGGGTGTTCAAGTGCAGATTGGATGAGGCCTTGAGGGGCCAAGAGGTGTCCCTGCTCATGGTAGGGAGGTTGGAGTAGATGATTTCTAAGGCCCTTCCAACTTAAGCCATTCTAATGTCTTCTTTGAGAGTCTTCCCAGATAATGTCAGAATTTGCCTCTTGGTATCTAAACATAATTCTCTCAGTGCTAGTTTTTCATAGAAGACATTTATTGATGAGCATCCATAACTACAAGCTGTAGTTATGTTTCCTAAAGAAATGAAAATGTTCATACATTCCTGGATAGGACATAGAAACTTCTGGGAGCAATACAGACATTGGACAGCTTCTTTCTCTAGAGCATAAGATAAACTGTAAAATCACAAAGAAAAGTTATAAATAATACAAATATTTGTTATCTGTACAGCATTTTTGTTTTCTTCCAGAGTATCTCTGATCTTTTCAATATTATCAGGTTTGACTTCTAGGCAAAAGAAGAACCTTGTAACCAAAGACACTAGAGAATTCTTACTTTCTGGGTACATGCAGAGCCTCTATTTAAAGTCTCATACAAAAGGTTTCTATAGAAACCTGAAGGACTCAGACAACCAGTGCTAAAAAGCTCAACCCTAAGGCCTATACAAAACCAAAAAAAATAAATAAAAAAAATCATCTAGCTGGCCTATCAGCTCCTGAAGTCACTCTCTCTGCCATGCTTCATCATGCCTGCCTAGCATATGATGTTATTCCTCACATCAGCACACTCTGCCTTTGAAAACAAAACATGCTGATACCTGTGAAAAAAATGGCTTTAACTCAGGTCCTTAACTGATCCCAAAGCCAGTGAATTGCATGGTAACTCTGATCTCCTTTCTGGCATATACTATCTCCTAGGATATGTCATATCAGTTTGGTGGGTTTTTTTAAGGAGCTGTTTGTCCTATATATAGTTGTGTTTCAAATTGTTACTCACTAAAAGAGCAAGTATTTTTGGTTCCTTCTGAAAGTCATATTTCCATAGCGATGCCAAGCTGACAAAAATATGCAATACATCACGATAGATGAAAATTAACTCAGATACCATTTGCAGCTCAGTCTGGAATGTTATATTGGAGCAAACCTCGTTTTTCCTGAACCTTATTTTAATGTATATTCAGTATAAAGCATTCAGTCTTAATCTTCAGTTTATTTCCTGTTTCTGGTTTGGTTTGTTTCAATTAGCTATCCAGGACTGAAATAGAGATAATGACTCATTCCAGGGTCCACTCCTAAACATCTTGGATTAGGCTGCGCTAGGTTTAACTTCCTCTTCCCTGTGCAGGGAAATGCGCTCCTAACACTACCGCATCACTGCGCAGTCCTCCAGCAATCCTTGCAGAAGGATGCCATCCCTAATCTCCACATCACCTCTCTCCATCATGCTCGTTTTCATCCTATACAACCCCCAGGGTCGTCACTCCTCAGACACTGTTTCTCTGTGTTTGTCTCATACATTGTTCATCTTCTGTTAATTGTTAGGGCTATGCAGAAACCCAGGGAAACACATCCATTGGGTCACCAAAGGGGAAAATTTTCACTGAGCAGAGCATACAACACAAAAACAAGGGAAGGCAACTGAGCTCTGTCACTGAGCAATGCTTGCAATGTGCCAGAGAGGACAAACCATGTATTTCTCCTGTCTGGTTAGTGGGAGGTTTTCCTTGTACAGAAAATTTGTTCTCCTGACAGTAGCCTTAGAAATGCATATTTGTTCATTTTACTATTTCTGATATTTCATGGCTCAGTTTCTGTTAAAATAAGTAGAATTTCAGTCTAAAAATAGTCATATTTCTTTTCTGCTATGCCAAGAAGAACCTGCGAGAGTGACAGAGCTCCAAAGCTCCTCAGCATGCCAACGCCCAACAAAGAAATGGCTTTCCAGGAGAAACGGAGCACTCATTTCCCTCCAAGTTTGCAGAGCTGTGACAACAGGACATACCACAGACATCAATTCCAAGGTTAATTATTCATACCATCTATGAACAACTTTCACAAATGTTATGGAGTTTGGGGCAAGTTTATCTTTATAAAGAATTCATGACATTCCTCCTTTCAATCATCTCACATCCACCCACACTGACATTTCGCAAACCAAACTTATCCATAATACCTCTCAGCACAAGGCATTTTCTACACATTTGTTCAGGTCAGCACACAAATGTTCTCTTTCCAGCCTTTACCAAAAAAATAAAAGGAAAGAAGAAGAAAAAGAAAGNTTGTACAGAAGACTGAGTGCTCAAGGTCAAGATCAAGGCCTGAGTCCTTCTCTTTTCTCCTCCTCTTTGTTTGTGTAATACCTTCTTTCACACAGTGCATAATACATTTCCAATCAGAACTCTGCAACTCTTCCAAATTCTTTCTCCCAGGGACAAAATAAGATCAGACAGAAACAAAACGACAAACGTTAATCAGTTTTGTCTGCTTCCCATGGAAAAAAAAAAAATGGAGCTAATGCCGTACGAATTAATTGTGAAATGTTAAGTTATAGAAAATGAAACACTGCCTTCTGTTCCTTAGTAAATGCCTCACTGTACCTTATTTATGCAAAGGAGTATGTCATGATTTCTTCTCTATGGTAATTGGAAATATCTGTTGAGGCACTTCATGGTGGACTTTCTTTCTCCATCTTAGTCACCTACTAAGTTGCCAAGACCAAGTTGCATCTTTTCAAAGATGTAAAGACTGTTGAACACTTGGAATCACAGAATCTCAGAAGAGCTTCGGTGAGAAAGGATCTTAGAGATCATCTACTCCAATGTCCCTGTCACAGGCAGGGACACCTCTCAACCAGACTCAGCTGCTCACCTTGGCCTTAAACTCCCCCTAGGGAGGAGGCATCCACAGCCTCCCTGGGCAGCCTATTCCAGAGTTCCACCACCATTGTGCTGAAGAACTTCTTCCTAAAATCCAGTCTAAATCTACTCTCCCTCAGCTTAAAACCATTTCTTTTCCTAATCCTGAGGCAACAGTTGTGCTTTTCTCTTGGGTGGACCTCAATGAAATCACTTTAAAAAAAATAAAAATGACAAGAACACTGAGAGTTCTTCCATGGCAAGGCAAGATACAGCTCAGCCGAAGACACCATTCTGTGTAAGATAGCTATTATATTTGCTAAACTGCATTGAAAGTTGGAGAACTACTTGCAAAGGAGTGAAGCACAATCATTAAACATACAAAAGATATCTGTACTATATATGTCTTAAGTGCATGTAAAGGCAGACACTGCTATTTCCCATTTACTGGTCCATCCAGACAATTACTCTATGAAATTATTTGAGTACTAAATGTTATTATTCTCTGATTTGTGCATTTTTGTTGTGGAAGGGAAGTTACTTGCTCACAGCTTGCTGGAGTGTCATGGCCCTGGCTCTGTTAATGTGAGCCCAAATTGCTTAAATGAACTGTTACACATGACGTGAAGAATCGTTACTGTAACTTCAGAGAGACAGCAGCAGCAGCTCCTGAATTTTATTGCTGTTAACACTTCAGTGCTGTGCAGACTCAATCTTGAAAATAGGTTTCAAAAACTCATGTCAAAGGATGCTCTGAACAGATGTTTTCAGAGGCTTTTAATTAATTTCTAGTCTTTGTACCAAAGCATGGAGACGATGCCAATAAAATGGTCAGAAGAACTTTATTTTATAACTTTAAGAATAATAAGTCAGGTTTATGCCAGTATTGCTCTCAGGTGTGGCTGAAATGTTTCATCTTAAATGCCCCAAAAATGTCACCTTCAGGCAACTCTTCTCAGGTTTAAAATATCAGCTTTAAGACTGAACTACAACAAAGCAAATGAAAAGGGCCTGGCAGCTGGGAGCATCAGTAAAGCTTAGCTGTAGCTGACACTGTCAGGTCCTTGTGCACTGCAGGGTATTGTAATGCATGTGTGGTAAGTGGTGCGTTTGTGAGCTGGATGCACTTCTTAATGATTCCCACCGCTTGGTAAATGTCAGCCATGTGATATGAATTTCTGTTCACATTAGCACTTTGGTGTATAATCCTGAATAATCACTGTAACCTGTTCTTAGCATCTATGCTCATGATAGGAGATGTGCACCTCCCTCCTTAACTTTTGCATCAGAAATCATTGCCAGTTCTCACTGCAAACTTCCAGAGACAGGGAAAAGGGAATGAAAGAAAAGAAAAAGCTTTATTCAAGATTCTGCAGTGCCAGAATGATTTGTGACCTGTTCTCACAAAGCCCTTGAATGCATGTATAATTAAAAACTTAATTAATTCCACTGAAGGAAATAAAGATGCTTTACATGCATCACTGTTTTCAAGGAGTACAGCATTGTTCTCAGAGCTGTAAGATTTGCTCTTGAAAATGATGAATTACATTTTTTAATTATATGGAATCAGACACACACACCTCCCCTCAAAAAAAACCCCAACATAACAAAAACAAACAAAAAAACCCAAACCCAAACACACAACAAAAAACAGGAAATGGAGGCTTTGCTAAAGAGACATGAATAAAATGTATGCCTTTACAACTTGAATACTATTTAAAATATACATAAATGGACCAAATTTAGTTCTCAGCCAGATAAAGTAGTAAGCTGTAAAGAATCTGGCCAGACTTCCCTGAGGTATCAAGATACAGTTTGAGGAAAGGTACTTCCATGCATTCAGAGGAGACACTGCTCACATTTCTTTGTGAAATATCAGCACAAGTACCACAGACTGCAGAATGACTGCTGCTGGGGGAAAAAAAAAAAAAAATTTAAAAAAAAAAAATCTCCAAAGGGGACTATAAAGGGAACAGGCAGCAGATTTGATTTAAGGACAAAATGTCCTAAAAATAGCAGGCCTCCATACAATATATCTGCAACACAGAAGCAGCATGCTGGTATAATCTGTGCAAATTTAGGTCCCCAAAAAGGAATAGTACTAAGCATGAATTTGGCATACTAGGAAAAAAAAAAAAAGAAAGTCAAAAAGAACACCTGCCACCAGCATTTTAGAGTTTTCCTCTGAATATTCTACTAGAGATAGTAGTATTTATTACCTATCCTTATAAAGGGATGAGTGAATGAATTGATTAATGACTTTATTTTCATGATCAATTGATTTTAAAGGTATTCATTTTAGAATCAGTTTGCTTAGCACAGATTAGACTGAAGTTAAAGTGCTTGCAATGGTTCATGATTAAATTGCAGGTGGATCAATTTATTCAATATAAATCTTGATATTGTGTGCTCATAATACTCTATCATAAAAACCATAATGATCTTTAAAGTTCCTTAAAACTGAATACTCTGTCAATCACAGGATCACAGGATGTTAGGAGTTGGAAGGGACCCAAAAAGATCATTGATTCCAACTCCTCTGCCAGAGCAGGACCAAACAATCTAGCTCAGGTCACAGAGGAACACATCCAGATGGGGCTTGAAAGTCTCCAGAGAAGGAGACTCCACAATCTCTCTGGGGAGCCTGTGCCAGTGCCCTGTGAACCTTACAGTAAAGAAATTCCCCCATGTGCTGAGCTGGAACCTCCTGTGCTGCAGCTTATATCTATTGCTCCTTGCCCTATGCCAGGGAGCAAGTGAGCAGAGTCTGTCCCCCCCCTCCTGACCCCCAGCCCTCAGGTATTTATAAACATTTATTAAATTCCCTCTCAGTCTTCTCTTCTCCCGACTAAAAAGCCCCAGGTTCCTCAGCCTTTCCTCATCAGGTCCCATCAGGGACAGTGTTCTAGGCCCCTAGCATCCTCGTAACCCTCGGTTGGACTCTCTCAAGCAGTAGACTAGAACTGGAAAGTCCATCTTGACTCTGTTGATAGAAGAGCTTAACAGGAGGCACTTCTCAAGAAGGGATAACAAACTCCAGCAAAGTATGGTTTCTATGGAGTATTGCTAGGGAAAAAGTTATTATTTCTGACAGAGGAGCAGCAGGTAGAATGCTGAGACTAAAGCCAACTAGTTTTAGATGTGAAAAATCAATCTTGCGGTTTTCTAATAGGATAGGACGGCATGGAAGGTAGTATGATAAGAAGCCTGAAGGTGAGCTGCACGGTATACTGAGTCACCAAAAAGGAATTTTATGACAGAAAATAACATGATTGCCAGCTACTCAAGTATTGATGGCAGCATCTTCTAAAAACAATTGACTGTTGTGATTTAATTAGAAGAAAATTGTTAATATATTACATTTACATTACAGGAAAGCCTGAGTCGTCTGCCAGTGAAGAACAAGCAAAGCAGAAGTATTAAATGAATAACTGTTAACTTTGACACCATTCTTGCAATTAACTTCCTGTGTAATCCTTCAGAATTCACTTAAATAATCCATTCTCTTGACATTTGCTAAGCAGAACTGCTCACAAGTGAAAACTGTTGTCCTTATGCTCCCCTAACAAGCAGCATTCACTGCATGCCTGTGCCAGTCTGTTCCTCATGATTTTCTGCAGCTGACAGACCACATTCTCCAATGGCATCATAAAAGAGGGTTGAACCAGCAGACGTTTCCTAACCTATACAAGCTGAGGTGCTAGTCTTTCTCTTTACCAGAATACATTATAACTAGATAAATATGAAAATATTACTTCTGTGGCATATGACTTAAAGCAATATTTGTGGAAAGTGAGTTATTAAACTAAGCTGTATTTGACTAGGTTTGAAGGAAGCTCTTGAAAGAACTGTTGATCCTAAAAACATCAAAGGCTTAACAATGCCCTCTAAGTCAGAAATACTCATTAAGGAAGTGATACATAAGGCATTAAGAAGCCTCACATTTCATTCCAGTTAAAAATATTCTCCCTTAGCTAGCAAGTCATAGTAGATGGTATAGGTGCATGAACTTCAGTCAGACTTTTTTCTATTTTTGATGAGCCTCAGCTGCATTGCAGCTACTACACTCACTTCATGAAAGTACACAAGTATCCCTGACTGCAGTCAAAAATATCCCAGAGAAAGGGAAATGTAATCAGCAAGTCTAGCCAGAGCAGGTAAAATTCACAGACAAAATATCATTGTTTTCTAATGAAGCCTTGCAGGAGGTGCTGTGTATAGCCATGTCGCAATGCTGTATTGGGCAAGAAAACAGCATTTGAGTTTCAGAGGACGTGAATTATTTGGCAGTTTCAGCTGCAACATTAGTTTCCAAACTGTTCTGCATCAGACTTGCCTCAGGAAAAATGAAAGGCTAGCTTAAATCCTGATGTGTGACTGGCACTGCTCCCTTTACTTTCTTTTTAACTTTACATTTGACAAAGCTACTCTCTAAGTTCAATGTCTTCTTCATACCATTCCACTTCACAGTGCACTTCTGGAGTTCTCCCAGCACTGGCATCTAGGAAAGCAGGAATAATAATATTTGGAGCCAGGGGAAAACAGGGTAAACTGCCCACTGTCAAACATCAGATTTTGCCCCTTTTAATTTCATGAGTTAACTCCTAAAGCAGATCAAACTCATGCCCCTCTTGCATGCCATGTTGCTTTAAGAACTGCATAGGGGTCTGGTTTCAGAATTATATAGAGGGAGAGATAATGTGTTGAGAAACTCCATCATACATCATTTCATCATATGAAATTCTGTCTTCCTTCATAAAATCATTCTTGAGATGGACAACCAAAAGACAACAAACAATGAACCAACAAATAGTATCAATGAGGCAAGTAAGCAGTAGGAACATAATTTATTTTTAAGCTATGCTATTATATCTGTAAAAGAATTAGAGGGCAAATACAACCCTTAATCAAATTACATCTTACACACCATTCAAGTCCTGGAATCAGCTGATCTAAGTGGAGTGACTCTCCTCTTGAACTATTTCAATTTGAAGTATTTTATGCATTGTTTTGAACTTGGATTGCAGGGAAAATCTGGCCCATAATTCTGGACTAGAAAGCAATAATACTGTTTATATCCACAATTTTATGAAGGTGGCTGAGTACCAGGATCAAGACATTCCTCCTCAAGAGTTAAAGACATGCTTTGTTTTAGGAAGTGGAAATAGTTTTGACTGTCAGCAAAGGATATCGCTATGTATGCCGATTTAAACTTTGGTGTTTGCAAAAGCAGACCTTTTATTTGCTAAATACCCACTGATGTTTGGCTTAGTCTCTCTGAAAATAAGAAGGAAATCAATTCCATATCATGCCAGCACTGGATGAATTTTAAGTGTGAGATATTTAAAAGGTAAAGTTCTACCTGGAATACTCTTTACATTTATCTATCCTTAATAATTTTGCCAGCACAAGGAAAAAGAAGAATTGATAAAATAATTAAGAGAAAGATGAGACCAGAATGATTCTTGGCTTAGTTTATTTAACAGAATGAAAGGTTTAAGAAGAGGGAAAAGTGAAGGAAGGGATAAATTCGCTCCCTGGAAGCATACCAGAGACCAGGAAGCAGTCAGGAAAAAGGCTGAGTGCAAGGTGAAAGCATCAGCAAACAAGTACACATGAGGTATCTGTAAGTAAGTTCAAAACAAGCCTCCTATGCATTGAAGGAGTGAGGGTCTGAAAAAGATCCTTGGTGGGACAAAAAATACTTATTTTTAAGAGGGGGTTTCGTTAAATTAATGGAATCGGATGCTGTAATTCTCTACAATAAAAACTATTTGGATTAGATAGCCCAAACCTTTCAACAGACAATGTTCCAGTTCTGGTTTTTGCTTCACAGTTCCTTCCCTTTATCCATCTCGTGTAGATTACCTTTATTTAAGTGAGAACCTGGTACCCAACAGAAAGATATTTCATTACAACATAGATACAGCCTCTAAGTGTGGATTGAAAATGAAATGTTTCCAGAGACAGTCAAAAAAAGAATCTCTATGATAGAAATAAGTGGCCAAGAAGGATGCTTTATGCATAAATTGATGAACTGTTTTGCTTGTACTTTCCCAACATTGCCTTTTCACTTCCATTCAGCTTACTGCCTGATCAACACGTACAAGTCTCCTGGCCAGAGTTAAATCTGTTCAGGCAGAAGACTAAAGCTGAGGTAGGGCCAACCACTTGATGCAGAATTCTTTCAGCCTGCCTAGCTCGTGAAGAAGATTGCTCACCCCAGAGCACACCTCCCTGCTTCCCTAACACCAGTGCTCTCCTGTTTGTAGAAAGTCCTGATTCAGACTGCAAAAAGAACTGCCTTTTTCACAGACTGAGATGAGAAATGTACCAATGCAGAGAGAAATCAGTACTGTGGTGTACTGACAGAAAAAGAATGTGTCGTTCTACAGCTCTGATGATGGGAACTCAATTTCTTCAGGGTTTGTTGGGTTTGACTTTTTTTTTTTCCCCCTCAATATTGGAAGATGGATAGGGGGAAACTGTCTGCCACCTGTAAAATCCAGTTTACACTTATACAGTGGAATTCCCATGAGGAAATAACTAAAATTAGTTCAAAAGTGAGGAATGCTAACTGTATTCAGTTCATTCAACTAAAATTAGTTCAAAACTGTAATGCTAACTCATAAACGTAATGAGACTTAAAAGATAGATGTAACTGGAAGGAGGGGAAAAAAAGAAGAGTTTCTGTTGTGATTGATTAAATAAACAGTTCGATATATTTGAACACAATATTTATAACCACCAACCTCTCCCCACATCCCAAGGTAAATATTTTCCTTCACAACAAACTCTGGGAAATTGCCATGAACTTAAAATGTAAGGAGGACTCTCTACATTATTTCTAGGCCTTACTTTAGATTGGAGAATTTTAATAACTTGGCTAAATCTTATTTCTCTTAATACAAAAAAAACAACTCTCCCACCTATCAGCAAACAGAAGGATATTTCCCGAAGGATAGAGAGCCCCAAAAGATAAGAATCAAATCTAAATTTCCATAACAAATACCTACATAATTAAATTCCCTCTGTTTTTAGAGTTGTGTAGTGCAGTACAAACATGTACAAGTGTAGGAGGCTTACTTTGGTTTTGAGATACAGAACTGAACTTTGCAATATGAAAAAGTCTTAATCAGTTCAATTTCACCTTTATTAGGACTGCTTCTATACATGACCAGAACAGGTGGTTAACTATTTAATAATATTTTTTTGCACATTTATGCTTGAAACTCACTCTTTTATGCTTGAAACTCACTCTTTTATGCTTGAAACTCACTCTTTTATGCTTGAAACTCACTCTTTTATGCTTGAAACTCACTCTTTTATGCTTTTAATTTTTCTTTTATTACAATGAAAGTCACTTAAGATTAAAAGTGTGGGAGGCATAAAAAAAAAAAAATTTACTCTACCCTGTGTCAGAAAGATTGTCAGATTATTGATCTGTAGACAGAAGGAAATTAAATATGTGATCCTCTTCTCATTTAAAAGAAAATAATTGCAACAATTCTGCAAAAGTTCACAGAAGAAACAGGTTTAAAATGTAGGTATAAATTCAGCTACTCTCGTGAATGTGTCTTCTGCAGTTTATTTACAGAACACCACAAGGATAAGGATTTATCACCAGAGTGTAAACTCGACTTTCTCTGCTGACCCTAACTCCTGTGTGTACACAGCTACAGAGACATTTCAAGTTGTGACAGCCAAAATTATTACTTTATCTCTGAAAATGGAATTGTTGTCAGTGACATAGCATCTGAATATGTTTTCTTTGTGGACTTTTATTTTATTCTTCATGGATTTCTTGAAAAGATCTCTGTCTTTTATCTGAAGTCAGTCTAATAGAAGGACAAAGATCAATCAATACTTTTTTCCGTGGAGAGCTACAGAATCATTTTCTCAACTCTGAGGCTTGAGTTGTATTAATCCTGCAGATTTTATCTCCATTTAATATTCATGAAAGGTCAATCCAAACTTGTTACTGAATTGTAAACTATTTATATCTGTGTAATTGTATCTTTACCTTGCATTTAGTGTCAGCCCACATACAGTCTGGTTTACAAAGAAAACAAAGAGTAAGAGAGAAAAGTGCCTCATAGGTTGTCAAAGTACCAAGAAATTCAGAGATAGAGACTTCAGATGTAATCATAAAGACTAGCTTTAGCTTAACCCAGCACTCTCCATGTACCAGTCTCTGCCAGAAAGCAGGAACTCTTTCTTTCATTGACAGCAGATGGAACCAGAGATGACTATCATTAGCTAAAGTTTTTCTTTTTAAATATTTAATGTACAGTTCTCCTCCCACCTGGATCACTGGCAAAGAAAATCAAAGCACAGAGAAATCTTTAAAAAAAAAATAAATAAGAGACTTGCATCAATGTTGACTCTGTTATCTATGACAGATATTTGGACAGCATCTTTTGTTAGTTGAACAGATTTATCACGGAATAATTTCTAGGCAAAGGCTAACATTTTCAAATGTCAGTACCCAAAAATCGATCACCAGGCACAAAATTAAACAAGACATAATTTTCAACTGTTCATCTGTGTAATTTTAACTTTCAATTGAAAAATCTCACGAGTCCAAAACAAGATTATCTTTATATTGTGTGTGTGTGTGGAGTAGCAAGGTCTGAGAGGCTTCAGATTTTGAGTGGAGGGCTTCCAAGAGAACTTTCCTTCTCCGGACATATTCCCTGCTTGACTAGAGACATTAAACAGCTCTCCACTAGATCCATACCAGTTTACATCCTTCTGTGCTTTACAGGGTGGAGACAATAAACAGTTGGGAATTGATAAGAAATAAATATAATAGAGATGATCAGAAAGTTAAGTTTCATGGATGGTGGCTTAGCATACATAAAATATTCATTTGTCTCAAACCGCCTTTTCTTACACAAAGTGCTAAGCCTATGAGAAACTTTGCTCTTATTTCAACGGAAAGCAGATGGACTTGATTTGCTTTTGTATCCATCCACGTGGATTCAGGTAGTGCCAGAAACATCATCCAGGCAATTGGAAGTGATGGTCTTGATTTTTACATTAAGCTGTTGTACTACGCATGATGATGTTTTTGACAACACCGTTGGAATACATTGTAGCAGACACGCACAAGTCCCCATTAAACATACATCACAGATTTAGAAGCAAGCAGCTGGCGGACAAATCTCCCTCTGCTGATTCTTGTCTTGTTAGCTTTTTTTTGTAAGTCTCCCAAGACTTTCTTTAGCTGCACCATGTGATATTTCACCACTGCTATTTTCTGCTCTTGCAGCTAAACCTACTATTTCGTCGTAAACAAATAGTGTTAACACTTCTGATGCTTAATGTTTTGTCAGTTTGCTCAGCAAGTGTGAAGAAAATGCAAACACTTCCAAGCCTCTTTTCATGCTGTCAGACTTCAGTAAGTGGAGAGCTCCCAAATGGATGGTCTTGTGTGCTGCATTTAGATAGTTTGCTGAAAGACTGAGAGTTGAAATTCACGCGATTCCTAAAACTGGCAATACCTGGTTAGGAAAAATCTTTTTTTTTTTTTCCCCCTCCCACCTGTAACAAGTAAATATTTTTCTTCACACAAAGTTTTCAGGCTAAGGGAGTATTTTTTTGCTGTGGCAGACTTGCTCCCCAGAAAGGCTTGTCTTCCTTGCATGCCTGTGAACAGCCTCCTAGATAATCTTGTGCATAATTTCCTATACGGATACTATATTTTATTTTTTGGTATAGACATTTGCATCTTATCCTCTCAAGTAGACATCATTTTCAAAAATCTAAATTTTCATCAATATTTATATCTTCCACCACTTCATATAATTAGCCCTTTTTCAGAGTGGGAATGAAAGAACTATATCAGAAGAAAATGTTTTGCAAAACACGGGAGTTTTTTTCTTTCTTCCATTGTTTCTATTGATGCATCACTCTTAGGCTGAGAAAGAGGTAGCAGTGTCAGAGAAGTCATTAATAACACATACAGGTTGTTTGTCTTCTGTTTTAACTATAGATTAATACTGTTTACATTTCAGTTTATGAAATTAATTCACAACACATCACAAATGTTCTAATACATTAACCTGTAACTGATAGAAGCGGGCTTTGGAGGTGATGAGTCGCAAAGTGCTGGAAGGGACACCACTCAATGCTGCATTATTGAGCTGCCAGCAGGGAGAGAGGTAAATAAGTTGTTGTTGACATCAGTAAGCAAATAAACATTATTCTACCCAGTGCAGAAAAGGCAAAAGATATGAAAGAAGTGAGGCTGAAAAAAGAAAAGTTGTTTCCATGAGCCACTTAATCCTACTTTGGATGTGATAGAGGCATGCCTAGAAAATTAAGAAAGGAGCTTTTCGGAGGAACCGCTTTGAAATTATCACAGAATTAACCAGCTTGGAAAAGACCTTTGAAATCATCGAGTCCAACCTAACACCTTCTGAATAACTAAACCACGGCACCAAGTGCCACATCCAGTCTCTTTCTAGAAACCTCCAGGGACAGTGACTCCACCACCTTCCTAGGCCGCCCATTTCACTGCCCAATCACTCTTTCTGTTAAGAACTTCTTCCTAACATCCAGCCTAATCTTGGATGCAGGTTCTGTTACCTACATGACATGGAGGGTACAAATTAGTTTGACAAAAAATTTCAATACCTTCATTGCTGTTCATGAAGCAACACAGATTTTAACTCGTGTGCCCATTAATCTAAAGAACAGAAATGAAGAGCAACTACAACTTCAGCTGACGCTGGAGTTCATCATCCAGAATCCTTTCCTGAGCAAGAGAAGCTCCAGCAGATATATTCTGTTTAGTTTTGACTTGACACTTTCTGAATGGAGCAAAATAAAGACCTGTGAAGTTTGAAGGAAACACTTCATTCTAGTTATTTTATTTTTAAAATGTTTCTACCATTGCCATGAATGTTTTATATGTGACTACATTTTCCATATCAATTTATTGCTGTTTAAAATTTTATATTATTTACATCACAAGTTTCACCAGTCTAAAGACAACGGACGCAGTCTCTGTTAGACAGAGAGAGGAGAAAGAAATCAGCTGGGAGAAGTAACGCTCAATGTCAGCTAAAATGTTGGACAAAATCAGGCCATTGCAACATGTTCTGGAACAAAGCTAGCATTAACTCCCATTAAAAGGTCTCAGTTACTTAGGAACACACATAGAATTTTATTACTTGAACCATGCAATAAACTGTCGCTAATAACCTGTTTGACTTAGGAGACACTAACCCAACAGTATAAAAGCACAGAAAGTGTGTCAGAATCAAGCCTCCAAATCACAAAGTACCTGAGGTAAACACCAATTCAGCCTTGTCTGAGGTTTCAAAACACTACTGTGACTTCATAATAAATGAATCCTGGGGGAGCTTATTCCAAAACTAAGAACCCACTGCCATTCTAAAACTCATATGAAATCCTTCAAGCACAAACCAGAATAAGCTGGTGGAGAGAGGGAAATAATAAATATCTGTAGGAATCTACTTCCAGGTCATTTCCTGAGTTTGATGGCAACTAAACTGGAAGCAGACTTAGTTATTTCTGTACAAAGAGAACATTCAGCAACCTCTGACGCGACCAAAAGTTTCTAAACATCCATCTAAAGTTACCAACAGGTAGAAAATATTGTAGGGGAACAGCAATTATACTAACTTCTTGCAATTAAAACACTTTGTGTTTATAATACATGGCTACAGCAGAAGCTGCCCAGTTGTGTCAGGCACCTCATTATGCAGAATATTTTTAAAACAAAGGTGAGGGGGTTTTACAAAAAGTATCAAGGCACAGGCAAATTTAATTTCTTGCCTCCTGGTGGACTTTCAGTTTGTATGTCTTTGTTCTGCTTCCGAATGGTTTTTTAAACAGATTTGGCCATCCTTTTACATAACATCATCAGTCTGAACCAGATTGATTTGCCCAATGAAGTATGTTTTATCAGAACATTCATTACCCTTTTTGAACATAGTGGAGTCAAGGATCAGAAAGCAATTTTCCTTCTTTCCTGTTCTCAAAAGTATGAGGTTTTTTTTAGTGAGGTTAAGCAGTGCTTTTTCAAATTCCCTGTGCTTGATGTGTCATCTGTCGATGAGTCAAGCCTGTTATGCTGGAACTCTGAATACAAGAATGGTCCCTTACTTTGAAAACTTTATAAAGGAATGCTTTATTGTTCCTATAGGGGGATCTGCAATACGCTCTCCTTTTATTTGCAGATGTCATGGCCATACTCACTGACACAAAGTGTTGACATTGTACACAGACTTTTCAAATATTCATACTTCCACCATGACTGCATTTGCCTAGCTCGTTCTGTTTTGAAAGAGGAAAGCTGCTACATCAACATGAACAGACTGGAATTTCTTTGCATTTTTAGAAACATCTGCTCTACATGACGCTATGCAATGTATCTACATATTTACTGTAAAAGAAATTAAGGTATTGCTTCGCTGCCAAAAAACTTAAGCGTGTACAGGACATTACTATTTTTGACACGCTGCAGATGGAGAGCTTTAAAAAGGAGAGTTTAGCCTTTGCAGCAACATGTAATGGATGCCCCAGATAAAAACAGCTCTATGAGGTAAATGTTTAGTCTGCCTTTCAGCTTTACGCTGAATTTTACTTCTAACATCTGCTTTCTAGTTCATATAGAAATATTACTGATAATCAGGATAAGAGCTTTTGCACATAAAACTTGACTTGTGTCTTTCCTACTGATCAGTTTCTACCATTTCTTAATTTAAGGGAGTTTGAATTTGCAGGCCTGGGTTGCCAGGAAAAATACTCTGACTGGATGATGACAGGCTGGATAGGGGTATCCTGTACAACTTTTAATACAGTGCCATTATGTAAAGGCATATATAATAATCAGTGGGAGAGAAGAGAAAGAGCAAGAATATGAAACCTCTCATAGTGGTTACAGCTTTTAGCTACAGCATTTGTAAATTCAAAAATCTTTTATGTGCTTTAATTCACTGAAAAAGTAAAACAACAAGGAAAACTGGAAAGTCTATGGAAAATGTTTGAAGCACTGGCAGGTATTAGAAGACTTTGGTGGCATAGAGGAGCAAGAGGGGAAGATTTTTTCAGCCTCCCAAGGTACCTGTTTCATGGCTACAGGTGAAGCAGTGCTAAAAATTCGGTGTTTTTTTTATTCCTGCCTCTTCTCAGTGAACACTCTTCTCTGAACATTTTTGTTCTTGGGATACTCCTATTGCAAAAGGAAGCTCTAGTCCCATTTAAATGTTTTGCTTTTATTTTTAATTAGTCTATTAAACTAAATTATCACTTAAAAGAACACATTTACTTTGTGTCATCTGAAAAAGAAATTAATTGATTCAAGAGATAGTCCCCAATATCTAACAAAGCCTTAATCTCAAAGCTTCAAAATATATATGTAGCCTCCACTGTAAAGTACTTTACAGTAAGTAGATAAATACCTCCCTGACCTTTATGTGGAAGAGAATTCATGAAAAAGAAAGGGCACTGTCTCAGCATGGAGATTCTCCTGTGCTCTTTTACTTTCATACTTACATGTAAAAGCCAAAGAATAATCCAGTTTTTAACATTCTTTTCCTAAGAGCATTTTCTGCTGTGCTCAGGTTTATGTACTGTGTCCAATACACAGGAAGCAAGAGTATAGGTCTATTAGTGTTTCAGCACAGGTTAGAAAAGTCCTTCTGAGGCAAGTCTCTGAGCATTCCCTTTTACTGTGCTTTGGAGTGGTAAAAGGGACCACTGTGGATTGGTCTCACTGCCCATGAACTGGAGGATACACTGCAGGAGCTCACTTAACAGTTGCAGGGGGGCAGACAGCAGCCCATGGGACTGGCTTAGAGCTAGGCTGAAGAAAAAACACTCCAGCACAGGCCTAATAGGATGTTAGGTCCTCAACACCAGCTGTTTTACTCTGCTGATCCATTCCTATCTATCCACCTGCTGACACAGAAGCTCAGCTGCCTACCAACTGCATGTTAAGCACCAAGACTTAAGAGTTGCTTGCATGTGCTCAGTCTTTTGAGCTCTGTCACAAAATCAGTCAGAAAGGTTGGTGCTAAATAGCACCAGACATTCTTTTCTGTTCCTAAGCAATCTGCCTCTGTGGTTTTCTTAGCCTTTATGAGTCCAAGGATCTTGAAAACTATGAACTAAACCAAATTAAATCATATCATACAGAACAAAGCAGAGACAGAACACTGGCTGGACCTTACCCATTCAGACAGACAGTACTATGCTGGTATCACTGATATCTGGAGAAAGAAATACTTCTCTCAACTGACTTTTTTTTTTTTTAACTTTAATTTTTCTTTCAATAAATAATACTGAGTTAGTGTAGACTTTTTCAGATGGAGAAGAATGAAGCAAAATTAAGTGGTATTGAACATCAAAACATCACTTTAGCTAAGCAGCAGGATGTTTAGATCCTTGCTGAAAGCTTATCTGAACTACTGGAAGCTCCTTGACTCTGCAAAATCATGCAGTACATTATAAAGCAGGTCAAATACTAGGCACTTCAGCTGCCTTGAATTTCCCATCAGCAAAAGAGAGAGGAAGGGGAGGAAAGAAGCTCTTCCATCATTTCAGAACCTGGGAAGGGCTGGTGCTGCAGTCAGGTGACAGAACTGGATGGTGCTTGATCTAAATTTGCAATCTATCAAATTTGATTACTTTTTTTTTTTTTTTAAACATAACTAGCATCTGTTTTTCTTTTTAAGCAGAACTTGTGCCTAGATCCAAAAGTATTCTGAACATGCAATTTCATGCATGCTTATGAAAATCAGTATGGACAATTATGTGTACAGAATATTTAATTGTATGTATGTGCATGAATAATTTCCACCATTTGCATGCAGACACAGCAAAGTGTTTGCAAGAGCAATCACAATATTTGGACATAATCTACTAGCTGGACAGCTACACAAATTATATATTTATATTTCAAATTAGTCTCTTATTTTTAATACGTTCTACATAATATTTGATCGACTCATTAAGAAACATGAAGATTAAAATTCAGGAGTGTTTGGATGCATGCCTGTTTCACTTAATTACTGACTGCTGAAAAGAAAAAAAAAAATGTCTGAGAAATTATCATACTGTATAACAGCAGAGATCTATACAGCAAGTAAATATTCTGCACAGTATTCTAATCTGATTCCCTGGCTTTGCTAAGCAAGGCAGGCAAAATAAAATATTTTGCATTATGTCAGGGTTTGTTTTCAGTTTTACTTACAAATGCTACAAGTCATTTAAAGACAGGAATAACATCGTAGTAGGAAGGTATAGTATTACTTTTTTTTTTTTTTTTTAAAGCCATGCTGTAATGGATTCAGTGTACATTGAATATTTAAATATATATGCTATACAATAAAAAATTGACGGAACAGTAGAGGGTAAAAATGCAGCACTTTTGCTATAAGATTTCAGATGCAATACAGGGCATAAGAGCAAAGTAACAAAGTAGGTGTGAATCATCCTGCTAAGATGCTGAAAATATTCAAAGGGTTAAGGACAGCAAATCAGATTTTGTTGCTATGTGCAGCAAGGATAAAAATCTACTGGAACCCCCTTTAATAGGTGAAAGGTGGTCTGAGCCAAAACGCACATACTGACGTCCAACCCTTCCCCAGAGAATCAATGATGTTTTTTTCGTGTGTGATCAATGTAATATTCCACAGCTAAATTTAGGGGCTCTGCATCCTATGAAAATGGCACCTCTCTCTGACTAATTAACAATAAAAAATTGTAGTTATCTGCAGGATTAATTATTTCATCTCAGAGGTTTTGATTAACTTAAATCTTTTTAGTAAGAACCAAGGGGAGGTGGGGGTGGGGTATGAGAGAATAAATAAATGCATTTCTAATGTGATTCAAAAGGATTCTGTAATTTTCCCTAGTCAGTTTGTAAGATTGTACCATCTTTGCTGTTAACTCCCCTAACCCAAGCAATATGCAGTGTGAGACAGACTGCTAATAAACCTGTTTCACTGTGCCTGTGTAGTATTAGGCTAAATCATAAACTATGCCTACAAAACTTCCCTTTTTTATTTTGGAATGATAAAGACTTTTAGGAATACAGAGATCATAAGATTCAGTGTTTGATTTTGCCGTGCTAGAAGAAAGCTGTAAAGTTAAAACCAGATGGTTTCAGCCACAGCAATAGCAACTGGTTTCAGGGATATTTTATAAAGCAAACAAATCTTTACACCCAGATACATTCTCTTTTCAGTACTGCCACTGCATTTGTGTGTTTGCGAGTCATAGGGTGATACATGTTGGTCCCCTGAAGTCAGAGGGAGTTTCAGCTGATATCTATGGAGTCAGGTTCCACTCTTAACAACTTATTGGCACATAAGCTGAAGTATTTGCAGACAGAGTGGGTGGGTATTGTGCAAAGGGTGAAACAGAAAAGAGACACTCTCACCATAGAAACTCTGGCAAGAGCTAGCACCATTGTAATGTGCTGTTTTCTCCAAGCACTCTGGAGGTTCTTGCTTACATGTTATTTCTACAAACAAAAGGGCATAACAAAATTGCTTAAATTAAGATTTAAAGAAATAACCAGACCTGAAACCGGGGGAAGAGGCTTCCATTCTGAGCTCTGATACCAGCTTGCCAAAGAAGCACAAGCAAAACCATACAGCTCCTTTTAGAAACATCAAATTTTTTAGAGTCTTCCAATTCATAAAAATTTACCTTTGGAAATACACTTTGCATTATTCCTCATTTTGTTCCCCTTAACCTAATCCTCCACAGGAAAATAAATGTACTCTATAAATGTTAATATTAAGCATTGTTCTTAGTACCATGAATATTTAATCTATTTCCATAGGATTTACCAAGTAAAAGTTCATTAGGGATAAAGTTCCTGTGATGTGGACACTACTCTGAAGTAGTTTTCAGGAACAACAGGAAAAAAAAATATTTTTTTTTCTTTTTTTTAAGAGACACTTTGTCCAAATACCTATTGAAAAGTCCTAATGACATGATTTCAGGGTGCCATTGTGATTTAGCCAGATGTGGTCTCCCCAGACAGATAAGCTGTGCAGCATGATCTTTCAACCAACAAGAACACACTGGACAACAAAGGTCAGGCTTACAGTGTTCACTGTTAGCACACATGGACAACCCAGCTGAAAAATTTCATACCTTAAATGAGTTTTTCCAAATAAATGCCAAATTTTGACCAATGATTAGAATAGTCAACATATGGATCCCTAGGCACACAGCACGTCAGCTCTCCAATCATATTTTCGTAGTTCTGCTGCCAACAATATTTTCTGGTTCATCTACAGTTAGGAGGCAGGTTCTGATACCAGTAGCCTACAGCAGAATAGTTCCATACAGGCTCCTCCAGCTTTTACATGCACTGCTTTACCCACAACATTCTGTATCACAATACATGAGTGTGTGTTCCTGGCTTCCTTATCTGCTGATGCTACCAATATATAGATTGACCAGGGTATTACAGTTTTGCCCTTCAAGGGTATCTGTGGCTGTCCTGTAAACCAGGTGAAATGCAAACAAAGAAAACCTAAACCAGTTTGTGAAAGACTCTTCCTAAGTGTTCTATTAGTACTCCTGGCACTGCAGGCAACCAGAGTGTGAAGCTGGTAAGAAGACAAGCAAGCTCTTGACGTCAGTAATTCCTCATTTGGAATAATTTTAAACAGTCTTTGACTTATGTTCATGTGCTGATCATTGATTAAACCATAGGGATGTTTCATCTGGTGTTTCTTTGCCTTTATTAATATAAACAATATAGTACTTTTCCAAACCACTTTGTTTTAGACTCTGTGTATGGACTATTAATAAATACAGCCTTGGATTTTTTTTGTTTTGTTTTTCATTAAAATCTAGAAGAAAACCAATTTTCTGACAAGCTCTGTATCTCTGAACTGCTCATAATTATCAGTGGTAAGTTATGTTTATTTCTTAGTTGCACATGAACATCAGAATTTATGCACAAAGATTAAATCATTCCTCTAACAGAATGATCAATTTTTGTATTTCTCTGTGTAGTTACATTAGTCACTTGGCATTTTCAGTTAAATTAATATGTTCACTTAAATAGTAAGGGAGAAACAATAGCAGATATACAGACTTAATAGGCAAGCAACTTCCTTATTGCTGTAACTAAGGGACTTTTGATGTTATAAGAAGCCATTGATGCCTGCTTTTATTCACACAGCACACATGGCAATTTCAGATGAAGTTAATTTCTTTTAGTGTCTTTTAATAAAAGCAAAGGCAGGCTCCAGTGCACAGATTAATAACCTAGGAGTTATTATTTCAGCTGTGTTCAGTGACTATTGCATGTGTGTGCCTGGATTTCTGCTTCTTCATGGAATGGAAGCCCATAACATGCACTCCACAAGTTTCCTTTTCAGCCTTTTTCCATACCATCTTCAAAAGCTGCTGTTATTTCTTGCTACCACCCATTAAAAGCCTTAAGTTGCCACACAACAACTATTTTTCAAGGCAAAGTCAGTGAAAGAGGTGCTGCAACTCAGCAGGTGCAGTCTGAGATTTTTCAGAGCGATGGACACTGCATCTACTACACATAAGCAAGTCTGGTAGGTCAGCTATGAGTTGTACTTGGAATGTCTTGTGCTGGGTGCTGAAGCTGAAGTGCAGGTCTCAGCTTGGTGAAGATGGGAAACCAATGCTATGACTGATAGGAAAAAACAACACACCAAGAACTGCTGTGAACAGGTCAATCATTCCTTTCCTTCCCATCTCCAGTTACAGTCAGGAATGGTCCATCCTTCAGACTAGCATTATTCTGGAGAATAGTAGAGCAGAGATGCTTGACTTCTGAGAGAATATGGGAAAGGGGAGCATTCCAAAGAGGGATATGAAAAGTAAGAAGTAGGTCTGAAATAGCAGGTGTACTACAAGAGAATGGTTTTGTGCCTCTGCAAGCTACTAGGCCACTGCCATCAGTCTTCTCATTTCCAAATTATTCCATGCTTTCTGTGAAGATAAATAATGTGAGGCTTTTTTTTTTTTCTGATTAATTATGAATTTTGATGCATTTTTAGTTGAGAAGAGTCCAGCAGAATAAGCCAGTTACCAAAAAAATCTAAAGATGGGATGCCTGGCTCTGCCATTTCCACACACAGGAAAAAAGAAACATTTGGACCTTCTGCATGTGAAATAACTCTCCTTTTTTCTTCATTCAGCTACTAGCTATTGAACTATCAGAAGCACCAATTGAGAGTGGTACAATGCAGAGCAGTGCACACTAGCAGCACAGTAGTTCTTATTCCTGTGGTCAGGTCGTATAGTAACATGATCAGCCTGCTGTTAGCTAGACCTGAGCCTTTCAGCAGGATCATGAATGTTTATGTTCAGTCATTTTCTGCTATTATTTCTTGCTTCCCTTTGACCTGTTCAAAGCTGTGACAAGAAGGAAACCCCTTAAGCTTCTTCACACATCTTTTTGTGTCTAAATGGTGTCAAAGCGTGAAGGAACTACTCCTAGGATGGTTCAGGATAAGTATTTCTGTGTGCGTGATGATGACAGCAATTATTCCTGGTTCTCAATATTGCCTCAAACCAGCACACATTGTGGTACCATATATGGCCTCTCCCCTTCTATTGGATATTTGGAAACACTAGTAATTCTTGTAAGTAATTAATTACAAATTATCACTGTAATACACTTGCCTGGTAAAGTTTTGGTAGTGGGAGAGGCTACAGGGCTTCTCCCATGCCCACTACAGCAAATGCCAGCCAGCTCCAAAACAGACTCAATGCTGGCCGAAGATCAGCCCATCAGCAATGCCCCCCTGGGACAAAATGTTTAAGGACAAAAACAAAAACAAACCAAACAAACAAAAAAACCCAAACCCAAAACTGCATAGCTGCTGCCAGAGAGAGGAATAGGTGAGAGAAGCAATCCTACAGACATCAAGGTCAGAGGAGGAGGTGCTCTGAGCACCAAGAGAAAGATTCACCTGCAGTCTGTGATGAAGCCTATGATGAGAGACTCTGTCTCCCTGCAGCCTGTGGAGGTCAGTAGTGGAGCAGGTGCTCAGCCTCAGCCTGTGGAGGACCCCATGTCAGACCAAGTGGGTGAATCCAAAGAGGTTGTGTTCTCATGGAGAGTCTTCAATGGAGCAGGCTCTTGGCAGGACTTGTGACCCCACAGGACTCATTCTGGAGCAGTTTCTGAAGAACTGCAGCCCATGGGAAGGATGTATGTTGGAGAAGTTTGTGGAGGACTGTCTCCCATAGGTGGGACCCCATGCTGGAGCAGAGGAAAAGCATTTAGTGGCTTTCTATGATGAAGTCACAGCGACAGTGGACAAGGGAAAGGCAGCTGATGTCATCTACCTGGACCTGAGTAAAGCATTTGACTCTGTCCCACATGACATCCTGGTCACCAAACTGGAAAAACATGGACTTGATGGATGGACCACTCGCTGGATAAGGAATTGGCTGGATGGTCGAACCCAGAGAGTGGTGATCAACGGCACAATGTCCACCTGGAGACCAGTGACAAGTGGTGTCCCTCAGGGGTCAGTGCTGGGACCAGTGCTGTTTAACATCTTTGTCAGTGACATGGACAGAGGAATGGAGTGCACCCTCAGCAAGTTTGCAGATGACACCAAGCTGTGTGGCACAGTCGACTTGCTAGAGGGCAGGGATGCCATCCAGAGGGACCTGGACAGGCTGGAGAGTTGGGCCCAGGCCAACCTGATGAAATTCAATAAGGCCAAG